>JAJEJO010000241.1:726827-1085738 GCA_020662805.1 Glaucomys volans
TATATATATATATATATATATATATTCTAGATATTACCCTGATTACCCTGTCAGAGGAGCAACTGGCAGAGACCTCTCCCATTCTGTAAGCTTTCTTGTCACACTTTTGTTTCCTTTGCTATAAAGAAGCTTTTTGATACCATTTCACTTCTTTATTCTTGGTTTCATTATTTGTGCTTTAGGGATCTTGGTAAGGAAGTCAATGTCTGCCCTAGTATGTTGGAATATTGACCCTATGTTTTCTTCTAGCAGTTGCAAAATTCTGGGTCTAATTCCTAGGTCTTTGATCTCCTTTGAGTTGATTTTTGTGCAGGGTGACAGATATGGATCTAGTTTCCTTCTTCCATATATGGGTATTTAGTTTTCCCAGCACCATTTGTTTAAATGGTTATCTTTTCTCCAACATTATGTTTTGACCACCTTTGTCAAGTATCAGAGGACTGACTTTATGTGGAGTTGTCTCTGTATCCTTTTTCTATTCCATTGATTTCCATGTCTGGTTTGGTGCCAATACCATGCTGTTTCTGTTACGACAGTTCAGTTGTGTTATTTCACATTGGATTTTGTGATTCCTCCAGCTTTGTTCTTTTTGTTCAGAATTGCTTTGGCTATTCTGGGTCTTCTATTCTACCAAATGAATTTTAAGACTTTTTTCTTATTGTATAAAGAATGCCATTGGTATTTTGATGAAGATAGCATTGAATCTTTATAATGCTTTTGGTAGGATGGTCATTTAGACAATATTAATTCTGCCTATCCATGAGCATGGAAGGTCTTTCTAGCTTCAAAGGTCTTGTTCAATTGCTTTCTTCAGCTTTCTGGAGTTTTCACTGTAGAAGTGTTTTGCCTCCTTGATTAGATTTATTCCTGAGGGTTTTTTTTAGGTTATTATGAATGGGATAGTTTTCCTGATTTCTTCCTCAGCAGATTCATTATTCAAGTATAGGAAAGTAGTTGATTTATGTATGTTCTCCTTGTATACTGCTTCCTTGCTGAATTTGTTTATCAACTCTAGATGTTTGCTCATGAAGATTTTGGGGTCTTCTAGATACAGAATTATGTCATCAGCAGACATAATTTGACTTCTTCTTTTCCTATTTGCATCTCTTTAATTTCCTTTTCTTGCCTGATTTCTCAAGCTAGAGTTACAAGAACTATGGTGAGTAGGAGAGGTGAAAGTGGGAATCCTTGTCTTACTCCTTATTTTAGAAGCAACGCTTTCAATTTCTCTCTATTCTGTATGATGTTGGCATTGGGTTTGTCATTTTACAATGTGGAGGTAAATTCCTTCTATCCCTAGTTTCTCCAGTATTTTTAACATGAATGGATGCTGGAATTTGTTGAATGCTTTTGCTGCATCTATTAAAATTGTCATGTGATTTTTTTCCTTAACTTTTTCACGTGTTGTAAGGCATTTATTGATTTGCATATGTTGAACCAACCTTGCATACCTGGGATGAAATCCACTTTATCATGTATACTACCTTCTTAATGTGTCTTTTAGTGTAGTTTGCTAATACTTTATTAAGGACTTCTACATCTATTTTTATCCGGCATATTGGTTTGAAGTTTTCTGTCCTTGATATGTCTTTGTCTGATTTTGGTTTTAGGGTGATACTGGCAGCATAGAATGAATTTGGAAGTATTCCCTCCATTTCTATTTCATGAACTATTTTGAGGAGGAATAGCATTAGTTCTTCAAAGTCTGATAGAACTCAGCTGAAAATCCATCTGGTCCTGAGCTTTTCTTTGTTGGAAGGTTTTTAATTGTTGCTTCAATCTCATTGCTTGATATTGGTCTGTTTAAGTTTTCTATATCCTCGTGGTTCAATTTGAGTAGGTCATTTGGGTCTATAAATTTGTCAGTATCTTCTACATTTTCCACTTTATTAGAGCATAAATTTTCAAAATAGTTTCTAATGAGTCTCTGGATTTCAGAAGTATTGGTGGTTATATCTTCTTTTTCATCTCTAATTTTGTTGTTTTGGGTCTTTTCTCTTTTTCTTTTGGTTAGTTTGGCTAAGGGTTTATCAATTTTTGTCTCTTCAAAAAATCAGCTTTTATTTCATTGATCCTTTATAGTTTTCATTCTCAATTTCATCAATTTTTGCTCTGATCTTAGTTATTTCCTGTAGCCTACTAATTTGGGAATTAGTTTGTTATTCTTTTTCTAGGGCCTTGATGTATAATATTAGTTTATTTGTGATCTTTCTACTTTTTCATGTAGGAATTCAGTGCTATAAATTTTTTGCTTAGAACTGCCTTAGTACTGTCACAGAGATTTTGATATATCTCTATTCTCATTTGGTTCCAAGATTTTTTAATTTCTTACCTGAGTTCCTGTATGATTCATTCCTTATTCAAAAGTGTATTATTTACTCTCTAGATGTTAAAATTGTTTCTATTTTTTATTTTATTGATTTCTAATTTCATTCCATTTATGGTCTGATAGAATTTAAGGAATTATTTCTATTTTTTAAAAATTTTCTGAAACTTGTTTTGTACCTTAAAATATGATCTATTTTAAAGAAAGTTTCATGGGCCATTGAGAAAAGAGTGAATTCAGTTTTTAGTGAATGAGATATTCTATAGCTGTCTGTGAGGTTCATTTGATTAATATTATTTTTTAGTTCTGAAGAATCTTTCCTTAATTTGAGTCTGGATAACCTTTCTAATGGTGAGAGAGTTGTGTTGAAATCATCCAGTATTATTGTATTGTCATCAGTTGAATTCTTTATATTGAAAAGGGTTTGTTTTATATCTATAGGTGCACTGACATTTAGGGTATAAATATTTACAACCATTATAGCTTGTTGTTGGATGATTCTCTTAACCAGTATGAAGTGACCTTCTTTGGTGTTATCTGATTAATTTTGGCTTGAAGTCTATTTTGATATGAGAGTAGCTACCCCTGCTTGCTTTTGATCTCCATTTGTCCAGTGTATCTTTTTTCATCCTTTCACCTTCAGCCCGGGGATGTCTTTGCATATAATATGAGTCTTGTGTACATAGGATAAGGTTGTGTCTTATCTGTCAATCTGTCTTTTGATTGGAGAGCTTAGGCCATTTACATTCAGTATTGTTATAGAGAGATAATTTTTATTTCCTGCTATTTTGATTTCTAATGCTTAATGTAGACTTGATTCTTCTTAATTGACTATTCATCTTGTGAGATATTCTGGCTCAGATTTTTATTTTTGATTTCTTCTGCTTAAAATATTTTATTGAGTATGTTTTATAGTATAAATTTAGTGATAATGAATTCTTTTAGTTTCTGCTTATCATGGAAAGTTTTGTTTCATTTTCAATTTGAAGGCATTTTGCTGGAAATAGGAATCTTGATTTAAAATGCATACCCATTTTCTTTCAGGGTTTGTAATATATTATTTATGACTTCCTGGATTTTAGGGTCTAGGCTAAAAATTTAGTTGAAATCGTAATTGGTTTATCTCTAAATGTGAATAGTCATTTTTCTCTTGTGGCTTTTAAATTTTAATCCTTGTTTTGTTTAGTATGAATTTTAATTTGATCTTGCCTATTTGGGATTCTAAGTGCATATTATATTTGTATTTCAATCATGTTCCTGAGGTATGGAAATTTTTCTGATATTATTGAAAAGGTTATATTCTCCTTTAGTTTGTGTTTTAGAGCCTTTGTGTACACCAGTGATTCTTAGATTTTGTTTTTTAATGTTATACCAGATACTTAAATATTCTGCTCATGGTTTCTACGCATCTTTTATTTTAGACTCTATTTTCAAGATTATGTACTTTGTCTTCATGACCTGATAATCTGCATTCAAAATGGTCTAATCTATTGGTACTTTCTGCTGAATTTTAAATTTGATTAATTGAGTTTTTGTTTCCGGGTTTTCTGTTTAGTTCTCTTTGGTTCCAGAATCTTATCTTTTTATTGAAATGATCTTTCAATTTCTGAATTTTATCTCTAAGTTCATTCTTTACATCTTCTTTTAGCTCATTGAACATTTTAGCTATGAGCTTTCTAAATTATTTCTCCAACATTTCCTTCTTGTGGTGTCAATGAGCTCAGTTGTTGATATGTTGTGGGCTGTTTGTGGTAGTTTCCTTGTTTTCTCATACTGCTTGTATATCTACCCATATGCTGGAATGAGTATCTCTTCTCTATTTATGCCAGGGACAATTTAGTGAGCTGCTTTTTCTTAAGTACCCTGGACTGATTGACTATTTAGGTATTGACATGCCCACTAAATATGTATCCTCTGCTGTTCCCAGTATCAGCCCCACTTTGAGAGGAGATATTAAAGCCTGTTAACTACAATCATTTCAGAGCAAATCTCCATACTAATAAAACTCTGGTTAGCATTTCTTTCACTGCTTCCTTTCTGGGCTGTGTGAGGTGTTGAGGATTGCTGCTGAGATCTGCTCTGCTATCTTCATTCTCTCATAATAGTGACATTTCTCTTTAAGTTTCATGCATAACTGTGTTGTTCATATCCCTAAGAGACAGTCCAAGATTGGTTAGGAAAAATATAGGCTGATGTACTGGGGTCCCTGAGGAGAGACGCTCAATCCTTCTCAGTACCTCCAAGGTGTGGGAGCTACATCCCTAATCTCCCTAAACCCCAATGACCTTCACCCCTTTTGTTATGAAGTCTTGAAGGAATAGCAAGAACAGCAGGGAGCTTATGACTTGTGTTTCCTTATCATTTTCAACTTTCGCATTAGAAAAGTTTTGGAAAGATGCTTAGAAATTTTCTCTGCATCTTTCTTTCCATGGATTCTATATGTGAATTCTAAGAGTTATTCAAACTGATCAAGTAGAACATCCACTCTGCTTTGTTTGGTAGTCTGCATCATAAAACCTTTAGTGTATGTTGATTTCATGGGTGTGTGTGTGTGTTGCTTTAGATTGAACCTAGGGCCTCATGCATGCTAGGCAAGGTCTCTACCACTGAGGTACATACTCTGCACAGTGTAGATTAATTTTTAAATAGTGTTTTTTACAAATAATAATCGTGTTTAGCATAGGAAATTTTTAATAACTCTGTAGAAACAGGGACAACTTTTAATTAAGATGATTCTCTTTTCTATTAGAAAAGGTTCCTGCTGACTATAAAGGCAAGAATATTACAGGTTATTTTGTAAAGGTAGAGGTGGGAAAAAGAATAACTAGCAATCTGAACTGTTTGGCTGAAACCATGCACAGTATTGCTAAATGGCTTAGTGGTAAATGATGACAACATAAAATTAAGCAGATCTCTGCCGAATCTAACCAAGTTTCAAGGCAGGACTCTGAAGGATGGTTAAATGATAAAAATTTGCCCCACATATTCAAGGACATATTATTACCTTCAACATTTATCCAAATAAACCAGTATTATTGTGTCCAATTCTATTTAACATTGGGAGGTCTTCTTATTAAAAGAAATAAATTTTTATGATACTGCCTCTTTAATACAAAATCAGAACACCTAGAAAAGTTGTCAGGCCAAATGACCAGCAGCTGTTCATCATTGCTATGACCTGCAAAGTTAGACCAGGGACTTTGTCTTTAAGAGCACTCAGATGCTTATCTTGTTGCTTAGCAATTAAGTATTTTTTAATTTATTGTTAGCTTCACTTGTTCTGCCTCTTCACCTCCTCAAAATTCCCTTTGAAGATTCACTGAATTCTTATAGAAACTCTAAGTTGTCTAATGATAAGTTTGGATTCTTAATCCTCTGTAAACTTGCTTTAACATCAGAAGACATGAATTGTGACTGAACAGTGGCAGATGCTCATCACTTTGCTGAATAAAGTGGGATCTGAGAAGCCAGGCCTTTTAACCTGATCCTTATGTTCTTCTGTCAGGGTCAGCCTCCTCCACATTCAGCTGCAGAAGTTAGGAGATTTGATTCAATATGGTGGTCCAACATTGCAATACTCCCCCTAAAAATTCCCCTTTCCATGTGCCTCCATTAAAATGGACTTCAGCAACACATGAAAAAATTCTCTGCTGGTTACTCGGAGTTCTTCTAGAGGCCCACAGATCCCTGGATGCAGGACATCAAAGGATCCTCATCACAGTGTATTACAAGTTACCCTTACTGGAGGATAAGCCTTCTGCATGGTAAAGCAAAGAGGTCCAAGAGTGGCAGAGGAAGGAAGAGCATATTTCACAACTTTTTTCTTTTTCTGTTGGCTTTTCCAAGTTGTTTTTTGCTTGATGAAATTCAGTAACTCTCTTTCCTATGCTGTCTTTTAAAATTAATTTTGCTCAAAAAAATGTAATGGTTGAATGACTAGACTTTCATCATAAAATTTCAGAATGTCTTTAAAGAGCATGTGTGTTTTAAATGATGATTCAGATCCTAAATTTTGGAGAGTTTTGTACATGATTAGCTTCCAGCTGTCTCAAACATGCTGTGTGCTTCCTTTGGTGTTCTGCCTCGTGTGCTGTTGCAAGACTTTTGCAGTGACATTTTTAGTGTGCGGTGGGAGGCACCAAACACAGAATCTGTTCATTTCACCTACAGACTGAGTAGCTTTTTAAAGTTTTGAAGTGAACTTCTTGTTTGTTTCACTGGAGTTTGAATTCATGATGCATTTTCTTAAAACTATTTTCTCCTTGATTCATTATAAAATGCTTAGAAGGAAATCTTATTCTTATGGTACTTGTTTTTTTGCTACCTTATAACAATGACACTCTGACATGAGGATGTGTGATTTATTTCCCTGTGTTACTGTTATGTTTTAATTTTTACAGATCGGGAAATAATGGATTATACCTTTTGTTAAAACTTTCCCTTTTTAATGCAAAAGTGAACAATGGGGTTATTATACACACATTATACTATGTTTTTTTCTTTTTATTTTTAAGAAAATAATGAGGTTGATTGCAGCACACTGTAAGAATGTATGTGGAACTTGAAATTATTTCATAGTTTAAAAAAGTCTACTTCCTTTTAAACCTTATGACTTTAAGAAATTATGATAGCTTTTTTTCCCAGCTTTTCTCATTCAACTCATTGTTTTTAGTTTATTTAATTCTGTGTATCAAGTGATATGAAAAAGAGCCTGAATAAGTCTCCCTTTATATAAATGGCAGCAGTCTCAGTTTCCTCATCTGTAAAATGGGAGATTTGCATTGAATGTTCCCAGAGGTCTCTTGGCGCTCCAATATAGATGCCCTATAATCAGGGCAGTGCTCACAGCTGAGTCGTTGCAGTGGCTGCATTACCCTGCTCCTGCATCACCATCCTGATGTGTGACCTTCCTGTATGTGTTTAGTATCAGCAGCCATCTAGCCCAACCCTTCCATTTTACGGAAAAGAATAAGAAGACAGTATTTTACTGAAACATCCATTTAAGTACAAAGAAATGGTCTTTTTGTTTTCTTTCCAATAGATGTGCAACCTGAGTCTTACGTTAAATAGTCTCAAACCTAGGCTGCAAAATCTCAGAGCTAATTCTGCAAACATTCCTGACTGAGATGGAAACCAACCCACCCCCTCTGAAAGAGCCCTTCTTGGCTGTGTGGTGTGCAGGGCCTCCGTGCTAATGCACATAGGGTCCTAGTGGTTAGTTGGCAGCTATCTGCACTATACACACACTAAAATAAGTCACCAAAGAGAGGTGACTTTATTTAATTGGAAACTTAGGTATATCCAATTCTGTGAAGATAATTGTCCCTTTGCCAGATCCAAGAAATTTAGCAAACAAACTCATTATGTTCTCAATAATTTTGCTCACTTCGAATCTTGGGAGGGACCACTTAGATGTTTCATCTGTTTCCTGCTCTGTGTTCCATTACTCTATTTGATATTGAAGATCTTCAGGCCAAAGGATATGTGAAACTGGTGGTAAGGCAAGAAGACAGTTTCATTCTGCTTATGAATGGTTCTGTTGTAAATTAAGAGTTTATTTTTGTTTACAGTTAACCCGAATGTACTTTTTTTTTTTTTCTGGTCTTCATCACTCCGTCCAGTTTTTAAGGAAATGCAGTATTTATTTAGATGCTCCCTCCACAGTGCTTTTAATCATGTATGTAGACGTTTTCTTAATTTTCTGTGCTGGTGGAGACAAGATGAACTAAAACACACAGTAAAGAAGCCAATTTTGTCCACCTGTGTAGTACTCCTATTTATTATTTTGACACTGGCATAGTAAAAGTGTAGATCACTGATTTTATTTGAATTTTGCTTCTTTTAACCTGTAGTGACATTTAGAGGGAAGAGGAACACAATCTGCAACTGGAACTCATCCCCAATTCATTAGGCTTGTCACTCATTTACCAATGAGAAGCAATTTTGAGTTCTGTTTTTCTGCTCCAGTGAAGTGGATAGTCTGACACGTTTTGTTATGCAGAATTTGGCATATTTTATGGATGACTACTAAAAGAAAAAGGCAGAGATGAAGGAAGGGAGGAATAAGGAAATAAGGAAGAAAAAAATTGAGTTCTGGGTTCCTGATATATTAGCAAGTGTTTATTTGGAATCTTAACTTGCCCCTGGGGTTAACTAGTATTGTAGGTCCAAGTAACTGGGTTTAAATGTCACATATAATAACAAGTAAGAAAATTGGGATGTTATTTGCATGTGAATGGGGATCGAGGTGACTGGATGTTATTCATTGCGTGATGAATGCTTGCCCTCGGTGAAATGTGTTACCTTCCGTGAAATTATGAACAGTATTTCTTACTGACTGTAGAATGTAGACACCAACTCTGGATGTGTTTGCTCCTGAAGTGTGGCTCCAGTGACAGAACTGTTTTTAAACAAAAGGAAATGAAATACAGAGGTGGTGAGGAGTCTTGGAGTTTTACATGCTTGAGTTTAGGACTCCACTCGGGGTCTCTCTTTAAGGTTAGGAAAGGGACTGGGAAGCCTATTCCAAGAAGCATCAGTGATTAGTGGACAAAAGCATTTCACTCATATTCCATGGGAAATAACTTTGATCTCTCTAGAAGGAATTAGATTTATTCTTATATTGTTTTATGTTATTAAAATTCCACTATCTATTGATCTAATGTGCTTTTTATTTATAAAGTTAATACATGTGCAGGAATAAACACAATCACAAATGAAAGACTATTAAGGAGAAGATTATTTCTAGTCAATGTATCTATCTCAACATTTATAATTAGAAAGTCTAAGAATTTGATAAAAAAAATATAATACATATATTTGTTTCTTAATTGCTTCTGTAAAAACATTATCAAATACTTTCATTGATTGAAAATACTGATTTTTTCCAAGGTCATTTAGCTTCATAATCCTTTCATTCAATTAGATTATAATTGAAGCATGATTTTTTTAGTGTGTGTATTTGTAAATCATTTTACACATATATATAGCTGCATTATATATTTTAACCCAGTAATTCTACAAATCATCACAAGATGAATAGGATTCTTGCAAGTCCTTTGATTATCTCTGGGTCAAACAATAAATTAGGATTAGGGTCAGAATCAGAGTTCACCAGCAATGGAATGCTGAATTTCAGGCCCACTGTTGAAGCATGCTGGTTGTTTTGATCTGCATAGAACCAGAGGTCAGGATGCTGATGGTTGAGTTTTTGTACTCTGTGAAAAGACACTACAAAACCGAACATCAGAGACCATGCGGGAAGCCCCCTTCTGATGATGGGGAACACCAGCCTGTCAGGACTTTAACAATGAGATGCCATAATCAGAGGCCCCATGGGGCTAGCAGGCTGGGTCACCTGAACACAACAGGACACCTCACTGATTTGAAGAAATGTCACTAGTTGCTGATGGCATGTGCAAGGAGGGATGATGATCCCCACTTGGGGGGGTTCCTTGTCCTGACATCTTTCTTTCAAGAAATCAAGCAAAGGCCCTGGGCTATGTGAGGTGAATGTCCTCTAATATGGTGCATGTACTGTAGGTTTCTAAAATAAAAATTAGCATCAACCCTTCCTTTGCTTGAAGTGATGATGCTGATTTTTGTGTTATGATCAGAATTTTTTTATAGCTTGTGTATTTATAAATTTACAGTAGATTAAATTTGTAGGCCATCAGAGGAAAGGAAGAGTAAGTTATATTGAATTCTAATGTACTGTACATAATCTTATACATGTGCGTGCACACTTTTGTCTTGGGAGGATTTCTTGTAATTTTGCAGAGGACAGGCAGTGGGGAGCACAGGCTGGAATGAGACCGAGGCAGGCTGGGGATGAGAACAGAAGGATTGATGATCTCTGGGAGAAACTGGGGCCTCTGGCTTACCCACAGGGAGTCAGTACTACTTGGCTCCAGCTGCTGATCATATGAGGAATACAGGCCCATTGCTATCAGATTTTAAGACTTGTTTTTCATAATGAATTATAACTCCAGGTTTCCAGGTGAAACTTCTCATTCTTCAATAACACCTTGAGCCAAATGAAACAATCTGCAGGCCAGAACCTGCCCTTGGGTGATCAGTCTGCAGTGCACTAGAATCATTACCAGTGGCTCACTGCATGTCATAGGTCAAGCATCACATGTGCTGCTTATGATTCACCACAGCCCTGCAAAATAGGCGTCACATCCTGCTCTACTGATGAGAATACTGAGGTCCACTGCACTTGGGTAACTTACATAGGATTTAGCAGCTAGTACCTAAGAAGTAAAGAATTCTAATATCAAGCTTAGCATTTAAGTTAGCAAATATCTATTTAATGTATAGTATCTGTCTGGGACCTATGAGGCTTCAGGAGTCCTAAAAAGAATGAGATGAATGTACAAGGCTTTTGTCTGTATAACTAAATACAGCAGACAAGGGCAAAGACAAGATGCTTTTGGAAGACAGAGGGCAGAAGTTTCCCAAGAGATGATGTTGATCTGAGACTTGAGCCGTGAATAGGAGTTGAGCAACTGAAGTGGTGAGGGGTCTTCTGGGTCTGCATGGTAGGAATTCCAGAGGTGAGAGGGGACATGGATTCTTTTGTGCAGAGCTGTTTGTGTAATTGAAAATAGAGCACAACACAGGGATTGTGATGGCAGGAAGAGATGAAGTTGGAGAAATAAAATGGAGGACTCACAAAGGAGATCAGGGTGGGGGAAAAAAACAGAGGACTTATAATGAATTACGCTGGGGAAGGACTTGCTGTTTTGAGTTTTAAGACAATCTGGTTACAAGTTGAACGAATTGGAGAGGTCACTGGATATGGGGGCAATGATGAAAGCAGGGAGACCTTTAATAACCAAATTGGAGTAATCAGGAGTGGGGATAGTGCCTTAAAGTAGTGATTGTGAAGTTAATATTAAATGGTGCAAGAGACATTTAAAACCTGGAACAAATCAGAAATGGTGACTGAATAGATGCAGGGGATGAGGGAGAACAGATAATCAAAGATGAGGGCATATTGTTTTTAGTTGAAAATATTTTAATTAGTTTTTAAACAAATGAAATATGCTCAATTTTGCTCATAATTTAAAATAATAAAAATTAAAAGAGCACTGAGATACTCTTTTCATTTCTTGACAAAACTTCAGAAGTTTGACACTTTGTTGTGAGGATATGAAGAAACAGATAGTCAACAGATGTACAGTTGGTGGGAGTTCAAAATAGTACTATAATCCCCTTGGAGAGAAATTTGGCAAAACATATTAAGATTACAAGTGCATTTACCTTTAACCCAGTAATTTCACTTCCCAGAATTTATTTTACAGACATATAATTTTATACATTTGTACATTTATGTATCTTAAGCTTATTTATTGTAGCACTGTGTGTGTTAAAACATTCATCAGAAGAAGTCTGGTTAAATAAACTATGGTAGATTCACACAAATGGAATACCTTCCAGTCGTAAAAAAGAATTAGGAAGCCGTGTGTCAGGGTGAGCAGAGATCCAGGATATATTATTAAGAAAAAAAGAGCAAAGTACTGAATAGTGTATATAGCAGCATGGTCCAACAGAAATATATAATGTCTACTTGTTTTGTTTTGAGGATTCCACAATCTCTTTGGAAACTTGGTTCCCAGGGAGCTTAGGGTTTTTTTTTTGTTTGTTTGTTTTTGTTTGTTTTTGTTTTCAATTTTGTTTATGATTGAGTGGCAATTTTATTTAAATATTTTTATTGTGTACATTTAAAGAATAAAGTGTGACAAAGATAAGGTTAAGGTTTCTGATTTAATTGATAGTATGAGTGGTGAAACCATTCACAGAGACTGAAAATTTCACAGGACCAGCTTTGAGGTGTGGATGAGGGCAGATGAATATATCAGATTCAGATGGGTTGAGTCTGAGTTTGAGGTGCCATCAGACATTCAGGTGGAAGCTAGATGTAAGCTGGAGATATTTGGTGGTCTGGAGAGCAACCTGGCTGGACAGGTGGATGGTAGGTCCTTTGTAAGTAGCAGACGGCAATGGAAAGAGCATGGAAGGGGATGAGTCGGCCATTATGGGCTATGTGTTAGGAGGAAGCATCATCGTTCCCAGAGGATTATTTCCAGACATTGTGAGTTGCTAATGGTTGCACATAGTAGGGCTTCTTGATGCCCCAGCTGATGTCACTAAACAGATGAATAAGCACCATTATCATTCTGAATTCATCTTCCAAAAGGAAATTTTCAGTGACTTGGGAGAATTGCTTTTGAAATAACAACCCACACACTCTTCTGAAAGTGCCTCCTTTGAGTTTACTTCAGTAAAAGTTGATTCCTCTGTGATGTAGGTGACAGAGTGCTGACATTCACTAGAACACAGCCTTCCACTGGGCCACTAAAAGAGATTAAATAATCTGATCACGATTTTGTGACAGAATTTGAACCTAGGTCTTTGGGACTTAACTGCATCCCAGGATTAGTGAGTAAGCTTGATCGTGGTTAGTGGGTGGACTTCACTCTGTCTTCTTTGGAGAAGCAGATTTATGGAGTGCATCCAAGGACCTAGACCAGCCAGAAAGGGAGGTCAGAGCCTTTGGCTGACCGTGATGCAGCCACATCGCTTTCTTTCTGTTGATGTATAAGACCTTACAACCTTCCCTCTGCTAGAAAGATAACTCTGTAAGAGATGTAAGCAAGAGCCTCCAATTTGGTTCCTCGTAATGAGATATGACTTATTTTAAATATTTCCATTCAGGCAGAACAGATGTGCTTGTACTTTTTTGGATACATCTGCTAGTCAGCGAGAAAAATAGAGAAATGAACTAAAAGTAATTGGTCCAGAACTTTATTTGGAATTACAACTCAATCAAAAGTTTACTTTTAATTTCTGCATTTAAATAGCAGTTAAAAGTTACTCACGAGTGATGCTTCACCACGTACATGTAATCAACATAAAAACTTGATAAGAAAGATGATTTTTGTTCTTCCATGTGAACATTCCATTAAGCTTTAGCCATGTTGCTGATAAAATCCATCATCGTGCAAAGTAGAATTGATCGTGGAAGAGCACATTCACACAAAAAGACATTTTTCAGATTACCTCTGCTGGGTTTTGATTAGCAATGTTTATGTTCCATTTAATGTTTTCCACATGCTGTTGCTCTTTGAAAGTTTGGCCTGTACATTTATTCTCATCACCAGCTGTGGAAATCTAGACCCTCGGCAGCAGTTTCAAAACAAATGTCTGGAGATTCTGGAATCCTGACCACCAGAACAATTTATTTTAGTTTAGTTTAGCTTCAGTTTTCATGGAATGAGGGTTTGTGAATATAGCCACAAAACTTCATGTCTATTTTATCTTCATGACAGGATTGTCTTGTCCTATGCTGAGTTGACTTCCAACATGAAGAACATTGGCATGTTCTGTAAAATTTCACATGAAATTAATTATACTGTGTTTTTTTGTTTTTTTTTCCCCCCCCAAAATTAGCTTTGTTATCTTGTAGAAGTGATGTGTGCTCAATGAGTGGAAGAAAAGTCAACTAGAGAACAAAGTCACTTAAGATTTTGTCAGCTGGGCAAGAACCATTTAGTGACTATCCTTCCAAGATCTCTGTCTGTGAACATATTACCATGTCTTTTAAATGATATTAATTATTAGTTAAACTATATGTATAGCTTGTATAGCTTGTATGTTGATTCATAGTCAGTGGCCAAGTAACTTGTTGTCTACACCTGGACACTTTGGAGAGTGAAAAGGGTACTGTTAATAAACAGGCATGCAACAGGTGTGTACCTGAAATGTTCCAAGACTCTTGGACTAAGATGGTCCTCCATATGGATTCTTTGTTATATGTGTATTTGTTCATAATATCACACATTTACTGAACATTTATTCATCAGTAAAGAAAATGAAGCCAAGATTGCCTTCAAGGGCTCACAGTTCAGCAGCAGTTAAAATGCCATGCAGTGGGGATCACAGTGGAAGGGAATATGTCATGTCATCTTATGAGAACACTTCTGGGCCATTAGTAAAGGCTAAGATGAATTTCAGAGGATCAGTGGACTTAGCCTGGCAAAGATGGGAACATTCCCCTGAAGAAGGAGTGATGTGTGTGAAGACAGATCAAAAATATTATGGAATTTGGGGAAGCAGAAAAAGATTTGGGATGATCCTGCAGAAGGATCCAAATCTTTGATGGCAAAAGAGCAAGTGGCTTAAGATGAGGCTTCGTGGAGTCAGAGACCTGGTCGTGAATCACCCCAGTGTCTTGTTGGAGAGATTCCGTTTGCCCTAAGGACATTGGCATATTTTAAACAGCAAATTCATCAGACCTGCATTTTAGAATCTGGATGAAGATGCTGTTCATGAGAAAGGTTGGGGCATAGCTGATGAAATTAAGGAGATTGCATCAACAGTATTTGGGGCAAGGGGGAAGAAGACATCAGGGAGTCAAACCCAGGTACCAGACTGGATGATGGAAGCATTCACAGAAACTTAGAGCTCTCCGGGAGGAGTTGGCTTGGGGGAGAGCAATGCCCTTTGGATATGTTTGGTTTGAGGTTCCAAGAGGGCATCCAGGTAGGCATGTCTACTTATATGATCTTAACAGGTACTCCAGAGAGCAACCTACGTTAGCCTGCGAGAGTGAGGAGTAGCTCATAGGTGATATCTGAAGTCTTGGGAATTTGAGGCCAGTTGAATTTTTATTACTCATCATGAATTTCTATTAACTCTGGTTCAAGGTTATTGAATTTGTAATAGAGTAGAATAAATGGCAGCTAAAATTATGACATTTTGAAATTCATTCACCCCCACCCATTTTTTGTGAAAGAAACATTTGTCTGGGACATATAAAATACCACTGTTCAGAATTGATTGTCCAAAGGAGTTGGCAGATATTTTTAGTTGAAAATCAAATTTAGAAAAGTCCCCATTCATGCTGGGGAATTAAAGTTAAAAAGAAAGAATGAAAGAAAGGGAAGGTCCTGTTCTTTCCCTTTCATAATAAAGAGATGTGATGAAGGCTCCCTAGTTAAAATACACAAATGATTACAGTTCAACCTGCATCGTGGAAACCTGGTCTTCGTTCATTGCAATCCATCGGCAATTACAACGCAAAGTAGCTGCTGGAAATTTCTTGGTTGCTAACTCTTTAACGTGATTTCCTCCCTGAGCATTGCTTGTCTTGCCAGTTGTGGTGTCAACAAATTCACGTGGTGAAATCCTGCCCTCCCTGCTAGTATTTGAAGGTGGAGCCTTTGGGGAGGTGACAAGGTCACAAGGGCAGAGCCCGTAGAGTGAAATTAGTGCCCTTAGAGAATAGGCTCTGGAAACTCATTCCTTGGCTCTTCCCACCAAGTGAGGACACAGCAAGAGGTTGGCAGTCTGCACAGGAAGCCAGACTTCACCAGAACCCAACCATGCTGGCACTGATGGCAGACCTCCCAGCCTCTGGAGCCGTGAGAAATGAATTTAGAAAGTGGTGGTGTTTAAATGCCACTCAGTCTAAGATATTATGTTACAGCAGCCTGAACAAACTAAGATATTTAGTGTTCAAAATTTACATGAAATTCAAATCAAATTCTGGGGAGAGTAATCAGAAACTATTGGAGCTATGAGTGTTATGTGTTGGACATGGGGGCTGAAGACCATAGCAGTTCAGCGCCTTCCCCTGAGTCATGCCTGGAGAGCAGGGGTTGAAATTACACAGCTCTGCCATTCCCATCCAGCCCCCTCCCAGCCATGGACCTTGTGTAAAAGAAGGGTCAATATGTTAATCATCCAATAAACAAAATTCCCTTCCCTTCCCTTCCTTCCTTCCTTCCTTCCTTCCTTCCTTCCTTCCTTTCTTCCTTCCTTCCTTCCTTCCTTCCTATTTAAAGTACTATTAAAATACTAATAATACTATTTCAAAATACTAACAGATAAGAGTGTCTAATAACCACATCTCAGCTGGTCAAAAAGGAGAGAAAATGAAAGCGGACAAAGGAGTCTATCTTACGCTGTCCCCTTTGAATTTTAATTGAGCTTACACAAAATGTGTTCTCCGTCTGGTTGCATGTCTTTAGTTAATTGTGCTAAAAGCCATTTTATTTCATCAGAAAATTTTGATTCTGGTTTAATAAGAGTTTTTCTTATTCACTTTTTGAGGGTTTTTTAAAAAAGTACTTTTGAAATCATGTTTATAATAATTGTTGTTTGCCTCTCGATGCAGCAAAATCATAGATATTGAAAAAAAGTAGACTATGATGTTCTCTGTTATCTTCTCCCTTTAATTTTTATAATCTTATCAAACAAAAGCCTGACGAGGGAGTTCCAACCATTGGTGACATTAGGCTCAGGATAAATGGTGGAGGCAGGACATGGGACTGACAGACCAAGGGCCATGGGCCCTCACCTCTGCTCACTATGGACTCTCTCCCAGTTATTTGAGTGTTGGGCTAGATTGCTTCTGCAGCTCCTTGTAAGGCTCTCAATCTATTACCCTGCAGTCAGGACATGTATTTTCATTTTCTCACAATTTTTGACTCCTCGCATTTTTCTTATCCTACCTAATGTGTTGCTGAATCCTGTCACTTTATTCAGTCAACGTTAATTTACTATTATTTATTTATTTGGTGCCAGCCACTGCCTCAGATGCTTTCTTTGCCTGTCATCTCTTAACATTCATTAGACCTTCTTTCCTAAGTGTAGAGAACACCCATTTCTACCACTTCCATTTGTTTCCCTCCCAGAGATTAAGTGTCCCTTTCTAGTCCACACATGCGATGCCCACTCTGACATACCCTACCATGATCCCTCCTTGAAAGTACAGATACAGCTCCTGAGTAGTCCAAGGTGATGATGTATTGTCATCTTGATGTCATATTAGAAAATGAGAAGCAACTTGAACAAATTAGGACCCATATTTAAAATCCACTTATTTCCTATAAATGTATCAAATTTCCATCTAAGTAGGAAGTGAGGTCCATTCAGAAGTAGAGAAATACTTCCACATAGAGTTAAATCGATTTGCCTTATAGTTAAAAATTCAAAAGAGAAAATGACCTAAAGCTTGGTTGCATTATTATTTGCTTTTAATTTCATTTTAATTTGATTTTCTCATTTACAAAATGGCAGCCAAAGCCATTTAGGACAGTGGAAGCCAGTGTCTCTGCTGCATATATCACAAATAACCTGTGCATGTGAAGACCTCACACATCCATATGCATGTTATCCATGGCTGCATGGAGCAGTTCTCTTAATTACACTTTATATATGCTGTGTGCAGCCAGGCATTGATCTTTCAAGTGCTGTTGTCTGGTTCAAAGACTTGTAATTAGGCAGAAAGATCTGGTAAAATGGATTCTATGGAATTATTCAAATGTTCTGTGTATATGAAATTGTTCAACTATAATTATTTATCTGGAAAAAGACAGTTTCAAATATGCACCAAGCCTATTTTAAATTTTTTTATTTCTTCCCATTATTTACTGATAGTCCTTGTGTTTCTTGGACATTTGCAAATTGCAGGGCTTTTCAGTTTTGCTATGAAATTGCTTTGTACTTTCCTGTGGGCCTGCTAATTGGTAAGCTCTTTATCCAGGAGATCAAGAATCGGGGACTTCTTTATTAACCCGTTGTGAGCTCTCAGATCGTCTCATGGGTGTGGAAAAGAGGAGAAAATGCCTTTGAGACTTTGTGGCCTTCCTATTCTTTTTGTTGTTGTTGTTGTTCTAATTAGTTACAACCCTGGTGACAACCTGGAGGATGTAATCCCCAGTGACAAGAAGAATTTAATCAACAATTTAGAAGAAAATCCCCTGATACTGAGTATTCTGTAATGAGCCTTTTTGTCTTTTTTTTTTTTTTTTTTTTGCTAGTGTTTACCATTTCTTTGACTTATGCAATCTTTTTCCTGCAGGATAAAATCCTGTTAAGGGTTTAAAATAAATAATTGAATTCTGCATTGCAGTTCTGAGAACCATGAAAGGAATAATATTTATTTTTCTGGAAGGCATTGTCCTGGTCTGTGGGAGGTGATGTGAACATTCTTAGAATTTTCTCCTTTGAAAATGGAGGGACCAGGGGATTCCTTGTTTCTCTTTCACACACAAATTCACCATCATCACATACTTTTCTACAAAAGTATGAATTTCCCTACTAGGTAGTCTGAGAAATAATCTCTGTACAAAGCACTCCGGTGGGGATTCACAAGGTTTAGGGCTTGGGGAGAGAGTAGAAGGAGCCCCTGAACAGGATCTGTGGCTCTGCAGAGTGTAAACCCTTCATTGCTGCAAGGCTCATTGTTTTACCTAAACATATGGCACTCCTTTTTAGGACTCTACTCTTGGTCCATGTTAGCATTTGAGAGTGTGGTTTTTCATCCTTCTGATTAGCTTCTGCTTGAAGCTCCTGCTGCTGCCCTTACCCTGACAGAAGTGCCAGTGAGTGAGCAGCACCCTCCAGCATGCAGGAGAGAATTTTTTTTCCTCCCACATAATTCTTACCAGCTTTTACATCAGAGTGATTTTCTGCCTGACTGGTTTGACTATTTTATCGTAAAAAAAATTGTAAATGGATGTATGAGTATATATGGAATATGGATACACACACACACACACACACACACACACACAAATACAACACCAAGACATACCATCTTACAGAAGTATGTACATCTCCTAAAAAGCAAGTCCAGCAGCATTGGAAGACCCAGATACCTCCCCAACACTCTGACATCTGCTTGCTGTGACTTTGCCACCCATCCTCCTACCTTTGTCAGCAGAGGCATCTGTCAGCCTGGGCATTTGTGGCCATCACCTCTGGGGTCCTGTTGATTGACAAGCACAGCAAACCCATGTGAGCAGGATCGCAAGTGACAGTTCATCACATATGTGTTTAGTCATCCCTGTGATGGGCATCCAGCCATTTGACTTTCAGGCACTGAAATCCATTTTCACTCTTTCCCTCTGTCTTTTCCATGCCCTCCCCTTATGTTTTTCTGAAGAATAGTTTGCTTTGCTTTAATGTTTCATTTCTCACGAACACAACCTGGGAAAAGGAGGATAAAAATGCATGCAACATGTGTCACCTAGGCTTGTTTGAGCATACACATTTTCCATTTCTGAAGGTATTTGCAATGTGAAGAAAGAACTCTGGTGTACACACAGAAATAGACTTAATATCTGAGTGTGAAAGGAACACTTGACTGGCCATAAAGCCACCCATGTGATAGGAGCCACTTTGCACTAACTAGCTATAGATTTAGGCTTATGTTATATCATCAGCTGGGATTCAGTGTTGTCATATATAGTCTCTTTCAAATTGAAATTTTCATTTATACAAATTTTCTCTTCTAGAACAATAAGGAAGGATGTCCACTTTGTCCTAGGTCTCTTATAATGTCTTAAAACTTCTCAAATTCATCTAGAATATTAATGAACAGGAAAACAAATCTCTATTCAAAGACATTCAGAATAACTTTATTAATCAGAATCTGTGTGATAGAACCAGCTCCGTAAGTACAGAATTATAGCCAGAGTGACAAATGCAAAAGAATGTCTTTGTAATGTATTAATTGCAATATCACTTGGTTCTCTAGAATCCACATCAGGTAAACAGAGTTTTAAACTTTACATCTTACATCCAATTGATGACTGTTTATTTTACTTTTTTAGTACAAAGCTGTGCTGGTCATCAAAAAATGTATTACTCATAGAGTACAATGAACGTGACTTTAAAAATCATATCAATGCAAAAAGCATACATTTTCAGAAAAAGGACTTCACAATAAAAAGCATTAAAAAGAAAGAAAAAGCTTTGTAACACCACAAGTCACATTTACAATGAAGTAGTAATGTAGTTATGAATATATATGCACCAAATAACACAGCAACTGCCTCCTTAAAACAGAAAGCCATGAAATAGAATATAAACTCCAGAATAATTCAATTACATGTAAAAATTCAGTACTAAATAAAGATATTATATCAAAACACTAAACAAACATGATGTTTTTGTAGTAAACGGTATTGGCACAACTGAATAACATTTTTTCAAACGGCAAAATTGAACCCATTTCTCATACCACACAGAAAAATAAACTTCCAGTTCATCACAGATACAAAACAGAAAAAATGAAAGTATACACATACTAGAATAAAACATGACTGAATCTCTCCACAGCTTGAGTGTAGAAAAAGACTATTATTTAAAAGAAAACAAAAGATACATTTAACTGCATTAAAAATAAAACTTTTGGGATGTAAAAAGCAAAGCACAGAACAAACAAAAATAGTCCAAAAGGTATTGATATGATTTTTGCATAAGAGGCCAAAAGATAAGTGGCTACTAGGAGAAAATATTGTCAGCCCTTATCTCCAATAAAGTTGTAAAATTTCCTTTAAAAATTAAGGGGGAAATGAACAAAATGCCTACGGCAAAATGGGCATAAGAAAGGAAGAAGCAGTTCACTAAGAGAGACTGTTTTATAAAAAGATGTTCACATCCACTCATAATAAGAGAAATGCAGATTGAAAGAACACCAGTACTATTACTCAGTCATTAGATGGGCAAGCTTGGAAGTGTGATGATGTATTCTGTTGGAAAGGATGAAGGGAAGGAGGCTCTCAGTTTCAGTGACAGTGCTGGGGAGGACAGCAAGTGGTGCGTCCCTGCAGAGGACAGTGTGTAACATCTGGCACAGCTACACATGTATTTGCCTTTTAACTTGGAATGTCAAGTTAATCTTCTAATAATATACTCTGAAGGCAAACTTCCAACAATACCATGTCCATCTGTTTGTCCGTCTATTTGTACACACATATGTATGCATGTATATGTTCATAAAGAGTTCATTGAAGCATTTGTCATTATTGAAAAATTTGAAACTACTTATCTGTCCAAACATAGAGATTGATTGCAAATATATATACACACACATACACATGCACTGTTGTGTAGCTGTAAAAAATTATGAGGAAGACCTCCACAGGAGAGGAATTTCCAGGGTATGTATACTAAAGTGAGAAAGGCTATGTGGAAAGTATGTTAGTATGCTTCCTTAAGTGTATGAAATGAAGAAAATTTAGAAAATATGCAAATATCTGCTTATATTTACGAGGAGACACACAGAAAGAGTAAATCAGAAAACAATGAAGTTGCTTAGTTGTAAAGGAGTTAGAAAAGAATAGGCAGAGAGGATATGGAAAGCAATAGCAATTCTCTGACTAAATCTTTTTGTGCAGTTTTGACTTTAAAAAGCATGATAATGTGTGCAAATTAAAAAATACAATTTCCTCTGAGAATGGGTGGCAAACTAAAATAAATGAACCGCATTTCATAATGAATACTTTAACTACGTTGAAGAGGAGGAAAGGAAGAAATAAAAGAAGGAAGAAGGAAGGGAGGGAAAAAAAATCTATGTAACTTATTAACACGGAATTTGATTATCTGTTTTTAATCTTAGGAGCGTGGTGTGGCAGTTGCATTCAAATCTTCAACTCTATTCAGTAAGTTTGCTGTGGGTGTGAGCAAAGCAATTTTCAAACTATTTTAGGTATATAATAAGATTGAGCAAATAAATAAATATGTTCATATTTCTGGAATCCAGGGTTCTCCCTGAATTCAATGTGGGATAGACACATAAATATGAAATTGGGAGAATCAAGAAAAAACACATTTGGGGATAAATGGGAATGGGAGTTATCTCAGTGAACTCATCATGTGTAAAATATGTCTCTTTTTATGCAGGTGCGTATGCACATATGGGTGTATATATGATGGTATTTATTATGCATATGTGGGAATCTTGATGTATTGCTGGGATTTGTTTACTGAAAAGATCAAGAAGGAAAGGCACCTGGTAGCATTGACCCTACCTACTGTCCCTATCTTGGTCTCTAATATCATTTACCTGGTCTAAAAGGAACCAGAGGCCCACAGAGAAATGGTTGATTTCAGGGTGGGGAAGGGATAAGTAAAAGGTCCTGAACTTTTTTATGCTACAAAGGAAGGAGGTACTAAACAAAGGTGAAATGCTGGGAGCCTGCTTCAGGACCTGGCAACCAGCAGGAAGGGGCTTCTTCTGGCAAATCATGAACACTTGGAGCACCAAAATGAAGTGCAGTCATATGTCATTATCTATTGGAAACATTAGGAATTCATGAGACTGTGCCAATAAAAAATAATAATAAATGACTAATAAATAGGGGAATAAGAGGGCCCTGATTCTGGGAGAATGGAGATGGCTGACTGGTGGATGTGGAGGACTGGAGGGTGTGTAGGATTTGGAAAAGTAATAATAAAGACTAGATCAAGCAAGAATGGGCAAACGATGCTAAACCTAGGAAGAAGTTTTGATGATAATGAATAAAATATTTAAATAGTTTCACATCATTTTTCTGATGCACTGCTTGTTAATTGTGAAGGAGAAAATCTTTGACCAAAGGATCCAAATGAACCTCACTAATGAGGGCTGGATCATACATCGTGACCTCTGATACTCAGAGGTGCCCATCCCCATGAGGTGTTCCAGCCTACAGTAATACCTGAGTCTAATTCCAATGAACTTCTGGCAAACTTGAAATGAAGAATGTCCTATTCAAATAAATAATAAATGAGAGTGTGGGGAACTATATTCTTCAAAAATATCAGTTCTCTGAAGACATTGAAAATTAATAAAGAGACTATGGAATGATCAGGTTAAAGGCTGTAGAGACTTGACAAGCAAAGGAAATATCTGAACCAAGTCAGATCCTGTGCTGAAGAGTAGAAAAATGATATGAAAGACCCATTTGGGACAACTGATAGAGTCTGAAATGCTAATTGTAGAATAGATAAAATTATTACCTCAATGCTAAATTTACTGAAGTTGCTAACTATGCTGCGGCCATGTAAGAGATTACCTTTATTCTTAAGGGATAAAGGGCTTGATGTATGTAATTTATTTTGGGGACAAAGAGGGAACATGACCTACTTTCAAATGGTCCAGGAAAAAAAAAATGAGAGAAAGTGAGAGAGACAAAAAAGTGTGTGCAGTGTGGGGAGGGAGGGAGACAAATGATAGAAGCAATAGGAAAAAGTAGTGAAACTAGGTAAATCTGGTTGTTTCCATCAACTCAAGCTGCTCCAATAAAATGCCATAGACTGGGTATCTTACCAAGAACAGAAGTTGTTTTTCACAGTTCTAGTATCTGGGATGTTCACATTCAAGTTCAAGGTGCCAGTAGATTCAGTGTCTGCTGAAGGCTGCTTCCTGGTTCATGGATGTCTACCTTCTCACCAGGTGTTCACATAGTAGAGGGACTGAGGCAGTTCTCTGGATCACTTTTATAAGGACACTGGACACTATTCATGAGGGTTCCATCTAATGACAAAGTCACTACCCAAAGGCCTCACCTCTTAATGTCACCATGGGGATTAGGATATCAATATATGAGTTTTGAGGGGACACAAGTCTCTAGTCTATAGCACTAGACAAAGGGTAGGTGAGCATTTTTTTGTCCTATACTCATTTTTGCATTTTAAACATAGTTTAAAACGGTTTCCAAATAAAAGGTCTTTATAAATGGGGAAAAATATGTGACAGGTCTGTGTCCATATGGGGCTTGCATAACTGTTAAAAGATGATTATGTTACCATGTTTGAGGACATCTTAACCTTTCTTGTGGTTTCTGGGGTCAGTCCAGGGCTTTCTCCAGAATCTTCTCCAATGCCTCAGCCCAGTGCAGTAAGGTCACATGCATTGAAATCACAGAATAGTAATAAAATTGTATTCTCTGGGAACCAGTATTTTGTATTTCATAGCTCCAATTTGTGAACCACAGAGGGAACAGACTCTAGTTGAAGCCAACAAAACCAGAAATGCCCAAGATGAAGGACCACAGTTAAATGTGGAATTGTTTCTAGTGAATCTTTTCCTGCAGGGTTGTGGTTGATTTAGCAAAGGAGACACTTGATACTATTCATCTCCAAATGTAGAAAGCCTTAGAGCAAAAGTGAAAACAGTGGTTGTTAAAGTACCTGGTACAGATTTCTGCCCACCTGTATACTTAAAAATGATGCACTAATTGAGATGATAAGAGAGACAGGAAACAGATTATCATCTTCTACTGCACTAACAAAGGTTTTTTCCATTGTTGAGTGAGAACGTGGGGTGAAGCACTCTCTGAGCACATGGGAGGAAGGTGAGAAGTGGCCGAAAGATGCATGAGGATGATGCTTACTTTGTGAGGACCCATGTCAATCTTCCTTGGATATTAATGATGATGGAGACACACTGTGCAAAACCCTCACATGGATCGGCTGATTTGATTTGCAGTCTCGTGTCTTATAATGACGTTTCACTCAGTGATGGACCACGTTTGCAATGGAGGTTTCATTAGATTGTAATGGAGCTGGAAAATTCTAATCACCTAGTGCAGTTGTAGGCACTGTAATGTTCTAGTCCAACACACGACCCAAACATCTGTTGCGGTGATGCTGGTGGAAACAAGCCTGCTGCTCTGCCGGGGTGGTACATAATACTTGATGGTGATAATAACTATGTTACTGGTTCATGCATTTACTATACTATGCTTTAAATCTTTATTTTAGTGCACATTCACTTATATAAAAGAGATGTTTGCTGTGCAACAGTGTGCCATGTTCCTTTGTCAGCAGCCTCATCCATCTTGTGCCCACTGTGTCCTTTGATTGCATCAAGAGGCCACATCAAGTGGCTGCCCTGCCCCTTCTTCCTGTGTTTGTGTAAAGACACCCTGTGATGTTGGCACAACAATGAAATGGCCTAACAACGCATTTCTCGGAGTGTATCCTGTCATTAAGTGCGTGACTGTATATTCATTCATTTTAGAGATGAGGAGACAGGTGCAAAGATATAATTTACTCAGTTTATAAGTGGTAATTACCCCAGAGCCTGAACTACTAAAGCTGATTGACTCTGAGATTAAAGGAATCTATAGAGAAGAGAATGAGCTTAAAGACACCTTCTCAAAGACAAACTTCCTTCTAGCAAACCCTGAAGATTATGCTCTGTGACAGAATGGGCTGAAACATTTAGAACACTGTGTTCCTAACAGGTTTATAATTGGCAGGTGACAGTTGGTGTGCCGTGACTTGTTAATGGGTTAATAGGTTTTCTTTGGGGGAAATGAGTTTCCTAATCAAATAAGATTGGGAAACAAGGCTTCTTCTCAGAACATTAAAAAAATTAACTTCTACATTATTGGTCCTGGCAACATGACTGGGGAATTTTGTTTTCGTCTCACTGGGTTCTGTAACAACAACAGAACTGCCTTGCTATTGGCAAGGTTTATCAGTGATGGACTGTAAGATTCCCCAAGGGATCACATAACCAGGACAAGAGAACAAAAACAACAGGATTCATGTTTGTGTTTTGGGACACTTCTGTCTTTTTAGAGTAACTCAACTTCTCTCTGGTCAAATGGCGTGGTTTGCATGGTGGAAGTTCTGTTCACCAGAAAGATCATGGATTCTTGGTCTTGTTCAGGAAAAGCAAAATTCCACCTATGGTTCCTTCAAAGTATAGAAGGATGAGAGTATGTCTGTTAAATTCTGTGACCATGTTCCAGGGCCATCTTAATGAACCTTTCCTGTAGCCTCTGGGGTCAGTCTAGGGATCTTTCCAGAATCTTCTCCAATGCCTCAGCCCAGTCCAGTGAGGCTGAGGCAATGGAGAGACAGTATTAAAACATTGAAGAGGCATGATTAAACAAAAATGAGAGGAATAGTGGCTAGACTACAAGTAATAAGCTATATCAGGTATTTGTTTGGAAATGTCTAGCAATATAGTATATGTTTATAGCAATAGGATAGACTTCCCATGCTGGCTCCCCACCCCCATGTTAGATTTTCTTAACATGTAGTAGCTGAAAATAGAACTCGGAAAAGCTGTAGTCAGTCTCCTGTTGGTCACCGCCCTGTTGTGCCTGTGGAAAGAAAGCAGCTCTGTGGGGAGGAGGGGAGGTGGCCACGAAGTCCTAATAGGCCATTTTCTGTCTTCTCCCTATGATTGTCCTCAATCACTTGGCAATCACGATGCTATTAGGAGCAACCTGACCGAATACACTCACATGCTTAGCTTTGCCATTAGCAGCATTGACAGGAAGCTTTGAGGTTGCTGGGAGCTGATGGGCCTTGAGAGCCTTGAATTAGACATCTGCCTATCCCTGTGACATGCCGAAATGGCCCCGCTTCTTCTAAGGATGGATGCTTAGGCAAGAATTGTGTGTGAACCTCTAAATTGTTCTGTCTCCTGTATGTCTCTTTTCCCATTTCACCATTTGTCACATGGAAGTGGAATAAGTCATGGTTTTGGTGGCTTGTACTAAAACTGAAGTTTGGTATGCCCTGGGAAACAGGATTTCTAGAGTGACCTGCAGAGCCCTTCCCTCCCCAGACCTACATCCTCTGCCACCTCTCTACCCTGCTGTGCATTGATGAATGCACAAGGCAGACATGTGCAAGGCAGACATTTCCAAATGCGAGCACCTGTTGTGGTTCTATGAACCCTTTAGATCTCATGATCTGGTAGAAATTGGCAAATCAGGTCTAGGTTTCTTTAGGACAAATGTTTCAAGACCAATCTCTCAAGTTTCATTTTTAGATCATTTTTTCCTGCCAAGGTGCTCAGTGAGGTTATGCACAGAGAATGAGGTTATACACAGAGTTGTCCCTAACACATGGGATTGGGGGCCATGAATCTCCAGACTGGCTGCTGGTACTCAAGGTCTGGATGGCAATACGCAGTAATATGTGTATATACCTTTTATGAGCAAAGGTCACCAATCTTTTTTTCTTTTTTGGGAAAAGAACAACCATGGAGGGGGTGAGGGGAGGTAGAATCTTGAGATTTGTTAAAACTGTCAGCTTTACAAAGCATTTGCATTTGAGACCTTATCTTTAGACTTTTTTTTAAAAAAAGCATCTTCCTTTGAGAAGAATATCATTTTAAAATATAAAATTTAATAATGAAAGCATTGCTTTTCCCTTGGAAGAAGTAAATACATAACCTATTGGGAAAACACACCTGTGAGCATTACAGATTAAAATTGGACATGGTATTAGGATGGAGAACACTGTCTTCTAAATTCCAAGGCAGAAGTTTTATCTAAAAATTCTTACAGACATCTTAGAAGTAGGGGGGCATCGTATGATCTTGGAAGGAATTATTAGTTACCAAGTTATTGAACACTCTCCAATGGAGACCGGTCATGTAGGAAATGGTTTTGCTGGAAGCAGCAGTGCTAAGATTAGTGGAGCATCCTTGTTCCTTAGAAGGACCAGGGCGTTGTCACTTGTTTAAGTTCATGGTTTCCCCATTTCTGTAGCCCATGAAAGGGCTTCCCTCACTCATTTCCTCCCCTTCATTATGCTTCATTATACAAGTAAAGCATCAAAAGGGAAAGATACCTACGTCATTTTATGGTGAAGACCACAGGACTGATGGGGCTTCTCATGCTTCTCTGTTGTCATGGTCTGAATTAAGCAAACAATAAAAGAAGCATAATATTTCATGTATCTTATGCCTAGATTCTTTTGAGCAGCTGAAATTCATCCCGTTTGTAATTTATCAAGCTTTGGGAACAGAAAACAAATGAGGTTTTAAGCATCTCCTTTCAGAGATGAATGCTCCAGGCAGACCTGTGGGACACTGCCGTCCTCTTGGCAATTAGCAGCCTCATTCCACTGGCTCTCTCATTTATTTTGAAAAGGGAAATGAATGAGGAAGTAAAACCTTAGAAACAGGAAAATGGCTAATTTTCATTTTGCTATGTAAGAAAATTATGTGAATTAATGAAGGATTTGAAAATTAAATATGGAACAGATGAACCCAGTCACTGAATTGTGCAGTAAGTTGGATAATAAATGCAGTCTCTCTGGGAACATTGACATCCTTTCCCTCATTGATGAATGCACATCAGATGTCAGGACCCCACTCTCCATGTTCTTCAGTGGGTGTGAGAACATCCAGGTGAAGATGTGGGTTTAGGGTCATGGATGCACTATTTCCAGTTTGGGGTTCATTCTGGGTTGTCTGATTTTCCCAGAATAATAAATCTGGAGAATTCACCTCTTCTGCTGCATCACTTTTTGCTTGCATTTAATCATTTCAATCTGCTGTCAACCCTTCTCTAAGCCATGTGCATAATTGGATACATGTACTACAACAAAAAGATCCACTTTGACACCTGCCACTTCAGAAAACAAGAGCATGTAAAGAAATGAGGATATTATAATAGACAAATGTATTTATTTTGACAAGTGTGATTTGTTTTTAATTATTAATATTTCACAGCATACTAGTAACTGTCTTGTAGGATATTTTGTAAAAGCAATGACATCTGATAATCTGTTATTACCACATTAGCATACCTCTATGCAATTAAGGCTTTAGTCAGAAGAGAGGTTGACTTTCATTTTTAGTGGGAATTACCATAAAGCTAGAGAAAAAATGTGAATATGAGAATAGTAGTATTGCATTTATGTTAAGCTTTTCATCAAATGATTTGAAGACACTTGGTTTTTCCTGCCTCTGTGAAATCCTGAAACCTTAATACTGAATTTTAAATGCTTTATATAGAATTCTAGAACTGTTATACCTACCCAGTTTTCTATTTTTTAAATTGGAATTCATTTTTAAAGAAATTTGCACACTCAATCTTCTGGAAAATCTGTAACAGAAGCATCACACATTTTTCGTTCTGACTAATTAAGCTCTAAGAACAAAGGTAACCTGAGAAAGGCTGCAGTTTATTTTTTGTTTGTTTCTGTAATGATCAAGGAAATTGCAAGGAACTATAGCAATTTCTCAGTAGTGACTGTCTCATTTTAACTTCACTCTGCAATAGAAACATACCATTCAGTCTGCATCATCTCTGCTTAAGTTCTCTGGTGCTGAGTTTCCTTGACAAACTCCAAACAGTGAGAAGAAAGATATGGAAGGAAAGATCCTGCCCCTCCCCCATGGCCACAACCCTTTCAGAGACTAAAAAATCTGATTTTGCTTTAATTTGTACTCAGCAGTGTCAGCTCTGTGAGAGGAAAGGGCATCCCTGCTGACAGCAATCATTATAACTCCAGGAGACCAGCAGAGATAAATACACTATAAGCCATCTTCTGAGTGGGTCAAACTTGTCCTTATACTTCTGAGGTCCAGGTACTTTGCAAAGAGATTTCCTTCATCAGATGAGTTTCTCACTGATGCCCAAAGGTGTGCTTCTTTGTGATCCTTTCATAGGAAAATGTGAATATGTGATACACTTAAATATTCCAGTTGTGTTTATTGAAGGATTCTTTTAAAGTGAAAATTTATGCAAATATTCAGAAAATGACAGTCTCCATAAAATGGAAACAAATAAAAACACAATTCTCCAGAAACATTGAACATGATATGTAAATTTAGCTGGCATTTCATTCTAATCTCTCATGATTGAATTGGATATTTGCAGAATTAACTGAAAATCAAATATACATTTGTATGTATGTTAAATTCAGAAGCATATAATATCTAGGTTTTAATCTAGCTTTTTAGTCTCTCTCTCTCTTTTTTTTTTTTTTTTTTGCAATTAGAAAATCCCGAAATCTTTCAAAAGGTAAAATAAATAGCACCAAGGAAGAATCTGCTGGTGGAATTAAATTATGTTGCTTTTCACTGATGCTTTGAATGTTGTTGCTGTTTCCTTTGTTCTCTGCATTTGGCCTACTGGGCCTTTATAAAATTTACTCAGGTAACAATTTCTTCATCATGTTCCAAGATTGCAGAGAAGCAAGTGGGGAATCACTCAGCCTTGTTTAACCAGAATGAGCATTTGTACTGTGACTATGGAACATGTTTCCAGTAATGAAGATCTTTCCCTAAATGAATGATTTTATTGCATTTCCTACTGTATTGCCTTAACTGCATTTAGAGAGAAAATTTAAGCAACTGAATCTACAAACATAGTTTAATGTAGTTGCTATGGTTTTGCAAGGATGATGCTTTTTCCACTTTGCATAGATAGGACTCTTTCCTTTTTATATTCATCATCAGATAAACCCTATTGTGTATCTTATAAGTTAATATTTCAAAAGTGTTAGAATAGCTAAGAAAAGAAAGGGGGAACATCAAAATAAAGTTGTTATGTCTACATAGCAAGATTATGGATGAACTTTATTTCCTTTTATTTCTCAACTTACCATTGAGAAGCACATTTTTTTTTTAATAAGCAGAAGAGAAAAGAAACCTGTTTGAGAAAAAAAACAAAATGGACATCAGATCAGTGACGACCAGGCTGCCAATAGGTGTTCATGGGATTCCCACTGTGTCCCTTTCACTAATCAACTCCAAGATTGGAGACTGAACTCAAGATTCCTGCCTGATATAATTAGAGAGTGACTTCCCACAGCTTTTGGACCTGCCCCTTCAACCAGCCACATAACCATTTCCACAACTGGGGTCTCTGAAATGTCAACAGAACATTTTTTTCCAAGAGAATCCTTGATGTAGTACCTTCTCTTGATGAAGATGTCTCTGGTGTGTCTTTTCAGAATTTAGTAAGGATGTGTGTATTTTTAAAATTGTTTTTGCTGTCATTATGAAATAACTTGATAAATTTGCTTTATTTTGATGTAAAACCAAGGATTCGTATAGGATGGATCCCAGCTTGTTGGGATGTGTATGTGTGTTTAGAGAAGAAGGTTTTAAATAAAAATGTTTTCCAGGGAGTCAGAAATGACTTCATTCATCCTCTACCCAGGGTGCATCTGACAGCCCATTTCAGTTTTCCTGTTGGCTGTCACAAGCTCCAGGGCCTTCCTCCCCATCTTCTGACTTCCAGACTGCTTTAGAAAGCAGATGAGAACTGAAATATTCTCCCCTGGTAGCCCCAGCAAGCCACACTCTCCCTCTGTATCTAAAATGGGAATAACTTTTCTTTTTGTGATCACATTAGAAATGAAGTGATTGGGGAAGAACAATGCTTTTGGATTTGATTTAAAAATGCCCAGTTTAGTAAATACAGTGAAATACAGGGAAGTCCTCATATTGCATAGCTCCTATAGACAAGAAATAAGTCCCAAGTCAGAACAAAAGAAACCCATAGGATTCTCAAATGAGTGGAGATGTCTGTTGAGAGGCTGTTGATACTTTGGCCCAGTTTCCTTTTTCAGATTTATTCTCATTAATTAAATCTGCAGCCCTCTCCTCTGGCCTGCTCCTGTCCATCAAACTTCATCACCAGATTACTGACACTTCTCACCCTCAAGCCTTTCATGTCATAGGTCCCCCAGATGCAGATGGCGAGTCACTTCCCACAGGACACTTTCTAGAGCACGTCTGGTTGGAAAGAGCCCTCCTCTCCATGAGCCATACTGTTATCAAACCTTTATAGAAGTCAGCCTGGTATTAAAGTGGTTGTTTACATGTCTGTTCTCACCATTACATTATTAGGGATTTTAGAGGTGAGAATAAGGCCGATGTCTGATTCATTTCTCATTTCCCCAGTTTATTGTTCAGAGTTTTGCACATATTAGGCACTAGGTAAGGTGTTATTGTTGTTGTTTAATTTGAATTCCCAACATGTATTTATTTTTATGGTGAGGTGTTGATTAGAGAAAGGAAAAAAGGCATTAAAAAGTAATTTGCAGGGATTGGTAATAATCACATCTAACAATTTGTATAGCGATTTGCAGTTTTGCAAAGAGGCGTTGGCATATAATAATAAGAAAGACTTAATGGCAAAGCCTGGGCTGGAGCATCTTTATGACAGAATCTGAAAGGGCTAAGAGAAAACTGAGAGCAGAGCCTCTTCCTCTGGTCCCGTCTCCATCTTTCCTGTGCAAGGAGAGCTGCTCAGTGGTCTCCCTTCATTGGTGCCTTTACCAAGTCAGACTCCTGTCTGTCTGTATTGTGTGATAAAAGAGCTCTTTCAAAGCTATTGATGCCTCTACCACTCTGAGGTAGAGCAACTTGGCAGTGTTAATACAATTGGACTTTTCATGTACCTTTTGCAAATTTTCTTTTTTTCCTTCTTTTTCTTCCCAGTCTCCTTTTCCGCAGACACTTATAAGCATAATGAAAAGAGAGAAAATAGAAAATGTTGAAATAACATTAAGAGTGAAAATGGAATGTATAATTTTGAAGTCTGTTCTGATTACAATTTTTTCCTTATGACAATTTCAGGTAAAAAGTAACATTCTAACTTAAACAAAATTGATAAAAATATACTTGACATGGGCTTTTATTCTTTGGTAGATTAGTTTAAAGTATCTTAAATATTGCATTGTAAAATGTCTCATTACAAATTTCTAAAACAAAAATCTCAAACTTAGGTAGACTAGGTGAACTAAATGTGAATTTCTGCCTTATCCTTCTGCTCTTATCTCACTCTCTTTCTAAGAAGGAAATTTTGTTAAATACCTTATGCATATTCTTGCAAGATGTTTTGTATGCATTTATTCATGTACATATAGAATATCATACAAAAATAACTTGCACGATACTATACATGTTATTCTGCAGTTTGCTTTTTCACTTTGGTGTACCTTTGGAGATTTTTCCATGTAGATACATAACATTGTACCACATTTTTTTATGGCTACATAGTTTATGATCTTTCTGGTGATGATGGACAGGTAATTTCCAGGCTTTTTAGCAGCGAATATTATTGTACATATATATGAGTATATCTCTAACAAAGTGTTCCAGAAATAAAATTGCTGGGTCAAGATTTAAGCACATTGTATAAGTAGAATTCTTGCCAAATTGTCACCAGAATGGTTGAAACATGTTGCTGACACCAATAGCATGAGAGGACATGGTTCTCCAATTGTCCTCCATGGGTGTTATTCTTTTTACATATAGTGTCAACAAATTTGGCAACAAATAGATCATTTCTTGTTATTTTTCCTATCATTGGAGAAATGTAGCATCTTCTCATGTGTTTTTCAACCTTTTTGAACAGGCATTGCTAGTTTTCTTTCCTTCTGTTTCCATGTGTCTTTTTATTTATTCCTGCTCCAAGGTCACATTTTTAAAATTACTGCAAGTAGTTAACACAGCTTGCATGTAGTAGAGCAAGTCCTTTCTCATTTTTCTTTTCCAGAATTTTCTTTTTGCTAATCTGTACATTTACTCCTCCAGATGGATTTTGGAATCAGTCTAACGAATTCCACAGGAAATTCTCTTGGGAATTTTGTAGCAATCTGCATTAAGTCTGTAAGTTGAAGTTAGGAGAGGCTACTTGTTTGTAATATTAAGTTTTCCAATCAGGAACATGGTTAGCCTCTCCACTTAAGGGTTTTTATGTGACTTTCTGTACAATATTATAGCATATGTGTATTCATTATTTTTCTTATTGCTAGGATTTTATACTTTTGTTACCATGTGAATGGGAAATTTTCCCATTTCATATTCTTATGATTATTAAGGATGCATGGAAAAGCTATTGGTTTTGTTCATTTTGTTCTGGACATTTCAATTAATTTTACAATATGTTCAGTGGATTTTCATAGATAAAGACATTTTTAAATTATAAAATAATCTATCTCATAGTCAAATTTCCAAAGCACAAGTTTATAAAACAAAAAGAAAATGCTCCTCCATCACTTCTAACAATTCAGCATGAATTTTTTTTTCACTTAACAATGTAGCAGACATCTACATGCTACATTCATGAATGAACCCTATTCTTTTGAGAAACTGCATAGTTGGTACAGGAGAATCAAGATTTTTTTATCCACAAAATGCATATGTGCATGATAAACAAATCAATAGCAAATAATGGTAAAAAGTTTATAATGAAAAAATCACAGCCCTCTCCATTCCATCCCATCCATCAGCCCCAGAGCCAATACTTCTAGCCATTTTAGATTACTTTTTCTAGCATTTATCTTCATGTTTCTCAATGTTCTGATGACAGTGCTCTTTTAAAGTTTACTTCTTAACCGATACATATAAATATAAAAGTTGTATATATTAATGGGGTATCATGTAATATCTTAATAATATCCTGCCTTTTCTTGATATTTCCAATTCTGTTGGTTGATTTTTGCTCTCTCATGTCCTCCCAAATAATATATATCATAACATTGTTTTAAACCAGTCACTACAATTTATACCACTGTAACTATTTAATGCTGTTTACTATAGGACCAAGTGGCACACCATGACTTGGTTTCTGTTTCATATTTTCTAGCTAAGCCTTGTTTCTTCTCTTCATAAACTCATGACACTCTTATCTTTTTCCACTCTTATAAGACTTCTACAATGTCTTATAATGGCTGAAACTTAATGGTGTTAAATAGTAACAGTGATACCTTGTCGTATTGTCCAAGGCCCTTACAAGATTGCCCTTGATTGTTATTGTTCATATATCTACACTAAAATTTCTCAACCAAAATAAATTTCAGTAATAAAAATTTGTTTTTGAAAGTGATGTTTTTGCCTATTTCTTTGGAAATCACTACTTTAATGGAAACATCATCTATTTATTGATGGTCTCAAATTATTTTGTGCCTAAAAAAGTAAAATTAGGTAACAAAATCATTTTCAAATGCTGATTTTATTTTTTTAAAACTCATATATATCAAACCATGAAAAACAAAGTTAAAGGAAAACAATAGAATCTTAACCTTCAATTCCTCAGTGATGGGATTGCAATAAAGCTCAACAACATCTAGAACAGTGTCAGCAGAGCAACATGCATGAGGGGTGGGAGGTGAGGAGAGAGCATGATCTAAACTCTGTAATTATTTGGCAAGATCAGTAAGTTTAACTGAATGTGTAATTACCATTGTTCAATGTCTACTCTTATGACCTAATGTCCTGTAAATATAAGCTGAAAACTACTTTTTTGTCCTTTTATTTCGTGTCATTTTTGGGTAAGAGAGAAAATGGGGAAAGTGGTTGTGATAAAGTGCTACATATCCCTGGAGACCCTTGCAGAGTTTGGAAGGAAAAGCAAGACAGTCTAAGCCTTTCCCAGGTAATGGAGATGGAAGAAACTGGAAGAGCGAGGGGAACTGCTGATGCCCAGTCTGCCTGTCGCCGCAGCAAATGCCTCTTGGAAGCTGACATGCAGATCCCCTGCTTATTTGGGGCTCATCAATTTTCTCTCAAGCTGAAAATTCATCTGTTACCATCATTCCCTTTTCCATACCCTAGTACCGACCTGTAAGTCTAGAATAGTAGCATCAGTTGCTAAAGAGTTTTTCCTTATTCAAGATCGGGTAGACAATCTCTAGTTTGAGTCCTTTCCTATACTTTCCAACCAGAGTTTCAGGGTGGCACAGAGACCCTCCAACACTGTGTCTACGAGACTTTTCCATTATTGTCTTCTGCTACAGAGCCCAGGGTAAAATCTCTTACTGCTTGAAATACTTGGAGCAGATCCTGCTTTCCTGTTCAAACCCTAACAGATGTGCTATCATTCTCTCATTTCATAATGTCCTGATAGGTAGCTAATTTTACTTTGCCTTATTAAAAACAAAGGACATAAATGCAAGATTTTAGCAAAAAGATTATCTACAAGTCAGGAGAGACAGCTGAACAAAGCAACTGCCTACGCTCTACCTACTGTTTTTCCATTCTTTCCAGATCTCAAGCTAGGTTTCTCTTCTATCACATGCCTGTTTCATGCACTAAGATACTATTATTCTTTGAAGCCAAGAGTAGCATATGTGAAACCACTAACTCTTGCCCATGGCAGGCATCAATAATTGATCATAGCAGTCTTGCCTGCTGATAGCCGATTTGGCCTATGTTCTTCTTAGTACAATGATCTGGCCAGCCATGAGTAACTGATTGAAATTGGCGTAAAAAGGAACCTTATGGGTTGCTCCACAGCTTTGAGAAAAAAAAAGAAAAAGAAAAAGAAAAAAACCCTCAAAGACATAAAAAAAGCATAACATCTACACAAAAACAATTTTACCCAGAGATTGACAGGAGAATCATACATCTTTGGTTTTATTGATAACCTATCATTGTAAAAAGGATACTCAGTGCTTTAATGAGAACTGCAGCCTGTTTTGTGGGCCTCTTTAAGAATTGTAACCGCAGTTCCAAAATGTGACAGACCCATCCTGAAACTGCTCCTTCTGCTTTGCTATTGAATTGAGGTCCTCTTGCCAAGCAAGTACCTAATACCCATCCTCACTATAAAATGTGACTGTTTCTTCAACAACCTCAATGAAATAGATGTTTGAGAGATAGTTTTCCTCTTGAGTGATGTCATCTCATTAGGGATAAGTCCTTTGTTCTTTCCAGTGAGTCACTTTAGCTCACTCTTTGAGGCTTCCCTGGATAGAAGTTGTTGTCAGTTGCTAGCTTATGATATTTTGATTGAGACTTATACATGATGTGTCATTAAGGTCTCACTGTCCTAAATTTACTACACTTGATATGGTATTATAGACAGTTAGTGAACCAGTCATATAATTTAAATATAGATTTGAGGTTACTTTTTATATAAGGGGGAAATTGTACCATCTTCATAGACTCCATTTAAAATGAAATGACAGTGATTTTCCTTTACTAGGGAATTGCAGAGAATCACTGAAGTTCAAGGATAATTCATTGCATGAAATTTCTGGTCATTCGCATTAATAAAATGCCATGCAGAAGAAATAAACTTTCTTTGAATTTTATTAGACACTTCTAAGTGTGTTCAAGAATGCCAAGAACTTAGCTTTAAGGTTTCATAGATCAACTCAATGGACAGTTACCTTTTTAACTATTTTACAAGCCTGAAAGCATGGAGTATGTTGCTTTTCTGGTAATTGAAGTTCATCATCTTTCACTCAGTTACCTCTTTGTAATGTTACCCCTGAGAAAAATCACCTGAAAATGCAAAATGTACCCAGATGGGAATAAGCAGAGCATGCTGAAGGTTTTAAGTTTGAACATCTTTTTCTTTCTTTCTTTTTTTAACTCCTGCCAGGTGTTGGGAACTCTTCTAGAAGCTGGAGGCAAAACATGCATAAGAAATAGGCTCTGTCCTCACAGAATTCATTGTCCAACTCTGGACACCACGATACTGGCAATCAACACTGGTCCTGCTGTTCTTCAGCTGCAGGTTCCCTTTTGGGGCTCCTTAGGGTGTTAGCTCACCTGATCAGTGGCTTCTTAGACCACCCAATTTCAATAGTGCAGTTTCCCTTTCAACTCTCAGCAGTCACTACTCTTCAAGATCTTTTACAGCATTCTTATGAACAGATTACTGTACTGTTTATCCTTCTTGTTTATTGTCAGTTTTCTCCTCCTTTTGTTCTGCTTCTTGATGGATCTGCACGTCCTAACACATTGCAGACACATAGGAAGCAGTTCACAGCATACAAGTTGGGAGTAACCATGCTAAGAGGGCTGGGAAGAGATTCAAGGAGAAAGTAGCATTTGGTCTAGACCTTGAAGAAGAGAGAGAAATTACAGGGAAGGTGCAGCTTTCCAAGTAGAGAGATCACCATGAACAAAGGCACATGTCTGTGGAGGAAAAGGTGGCCTGGCCGTGGCTAAAGAGCCAGTGTTAGGGGTGGGAAGGAGATGCAGGCCTGAGGGAAGATAAGAAGGTGGGAAATGAAGGACATGGGACCAGGTGGTGAAAGACCAGATGATAATAAAACTGGCATGCATGGACTTGCTGTCCTAAATCAAAAGGAGATTTTTTTTCTTTTCTTCCCTCCCTCTCTTCTTTCTTCCCTTTTTTATTCTTTCTTTTATGTACTGGATATTGAATCCAGGGATTCCAGGATGCCAGGTAGGTGCTCTGCCATTTAACTACATCCCAAGCCCAGGAGAATTTTGTTTTTCTTGAAGACAGTGACTGTTTTCTTGATTTTTATGACTTCATCTCATAAGTCAACTCTTCAAAGCTACTAACACTGTCAACCTGCTGAGGGTTAGCAGCACAGGTGTGCTGAAAGGAGAGGGGGAGTGGAGAGTCAATTGTGATTAGCAAAGGTGTCTCAGACATTGCATACCTGGACCCCCCTGTGCTGCACCAGGCTGAGAACTATCAGGAAGGGCCAGATGTTCAAGAAGTTATCATCTTGAACGCATAGAATGTATTTAAGAATTATAGCAGAGCCAGCCCCGAAGTTTCTGAATAAGGTGGAGGGAGTAGAGAAAACAGAGCCTTTGATGTCAGGAACTTCAATGAAGGGGTAGCCCCAGGACCTGGGGAGGCTGAGGAGAAGGAGAGAAAGACCCTGAGGACCCATGGCCCTGGTACTGGAGAGGAAAAGTTTTCAGCTTAAGAAAAACTAAGCTACATTTAATGTGAGAAAATAGAAGAAAATATTGGTTCTGTGGCCAAGTATGTCACAGAGAAAGGGATTTAAAAACGCAGAGCAGATGAGGTCCTCAGAGTGGTGGTCATGCATGCTGGGTGGCAGAAGTGTTCTGGGTTGGGATGTAGGTTATGGAGAAAGCAGGAGGGATGTCTGGGGATAGTAGATGGTTCAGGAGTGAGGCCTTGGGACCTCAGCTCTATGAAGGCCCTGGGAGATAGGGGTGGAGGGTGGGGGACCACAGTCCCAACCAAAGAGTGAGCAAGCATTCCACTTCCAAGCCTGGCTACTTGATGATAATTGAAACACTCCTGGGGGATCCCAAGTGTCATCTTACGTTACTCTGCAGATAGCTGCTCCACTTAGGGTTGCATTTAATAGAGCTTACGCAGGAAAAAATAAATGGTACAATCTCTTCTCATCCTACATCTTTGGTTAAGGACATTTATTCCACTGAGAGGTGGAGATGGGGACAGAATAATGTGTAATTTATGGTAAATTATCATAGATATTTGTAGACACATTTTACTCTTAAGATTGTCTTATTGGTATTTTATATGCCTGCCTTACAAAGGCAAGACAATTTTATCTTTTCCTGTGCACATTAAAGCCCACATATCCATTTATATCAGAATATTCATTGATAGCATTTTGTGTCTTGTTACTATTAAAAATAAAACAGTAGAATTTACAAAGAATAACAAAATTTGTTACTGTAAAGTACCACGGTCCCTCATTGTTAGGCTGTTACAGAATCTTCATATTTTAAGGAATTTGCAATCATGTAAAATGTATTGAATTTGATAGACTCCCACTATAAAACAGCCGAATGCTTCAGAACAACCAACAAAGGGCTTGCATTTTCTTCTTGCTTGGCAGATTAACTGCTGGTTTTGTTTCCTGCCAGATCGCTCCTCGTAACATAAGTAATAAATCAGGATTATGTTCCTCCTTTTTAGGGTTTAGTTTTTGTTTTTTTGTTTTTTGTTTTTTTTTTTCCTAAAGCCTACCAATGCTCTCTTTTCTGGTGGGCAGAAAGACTTGGGACCCAATCTGCAGGTGCTTTCTGCCTTCATCACCAATTTTATTCAAATTCAAACAGAAAGATAAAATGGATGTAAGGATACCCTGGCATGGAGAAAGAAGTCATAGAGGTGCAGCTTGAGAAGTGGGAGTCCCTGAAAAGAAATAGGGTGTCCCCATCGATATTATTTTGGTGCTTTGTTGGCATGGATGTCTGTACTTCCTTGTTTTTTTAAATACCTTTAATGAGTTAAACTTTATATACAATGAACTGCACATATTTAAGGTGTGCAATTGTATAAGTTTTGTATACATATAAACTCACAAAATCATCATCACAATTAAGATAACATATCCATCATCTCCAGACATTTCTTATTGCTTTTTCTGGATGAATGTGTTCAGCAATGGGATTGTAGATGAACACATGGTTATGTCCACAACACAATTTTATGGCTATAGGCAGATACTATGATTTTATGGAAATAGACACTGTACACACACACACACACACACACACACACGTATTCTTTGCTTATCCATTTACCTGTTGATGTTTATTTGGATGTTTCTAGTTTCTGACTGTTTCAAATAAAGATTTACAAACAAAAAAGCTAGGTACATTGAAGTACACATTTTTGGGGAGAACATTTGCTTTCCTTTCCCTAGAAATGGAATGGCCAGATGAAATAGCAGGTCTGTGTCCCGTGTTTCAAGACATTGACTGCTGCGTGGTTTTCCCAGGTGGTTGTGGACATTCATATTCAGACTGGCAGTGTGTGTTCTGGTTGCTTCACAGTCTATCCAATGCCTGGTCTTTCCAGACTTTTTAATTTTAAAAACTCAAACAGATTTGTAGTTGATTAGAGTTTTAATTCTGTAATGATTAAAGTTGTTGAGCATCTCTTCATATGACTGTTTGCCTTTATGTATTATTTGTTTTTGTCTTTTGGTGAAGTATCTGTTCCAATATTTTTAGTTTAGGTTCACTTTTATAATATTGAGTTTTGAGTTCTTTATATATTCTGGATCAAAGTCTTTCATTAAATAGGTGATTTGCAACTATTTTTTTCTAGCTTATGGCTGCTTGTTTCATTCTGATAAGAATGATTATCTAAGAGCAGGGTTTCTTCATTTTGATGAAGTCCCACATTTTTTTTTTTTAATCATTCTTTGGGTGTTGTATCTAAGAATTCTTGACCTAACTAAATGTAGATATTTCCCTTTGTTTCCTCCTGGAAGTTTTATTTTGAATTCATTATCGTATGTAAAGAAATGGTTGGAAACAACAAAAAAATTTGTTTGGCATATGATGTCCAATTGTTTCAGCACCAGTTGTTGAAAAGTTGTTTTCTGAATTGTCTTTAAACACTTTTTAAAAATCAGTTGATCCAACGGATCTAATGCTGTTGGTTGATTTCTGGACTCCCTAAGCTTGTCTATCTGAGGTCAGTGCCACACTACCTTTTTTACAATAATTTATATATTTAAAAAGGGTTCATTTAGTTCACAGCTCTAAAGGCAGGGAAGTTCATAACCAGGTGGCTACAGATGGTGAGGGCTTGCTTCTCTGTCAAACTTAGCCAGGGCATCACATGGAAGCAGTGTGTGCAGGAGTGGGAAGAGGACCTGCATGGAGGAATCCAAACATGTGGGGTGGTCTTCCTTTACAGCACTCCACTCTCTCACTAGCCCGTGAGAACTAAATCAATCCCAAAGGACCCCACTAATGACATCTGGGAATGGTACTCCCATGACATAATCATCCCCGCTAGGCCCAGCTTCTTAAACATTCTACCAACCTTCAAACCAGTATACTGAGGGATCAATCTTTTAGCACATGAATCTATGGCAGACAAACCATACCCAAACAGTAGTAGATATTTTTGACCTTTTTTAAAAAAATTGCTTCCTTTTAGTCATATAGAATCCATTTTGATATAATTATATAAGCATGGAATAAATCTTATTCTAATTAACTCCCCAGTCTTTTTGAATGCACACAATGGTGAGTTTACAATAAGTCTTGAAATCAGGTAGTATGACTCCAACATCATTCTCCTTTTTAAAGTTGCTTCAGATCTTCTGAGTTCTTTCCATTTTCATATACATTTTAGTTGAGATTGCAAAGAATGTAGAGGTTGATTTGGGAAGAGTTGATTCTTATCAATATTGACTCTTCTGATCCATTGCTAGCTCTCCATTTATTTCTGTCTTCCTAACTTCTTTCAGCAATACATCATAGATTTAAGTGTTCAGGTCTTGGCAATTTTTGTCAGATTCATCTTTTAAAATTTCATATTTTGCTGTTATCATAAATGATTTTTTATTCCAGTTTCTAGTTGTTCATTCATATAGTATATGGAAATACAATGAATTTTACGTATTGATCTTGTATCCTGCAAACTTGCTAAACTCACAAATTAATTCTAGTAGTCTCATTATTATCCTATAAGCTTTCACATAAAGATGAACATTCCAGATGCAGTTAATGCTGATCTTCTTTCAGATCTGGAAGATCTTTATTTCTCTTGATTATTACACTGAGTAGAACCTCCATTACAGTGTTGAATGGATGTGGGAAGGGCTGTCTTCATTGCTTTGTTCTCAATCACAGGTGAAAAGCATTCAGTCCTTTCTTTAAGCCAGATGTTAGCTTTAGGTCTTTGCAGATGCCCCTTATCAGGCTGAAGAAGTTTTATTCTAGTTTTATTCTATTTATTTAAGTTTGCTTAATTTTTATCAGGAATGGATATTGGATTTTGTCTATCATTTCTTCTGAATCTAAAGTGATGCTCATATTTTTTTTTATATTTTGTCAATATGGTGAATTACAGTGATTGAAATTTGGATGCCAAATTGACCTTTTATTCCTGGGATAGACTCCACATGGTCATATTGTATTATCGTTTTTATATATTGTTGGATTTGATTAGCTAAACTTTTGTTAAGGATTTTCTCATCTGTGTTCATGAAAGATAATTGTCTGCAGTTTCCAGTAATTGTTTTTTTCATGGTTTTGGCCTGACAACAACACTTCTGATTTGGAAATAGAGGTTAGGTATCCCTTACCCAAAAGGCTTGGAAACAGAAATGTTTTGGATTTCAAAGTGGTGGGTTTTTTTTTTATTATTTTGGAATATTTACATATACATATTGAGATATCTTGGGGAAAGCACCCTAGTATAAGCATTAAATCTATCTATGTTTCATATAAACCTTAAATGAATGACTTGATTTGGAACACTGTCTCTTCGGTTAGAACTGGAGGTTCGTGTGGGCTTTGGTCAATCTAGAGATCTTCTGGTCACCCTGAATCCCTGATCACTCCAGCATTCACCCTATAGAATCCAAAGCCCTCAACACAAGTTGCTAACCTTTCCTTGATTTAGCTCTAAGTATGCTAAAGTGGATTTTTCTTTTCCTTTTGAATTTACACCCAAGGAAATCTGAACTGTGTAACTTTAAAAAAAAATTAGAATCAGAGCCTTGGCTTAATATGTAGTTTACAAAATTCCAGTCTCATCCTTAATCAAGTAATAGATTCCAAATTCGGTGCTGAGAATAGCAGAAAATTATTCTCATTAGTCTTGACACATTTAAACATTATCTTTATATGTAATATTTTTCTCACAAGTCCTTAAAATTGATGTAACAGTTGATATACCTTTCTGGTTCATATGTCCTACTTGTTTATAGATACACCTTAACTTTACATACTGCCTGGGCTATACCTGTATGGGTAAAAATCTAATGAAAAATATAGTTTGGGTTTTGTTCTTTATGAAGTTCTGTGATAATCAAAGGTTTTATTTTGAATGAATAACCATTCTTTCTGCTCCATTGAGTCATATTTTCATTCCTGGAATAAATGGACAGCAGGTGACCTCACCCCCAACGCCTCTGCCTTGTAGTTGGGAGATGTGGATTCCTGGAGCAGAGACTGGGCTGAACTTTGACATTTCCTGTCTCTTGAAGAGTGTGCCTAAGGAAATAAAACTTACAAACAGAATTGATTGCAAGATGAATATTTTAACTACTTCAGAGTTTTTAATACCCAAAAGGGGGCTTATTTACATGTAAGTGAGACAGTTGCAAAGTAATTGAAGATTCCATATTTCCTAAGAGTGATTCTAAACCCTTTGGTCTTAGGACCTCCTTTTCCTCTTAAAAATTATTAAGGACTCTAAGAGCTTTTATTCCTGTCACTCATACCTATTGGTATTTGCTATATTAGATATTAAAACACAGAAGTATTTAAAATATATTTGTATTTGAAAATACATGTACTGCATACTAATTTTTTAGGCTTCATCAATTATTCTTAAGTGAAATTGATTCCCTTCTTCCCTCTCCTTTCTTTTTCCCTCCCTCATTTTCTTCTTCCTCCTTCTTGTGAGTACAAAGCAGAAAATCAGACAATGACACTTAGTACATTTTGGTGGCACCCTTTGCTTCATGCTAAAGAGGCTGCAGTGTTCTAGCCAGTGCTTTGCTGTGATCAGTATAAATGACAACATAGTAAAAAAAAGTCACATTGTGTCTTCATATTATTTAAAAAATAGTTTTAATCTCATGGATTCCCAGAAAGTATTTTAAGTACCTTTAGGGTTTCTCAGACAATTTCAGACCTACTCCTAAACTAATGTTTTGATGAAATAATTGCAAATACTTATATTTAAATTTAAAGCAATATCCTTTGCTTTAATTATCCTTTTGTTAACATCATTATTATTAAACCATAACATTCATTCAGAAAAGTGCACAAATCATGAACATTCATTTTGGTCGGTTATCTCAAAGTGGACACACTCGTGTCACCACTACCCAGATCTCAGATCAGAACATAACCCACATCCCAGAAGTCCTTGCTCTGTTCCACCCCAATCACTACCTCCTCTTCCCCTCCAGAACCATTTGTTTCTGTACTGTCCTTTCTTTTTGCTATTGTACTTTATAAAAATGGAATCAAATAGCACATTTGATTGGACATCAGGCTTGCAAGATTCTTCTATGTTACTTCTTGTTGTAATCAGTTCATTTCTGTTTATAAATAATTATATGTATATACATAAATATTTGTGGTATGAATGTGCCATGGTTTATATATCCATGCTACTGTGGATACTCATTTATGTTTTTTGTTTTTGATTCTGGAGAGGAAGGCTATTCCCTGCAGTGTTGTATATAACTGTGCATGCCTCTCTGTTGGGCTCATCCTAGAGGTAGCTGTGATGGGTCATAGAATCATAGGTCATGCATTCATGCAGTATCAGTGCATGCTGCTAAATAGTTTTCAAAGAGTTTTAAACACCTTTACACTGCCTCTCACAGAGTCTGAGAATTCAAGTTTCTTTGATTCCTGGCTGATGTTGGACATTGCCATCCTTTTTTGATTTAAGTATTCTGGGATTTGTATTGTATTTTACTTTTTATTTCCCAGATGACTAATAAAGTGGAGAACCTTTTTCTTATATGAGCAAGAATTTGCACAGAATTGCAAAATTGTAAAAATGATCTTGTAAGATGAAATGCTAAAAACTAACTTAATAATCAATGGTTTTGGGACCTTTAAAACTTTTTGCCAAAATATTTTTTTAAATGCTCTCTGACTGTGGGTTATAAATTTATAGGAAAGTTTATAAAGTAGTACAACTTAACTATATTTAGTTCACTGTAATTAAAACATTGGGAACATTGAGAATTAAAGTATTTTATTCATAAGAAACTGAGTTAAAGGAGTTTTGACAGTGCTTCTCATGGTATAGCTTAGGATAGGAACAAGCGTCTTTTCTTTGCCTCAGTAGATGTGTCAGACTCCTTTCCAAGTTCCAATGGTCCATCTCTCACGTTTCCATTCTGCAGATATATAACTCTGTCAATTGTTTCCTTCTCTGTGCAGGAGCTTCTTAATCTGACACAATTCTGTTTGTTAGTTCTTGCTATTATTTGCTGAGCGACTGGAGTCCTGTTCAGGAAACCATTGCCTGTGCCCATATATTGAAGAGTTTCTTTTTTCTTCTGGAAGTTTCAAAGTTTCGGGTCTTACACTTAGTTATTTGATCCATTTTGAGCTGCTTTTTGTACAGGGTGAGAGATGGGGATCTAGTTTTAATTTTCCACATATAGATGTCCAGTTTCCCAAGCACCATGTTAAAGAGGCTATTTTCTCTGATGTGTTTTTGGCACCTTTATCACGAATCAGTAGACCAGTGGCGTAGAAACCAACCAGTTCTGGGACATCTTAATCCTTTCCAACACAAACTTGTCCCTCAGTTGTGTGGATAAATGTGCCTCCACTGGGTTTCTCGGGCTGCACAATCTGCATCTCAAATGACAATAGTGTGCACATTCCCATGGTCAGTATTTCTTCTTTAACTCCATTTATATTTAATATTGATTTCACTTCTAAATTATCAGTCTTTTTTCCTTCTTCCTTTTAGGCTTCACTTCCTCTTTGTTGACCCACTTCCTCTGTTGATTATCCATTTGTGTAAATCATCATGTGAGTTCATCCCTGGAGTAAGGAAAGCAACACAGCTTCATGCTTTATTATCTCTGTGTGAACTAAATAACAGATGTGCAGTGGCCAATCATGGACAGACTTTCAAAGAAGTAGGGTCATTCACTGTTGATCACGATATACAACTCTTACTTACTAAGTGAATTTTTGGGGCTCTAGAGCTATAAACAAAGTTTGTATTTCATGGAATTACAGATAAGTCATGGCATTGTAATGAAATTTGTATCATATTAGGTACTTGATGATATTTGTGCATATCACATGTAAGATGAGAATTGCCAATTCTATATCTTACTCATGTAGATGAACACTTTTGCAAAGTATCTGTTTGTATCTTTTGCTTTTTCCTAAACAGACAATTGTCTTTCTTATCAGTATGTAGGAATTCTTTATATTTTCTGGAAATTAGTATTTTTTAATTGTTGTAGATATCTTCTCTGACTCTGACTTCTCTATTTTACAGTATCTTTCAATGCATATAATCCAGTTTATGAATTGTGCCCTTTATAACTAATGCTCTTTATGGTGCATTTACAAAATCCTGACCAATTTCAAGGTCATAAAGATATGCCATTACTTTCTAAATGCTATATGATTTTCTTTTTCATATTTAGCGGTATCATCACATGGATCGATTTATATAATGAGATAAGGAAGGAGACAAGATATACTTTGCCTCTGTGAATATCTAGTCCACCTGGTCTCTTTGTTACCTACCACATAGTTATGCAAGTGTGGGCCTGTTTCTGGTCTCTCTGTTCTTTCCAGTATTATATATGTCTATCTTTAAACCAATACCATACTAGCTTAATTACAATACTTTGGCAAGAAGTCTTGGTATCCAATATAATAAATATTTCTTCACAAAATTTTTGGCCCCTTGTGATTCCATGTTCATTTTAGAATTAGCTTATTAACTTAATAAAAGTAAATGCACTAGAATCTTGATTGAATATGCATTACATTTATAAATAAATATAGGAGAAGATTGACATTTTTATTGTATATATGTACGTACACAAACATAGAACTTTTAAACTCCATCCCTCGTTTTTCTTCATTTGGCCTTATTTTCTAACATTCTTAGTAATTTTTTATTTATTCCTGGGGTACTACAGTAAAATATAGAGATAATTTGAAATTCTCTGTATTTATTTTTATCCAATGAAGATATACACATAGAAACACATATTTCTAAACCTCACAAGGCATAATTATTTTTCATTATAAAATCAATATTCACTTAAATTTATTCTCATATTTATTCTGTTTTACTTTATTTATTCCTTCTTCACATTTTCATCTGGAATCATTTCCCTTTTGACTAAAAAATGACCATTACTTTTATTTAATGCACTCTTCTGGTGAAGTATATTAATTTTCACTTATCTGAAAATGTCTTTATTTAACTTTAATTAATGAAGGATATTTTATCTATAAAGAGCATTATTAGTGTGTGTAGAATGTTATGGTTGCTATTCACTTGTAATATTTTGAAGATGTGATCCAATTGTCCTTTGACTTGTACTGTTTCTGCTAAGATGTCGGCTGTCTTTTTGCTGCCTCTGGAAAGTTAAATTGTTTCCCCTCTCTGGTAACAACATGAAATAATAACATGTTACCTATTGGACTTATTCTCCTGTTTGATATTCACTGAACTTCATGGAACCCTGCTTAAATCTTTCATCAATTTTAGAAAAATTTGAACTTCATCTCTTTATATATTTCACATATTTTTGGTGTGTCATTTTCTTTCTCCTCTCAATCTGGGCCCTGAATTATATTTACATCAGAACTTTTTGTAGTACACTATATTTTTTGTTGTTCTTTTTTGTGTGTTATATTCATTTGACTATTTTCTTTGCTTCTTTTTCCCCTTCTTTCTTTTTTTTTAATTTTTGTTTTGAGTTTCTGCTAAAATTCTATACCTTGTTATTTAGCTTCTAATTGTACTAATCTTAGTTTTAAGAGCTTTTCTTTCTTTGTTTTTCTTTTTTTTTTTTTTTTTTCTTTCTTTCTTTATTTGGTACTAGGGATTGAACTCAGGGGCACTCGACCACTGAACCATATCCCCAGCCCTTTTTTTTGTTTTGACTTTTGTTTAGAGACAGGGTCTCACTGAGTTGCTTATCACCTCCCTATTGCTGAGGCTGGCTTTCAACTTGCAATCATCCTGCCTCAGCCTCCCAAGTTGCTGGGATTAACAGCTGTGCACCACCGCTCCGGGCAAGTACTTTAATTTCTGATACCACTAATATCTGAATATCCTATAAGTGTCTTTCTCTGGTTTGTCTTGTCTCCTAATATGGTTAATTGTTTATGTATTACCAAATGTAATACACTGAAATGAAGAGGTAATTTTTGATTTTCAATGTTAATTATCTTTATCCAAAAAGGATGCTGTTTTATTTCAGGAAGCACTTAGGATAAATGTGGGCCATTTTAACCCAAAGAGGGATTGAATTGATTTGGAATTTGGATTTAGCTTTGCGAATTGCTGGTCTGTTTCTAGTTTATTTTTAGGATAGAACCTTCTTGAAATAGGGTCTAAACTGAAATGTAGTGACCATAAAATCCAATTTTTGTCATTTCTGCTCTTTAAGACTGCAAGTAGTCCTCTGAAGCTTCTAATTCCCTGCTTAAGTACCTTTAGGAAAAATCCATGCCAGATATTAGTCTCACCTCTGCAAACTTCTCTGGTCTTAGGGTTTTGCTCCTCAAATCTCTATTTTCTTGTATATTCTCCAATATTTAAAACAAAAATTTCTGGGGTCCAGCTTTTCAAATTGTTCCAAGTGGGACAGTTCATAACAAATTAGTCTACCATCACCAGGGATCAAAATCCTAGCTTCATCATTAAAGAGAAGCCTAGTCAGAAGTCTACTTGATATAGTTTGTGAGGCAACAAAAACTCTTGCTCAAGTTGTCAATCTGACTGACATGAAACTTTCTAGAGCTATCAATGAACAAAATAGTGGAAGCCTGCATTTCTGTTGAAGTCTTCAGAGTAGACTCATTCCTTGGCCTGTTCTCCTGGTTTGGTTTCTTAGATTAGCCTTTGAAGTGAAGCGATGAAGCTTGATGAGAGTCCTAGGAAGTTTTAGTAAGAGGGGTTTTATTAGGAAAGAGGAGCAAGACAAAATCTATCTCAAAAGGCATGATGTGAGGGCAGTGAGCAAGGGAGCACAGGCTGAGAAGTGATGTCTCCAAGATGGCCTGGCTTGGAAAGTGTTGAAAGCTAAATGCAAATTCTGTTTACCATACTGTTATTCTAAATTAGGTTAGTACTAAAAGAGAAGAAGCCAGGCCAGAGGGAATAGGATCCAGACATAGCTCCAAAACATATCAGTTAATTACCTTAGAAAATCTAATGAAGTTTTCTGTACATCATTATTCTCATAAATAAAATGGTGACAATACCTCGCATGGCTAGTAGGAGGCCAGAGTGAGTGGGCAGTGTTTAGAAAGCATAGGGCCTCGCAGGTGCTTTCCTCTAATAACTGTCTTCCTTTCCCCTATGAAATTTAATGGCATTGAAAATGGGTTTTTGTTTGTTTTTTAGGTAGGGGGAGGTCTTTGCAAGTGTACCTATATGGTAACATATTAAAAATTATAGTTCTGAAAGGAGAGAAGATATGTTGGTGCTTTAGGAGAACAATCATTTATTGTCAGAAACAACTTTTCTTAATGCTATGGGGCTTTCTAGGAAATAGATAAGGTGAATGATTTTACTCTCTGTTGAGATATAACTGTCTCTGGAGTGAGATGTGGCAAATTCATAGGGTGTTGCTTATTGGAGCTAATCCAAAACCTTTACATTTCCTTAATCTCTGAAAAAGTTCTTTTGTTTGGGAAAAATCAATATGCAAAAAAGTACTATCTTGGAACAATTTGAAAGAGAATCCCGCACATTTGATTGCTAATGCTCTGACTGAGATCTGCAAATTGGAGCCTATCATAACTTTTCAGAGAAATGCCTCATTGTTGAAAAAATGTCCCACAATAAAAATCACCTAAGCAGTGCACTTTTGACTCAAAAATATTGATGAATACATATAAATTAATACATTCACATATGTAATAATTAGATTGTAGGGAAAATTAGGACTGCTTTTTGGAATCTAAATTTTAACTCTCCTACAATACAAACCCATATCTGCATTATACTTTACTATGTGGAACTTAATCTTGATGCAGTGATTATTTTTAAAAATAGGTATTGTGCACATAAACACATAAGGCACATTTTTCCCTATAAGGAGAAAAATGAATCGCCACATTTGTAAATAGTTCTTTCTGGCTTAGGGGAGGGAATGTGTTTACATTTTTAATAGAAAATTAATTGAACTTTTTGTGGGAAAAATTTTTAGCTCATATTTGACAATTGAAGAATAAAGCTGTTTTTTTTTCTATCTAGCTCAAAATAATAATTGTATTATAAAATTAGAGATAATGTACCTGAGTGGACTTCTTACACAGGCTTTTCAGCCAATTCTCTCCCCTGTAGGAAGTATTCCACGGGAGCAATGGCTGGTAGGCAAGGAATTAAAATAGAAAGGAACAAGCTTTGGAAGTGTGAGGCCCAGAGATCTGCTATTCCAGCAATGCCCCCAACAGTGGGGTCATATCATTATGTCACTGGCTGCTTGGTAGTGAAGACGAGTTTTTAGTTGTCTCAAATTGATAGTTGTGTGTATATTTAATAACAAGTTTTAACATTTTTAGTTTGTCATCACTAAGTCTCATTTCTAGAATAACAAGGTACAGTGGAAAATTGGAATGAGAAGAGTTTGTTCCATCCTTTTCCTTCTTGTTCTAGGAATTAATAAAGTCCATTTTCTTCTCCCTGCTAAAACACACACACACACACACACACACACACACAAATACGCACACACACACCATTTACTACTTTTTCCAGCTGTAATAGGTTCAGATTTGTCAACAGGGTCTAGGTACTTCACCTTTAAGAATGAATCCTGATTATTGAGTAATATAAATGTGTAGTTCACCCCCCTCATGTCTCCATGGCCAAATGAGTATTGAATTTTGGTTACTTAGGAAACTAACATATTTACTCTGCTGAAGTTGTCATTAGTCCAACAGTCTTGTGACTCCGTTTTTGGAGTTGTTTTTAGGCAGAAGCCACCCAAGCAGCTACCTCCTTGCTTGGCAGTGTGTGTCTTAGTCTTGACGCCAGGTGATATTTTTTGGCTTGCTAGCTGGGGACTCTTTTATTACTCTCACTTATGAAAGACAACACCATCCAGAAATCAAGGCCAATGTCACAGGAAGTTTTTCCAGTCTAAAATTGTTCTTTTCAGATGTTAAGTACTACATAAATCTTGCTAAGGAGAATGTGCTGACTGGTCTGAAAATCATTCAGAGGGAATTTGAAACACTTCCAACGTGAACAATCACAGCTCATCGAAATACGTATTTAGGCTTCAAATATCAGTGGGATGTATGTTATATACATATATGTATTTCAGAAAACGCAAACATACCACACACACACACACACACACACACACACCCACACACACCTCCTACTGTGTACCAAGTATAAAACTTCATGACTTACACTGTCTCATTTGATTCTTACAATAACAATTCAAGTGATTATTTGAGGGTGATAACGTACTGAAATATGGAAATTCTAGTGTAAATATATAAAAGGGGAATGTTCTAGAGAAGAGCTATGACTTTCTTTAGTATGGTGTGTTTCTACCCTTACAACCCTTTTAGTAAGTAACTCCTTTGCATTGCAAATCTTAAATTGCTATTGTGCAGTTAAATAGATGTGTTCTTTTACTCCTGGTCTCAACATATGGAACTGTTTCCCATCACTTGTCCTATTCCCTGTCCTGTGCTTTCTGTCATTGAAGGACCTCATTCTGCCTGTGATTGAAGCCATCATTTATTTAGCAGTTTTGTGGAACAGAGAAGAGAGGTCTGTCCTTGTGTTTGTGTGTGTTTGTGTGTGTGTGTGTGTAGGGTCTTAGATAAGGTTGGATAAACACCAAAATGACTTATATCTGCATAACAAGAAGTTGTTGATTCACTGATGGCATCATGTGACACAGGAGGCCAGGACACTCATTCAGATAGTGCAGTCCCAAGCACATTCTTTAAACTGCAACTTCTCCAGCAAAAACCTTGTAAGATACTGTCAGCAAGGACACAGGTCTTGGTCCTATGGTGTCCACAGTGGGGTCCATGAGATTTAGAGCATGCTGTCTAGGCAACAGGTAGAATTCTGGGACCTCTGAAATTTAAACCACTCAGAAATGTTTGCTCTTGGCAAATAATTGTGGATACAGGTTAGGTTCCCAAAATTCCTCTCAAATACTAATAATTATTTGAAAACATACTTATAGGGATTGGCCCAGGTTGAGTGCTGTTTCCCTTAGCACAGAATCTCCAAAAGTTCAGAAAAATCATCACGTTGGGGAGGGGTGGGGCAGACAACAGAAAAACCTGTCACCACTTACAAGAGCTTCATTTGGTTTTCAATCAATTGAAGGACTTCGCAGAAGATGGTACTTGTTAAATTGATCTCAATTAAAATCAGTCTGAGTGCGCGAGCTGTCTCCGACAATAGCTGCGCAGGCTGGGAGAGGAGTCTTGCTATTCTGCCCCTAAGAGCTCCAGCACCTGTCTAGACGGTATTGGCACTTTTCCTTTTTTTAATTTTCACCTCAGCCTTTTCTTCTAAGCAGTCTTTGACCTCCCTGGCATCCCTGAGGAACTCCTTTCCAAGTGCATGCGCCTCATCTTCCCCACATTGTAATGGAAATGCAGGGAGGAATCGGAGGCCGCCTGGCAGTCTTTCACCTCTGACAGCAGGGCCTGGTGAGGCACACGGCTGTCAGGACACTGACAGGGCTGCTGCGGCTGGATAATTGGGTATTTGAGGAAGATTCATAAGGCAATGTACTGCAGAGCCCTGTGTCCTGCCCTGGGGCACCAAGGGGCACAGAGGGGAAGAAAGAAAGAGAAAGGGGGATAGATATCTGTTCCTGATAACCGATAATCTAGTTATAACAGGAAATGATGAAGACTGGTTCACCACCATGCTACTCCAGGAAGGGTCTTCAAAGATCGCGGGATTATATTCTGGGCTCGATGGACCAAAGCTAGGTCCCTGAGAGAATCTGAGAGCCTGGGACAGAACCATCCAAGGGGAAGGAGTGAGAGTCCCAAGGCCAGTTCTGTTCCTCCCAGGAAGTTGTTTTTAATCAAAGCAAGGCATCTGACAGCTCATTATTAAGAGACAACAAGAAGTGACTTTATTAATATAGTGTGGTGTTGGTTCCGCTGCAGATTAAAGCTCTTTTGTTCCCTGTGACAGCCTGCTCGGGCAGCATCTGGTAAGGGGTGCCAGGTGGGTATGTGTAATGTGGTAACAATTAACCTTTTTCTGATATTGCCCCTTTCAATGGTAGTAGATGGGTTTGTCATGAAAGGAGATGGAGAGAGAATCTTCCCTGTGATTTTCTTGTGTAGTAGTCCCTCATGATTGACACAATCTGTCACAAACTTATTGGGGCTTCTTTTCCCAAACATTTATGATTTTGCTTACTGAACATAATATGGTGGTGTGGTTTGCCTGCATTGCTTATGAAAGGTCAGACTACTTCATCAAACATAAAATTATAGAAATAAAAATGAAATTGTGGTTGGTTTATTCAGTCAGTGTATGCTGCTGTTAAATATGAGATAGAAAATCCAGGTGATAATTTATAATATTGAAACTGAAATAAGACTCTTCCTTCTGTAGTGAGAGCCTGGGAATTCTGAGATCATGTGTGAATAGTCAATAGAAAGTATTCTGATTATAAGTGATTTATATTTGGTAACCTGGAAAATGATTTTGAAAGATGGAAACTGGTATCAATAAATAACAGCCCGTGATACGGAAGTCCCTACCCACATCAAAGTTCTGTCAGTCTGGATTTTGAAGGCAATAACGTCTTTTCTACAGCCAGGTGCTTCCCTGTTACAACTGCCTCCATGAACGTCACGGCTCGTTTGAGCCACAAAACCAATGTGAGTCATCCAGGCATTCAAATGAGGAAAGGGTTACATTTCTCCTTCCTGGACAACGAGCAGACATTTTCAGGACTTATTCAAACATCTTTTTCTCATTGGTTAGTTTATATTGTCAGAGATATATTTCCCCACTGGGATTTTTTTTTTTAATTAAAGAGATCTACTTTGAGTTTCTATGTATTTTTTTTTTTTTACCATACAACCTCTAAATATCACAAGCCTCAGTTCTTCTCAGTCCAGCTGAGCTTTTCAGATTGTTCCTTATTTTGAATGATAACTTAGATACTAACAGAGCCTTTGTTTCCTGCAACTGGAGAACACAGGACAATATAATAGTGGATCAGGATGTTAAATAGGCAAGTCGTATGATGCTGCTAACTCAAGTTCTTTTTTAAAGAATCAAAGTTCTGGCTAGTAGAAACGAAGAATGTGATCATTCTTTTCTTAAGTTGCATATTTCTTTAAAAGAAAACTCTAGGTGTTCTTCCTTTCATTCACTTACTCCTCCAGAATTTACATGGAGTGTGCCAGGTGTCCAGTGTTGTGCAAGATACCTATACCATGAAGTGGGTAGGCCAGGGTCCTTACTCCAGGGGGCGCAAGACCAAAAATCCTGCAAGGTCAAGGTGAGAAGCTCACCAAAGGCACTGCAGGGACATGAAGAAGGTGTGTGTGTGTGTGTGTGTGTGCGCGCGCGTAGGTTTGTGCGTGTGCATGTGTGTGTGTGTGTACACACCTCTTACAAGTCTTTCGTACATTGTATATGTCATCCAAAAGTGGTAAGAAGAACAAAGAACATTTCTTCCTCCCCTTAATTCATCTCTCCTCTTCCAGATTTTCTGAGACTGATCAACAATGTCCTCCAGTCTGAAGTATTTTCCTCATCCATTGGCGGTGCATGTTTCAGATGGGGAGGAGCAGGCAGGGTCTGGGGGCACTGGGGAACCAGGCTGGTTCAGTGTTGGCATTCACTGAGGAGTCTGGGTTTTCTGTGCTCCCTGTCCCAGCTCTTTTCCTCATGCTGTGGGCCCTGGTTCCCCATTTTATCTGCCCCTTGCCCCTACACTGGTTTTTCCCTCATCTCTTCATTCTTTTTGAATGAGTTCATAACAATTAGACAGAATAATGGGCTCCCTTGTGTCCTGTTCATACAGGTATGTAACATACTCGGATCATTTCTGTCCCCTGTCACTCCCTTCTCCCACCCCTCCCAACCATCCCCTTCCTCTTCTCCAATAGTCAGTCCCTTTTTCTTTCAGGCCTTCTCCCCCCACACATGGATTTCACATGAGAGAAAGCAAGCAATATGTGTCTCTGTGAGTCTGACTTACTTCACTTAACCTGATGATCTTCAGTTCCATCCATTTTCCTGTCATTGACATGATTCCATTCTTCCTTATAGCCAAATTATACTCTACTGTGTATATTTTCTTTATCCATCCATCTGTTGGTTGGCACCTAGTCTGATTCCATCGTTTGGCATTGGAAATTGTGCTGTGGTGAACATGGGGATGCAGGTGCCTCTATACTATGCTGACTTAATGCCTCCAGGTATATACCCAGGAGTGGTACAGGTGGATCATATGGTAGTTATGCTTTTGATTTTGAGGAGCCTCCACACTGATTTCCAGAGTGACTGTGTAAAGTATTGACTAATTTATATTCCCACCAATGGTGTATGGAGGTCCCTTTTTGCCACATCATCACCAGCATGAATTGTTTTAGTGCTCTTGATAATAGCCATTCTGACTAGGGTGAGATGAAATTTCAATCCAGTTTTTGATTTGCATTTCCATGATGATTGAAGGTGTTAAATATTGTTTTTATTCTCATATCTCTGATCTTTATTGAAACACTGATAAATTTATACTCTTTATAACTTCATCAAAGCATCCAATTCTATACAAAATATATTTTAAATGTAATTATTGGCTATTCTTACTTCTTTTGAGAAGTGTCTGTTCGGTTCATTTGTGTATTTACACACAAATGTGATTGGGTTGTTTGCTTTTCGTGGTTGCTGTTAAGTGTTCTGAGTTCTTTATATATTCTGGGTATTAATCCTCTGTTGAAAGAGTTGCTAGCAAAGATTTTCTCCTGTTCCATAGGCCATCCCTTCACTTGATTGATTCCTTTGCTGTGCAGGAGATTTTAATTTGATGCAGTTCTATTTGTCAATTCTTGCTGTTATTTACTGAGCTACTGGAGTCCTGTTCAGCTTGTGTCTGTGTCTTGAAGGATTTATTCTCTTTTCTCCTGGCAGTTTCAGAGTTTTGGGTCTCACACTTAGGTTTTTGATCCAGTTTCAATGGTATAGGTAGACCATATGGTAGTTCTATTTCTAGTGTAGACCCATACTGATTTTCATCAGTGGCTCTATTAATTTATATTCCCATCAACAGCATACAAGGTTTTGTGTGTGTGTTTTTTTTTTCCTGCATCCTCGCCAGTACTTATTGCATTTTGTATTCTTGATGATAGCCATTCTGACTGGGGTGAGATCAAATCTCAATGTAGTTTTAATTTGCATTTCTCTGATGGCTAAAGATGTTGAGCGTTTTGTTCATATAAAATTATCGGCCACTTGTTCTTCTCCCTTCATTCCCTAACTGGGGGTTTGTGTCCTTTTCTCTCTATCCTGCAGCGTGTGTTAGGGGTGGGGGCCTACCTAATTCAACATGTTACCTTATATTAATTTCTAATATTAATTTTATGTTAAATTCTATGTACTCATTCTGTATTAGAGTATTTACAAGACAACAAACAGAGCACATTACTGTATTTGTTCAGGCATCCTGGAAGACAGGTGATTAAGGTCTGAAGCAGCCATCCAGGGTTCCTACCACCCATGCCCTGCTGGCCACCACAAGCCCAATGGGGCCATGAGTGAGGCATGCCTGTCACTCATGCATACCTGTGCCTGGCATCTTGCTGGGGGTTCGGGGTCCCTATAACATTTTGTCATTTCCTTCAGTTCCTTGACACAAGAGGAGGGGGCGTCTAACTCTAAATCTACAGGGCAGACCTGTAGAGTAGAACTGATGTGTGCTGGGAATCTGGCTCTGTTCTGTTAGCTGAATGACTCTGGGAAATTGTCTTAACTTTTTTTGTACCTCAGTGCTTACTTCAGGGCATTTTGCAAAGTGGATTCAATTCTGTGGATTAATGTCTATAAGACAATCAGCATGGAATTTCAGTGTAGTGTGTGTTCCTTTAAGTATTGAATACCCACACACAGTGGGGCAAGGTCAGTGGGGCAGAGATTGAGTAAGAGAGAAAAAATATTCAGCATATTTCTTATTGCAAAGCAAATAGCCTATATACTTTCATACTTATATGTGTGAATGAGTTATATATACAAGTGTGTATTATGCACACACTTTTAGAGAGACTTGTCTGAGGTCAAGCTGCTATAACAAATTACCATGGGCTGACAGGCTGAAACAACAGACATTTTCATCTCTCTGTTCTGAAGGCTGGAAGTCCAAGATCAAGGTGCTGACAGATCCTGAGTTTGGTAGAGCCTACTTTCTAGTTTGCAAATGGCTGTCTTCTTGTGACCTTAGGTGGTGAAAAGAGCAGAGTACTCTCTTGAGGTACCTTTTAAAAAGGGCACCAATCCCATTCAGGAAGGTTTCATCTCAGGACCTAATTATGTCCCAAAGGCTCCCTAACACCATCACCTGCAAGGTTAGAATTCAAACACATGAATTTTAGAGGGACACATTTGGTCCTTCACAATGGCGTTCCTTGGATGTGGAAAACACTTTCTCTCTTTTCTCTTTGTTGTCCAGCTAAGTCTTCACAGTGTGGCTCAGATTTGGCATCCTCCGGGGCAAAAAGTTCAGACTCAAAAGTCTGATGTAACATCTTTCCTCCTCATCTCCCTAGGTCCCCGAGCAAACTTCTGTCACAGCATGAATTTGTTATATGGTAGTTGTTTCTTTCATTCATTCATCCATTCACACAAAGCATTCACTGCACCCCTGCACACAGCTGAGCAGTTCTGAGAATGGTGGCCCAGGGCAGGCAAGGCCTCTGCCCTGGCCTAGTTACTATTCTAGTGGAGAGAAGCGGGTCATCAATAGGTCACCAAATCAACGTGACTGTTGAGAACTGTGTTTTTGTGGAGAAGAAAAGATGCTGTATGGATTTTTAGGCAAAAGAGAAGGGAAATTGGAAAACTGAAGGATAGAGAGGAGCCAGTCAGGGGCTTTCTACTGAGCAATCCAAGTGCAAATGCTCAGAGGAGGAAGTCAGCATGGGAAGTTTGGGAAAAATGAAGGAGGCTGGTATGGCTGGGCGATGGTGAGCTTGGGTGGCAGGGAGTGGTGGTGGAGGAGTTCGGAGACTCAGACCAGTCCATGAAAAGAATTTCCTGGTCCTCACAGCCTACTGGGTGCTGAGACCACATGCATTAGAGATCCCAATTTCTATCAGCTCCCCATTGGACTCTTGTTTAGAGGACCCCTCTCCCCACCCCAGGCCTTCAGCCACAGTTTCCTTGATCCATGGAGCTTCACATTCTTCAGCACCATGCACGATTTCTGGTACAAAGCAGGAGCTCAATACATGTCACCTGCCTACTTTCATGAATTAATTGAATACTAGACACATGAGAAGGTGAATTTTTAAGAAGACACTGCTCTTCCTCTTACAGAAAGTATTCCTTCCCTCTCTTTTAAAAGAGGGGGGCCCTATTTCCCTTACTTCACCCACTTGTTTTGCAGCATTAGAAGATTTTTCAAGTTATTTCTTTTGAGAATTCTTGAATGCCATTTAGCATTGAATAAAATGTCCCCCCCTTGCTAATTATAATTATACAAGCAGTGAACTAAACAGTTGGGGGTGAAAGAAATTCTAATGATGTTAAAAATGCAAATAGTTTTCACACCAGATTAATCCATTTAACTCACAGTCCTGATCTTTAAACATTAAATGTTTGAGTGTGAAGTATTTTATTCTTGAGGGAGATAGTCCTCCTTGGGACTGGGTTTCTAGCCCATTCCTCTATCAGAAGTGATGCTAAAACAAACAGGATGCAGATTGTTAGCCAGTTATTAACTAGCAAGTTGCAAATTCTTTAAAACAGGAAGTAATTTACATGATTCAAGATTAGCAGGACTCGGCACTCCCAGGCTGTTGGAGGGAAGGAGAAGCAGTCATTCAAGGATCTGAACGGATGTTTGTGTTATGTGTGTGTTGGACTAATATTTGAATTAAATGTTTTATATTTAATCAAAGTAAAATTGAAGTTCATTATTACTGCTGATATGCAATACTAATTACAGGAAATAACCAGCCCTTCCCAGTTCAGTGCCAAATGCTGATAGAGTGGCATTTTAGTCCCCAGAGGAGGAAACTGTAGGCCTCAGATCTGGGGGAAAATTTCATCATCTAGTCATTTATTTTAAATCCAGGCTTTCTTTTGATTAGGAAAAACAAAACAAAACTTGCTTTTATTTCCCTCAACCTTAATTTTACTTAGTTTGTATTATTAGAACAATAATATTTTTCCAAATATAAGGTCCTATTATAATAGTAATATGCAAACTTTTGCAAACTATACATCTACCCCATCCTCTCTTTCATCATCCCGGTTGGCAGTCACTATTCTAACCTGGTCCCCCACTGCACAGATGAGGTCTATGGGTGATGAGGTTCTGAGATTAAGCTAAGTCACAGAGCTTCTTTATTTTTATTTTTTATTTTTACAGACTGCATTTTGATTCACTGTACACAAACGGGGTACAACTTTTCATTTCTGTGGTTGTGCATGATGTAGATTCATACCATTCATGTAATCATACATGTACATAGGGTAATGATGAGAGCTTCTTCAAGGTAAAGCAGGTGTATGGTTGGGATTCTGTTCCCGTGTGTCTTATACAAGTCCCCTTGGACTCCAGAAATTCAAATTCAGGTTTGTTTTTTCTTCTTCAGATATTCAGGCCTACTTCTATACCTGTGAATTCTACACCACCATATTGGATGGGTGGCCCCATGCGGCATCACAGGTTTCCATTCAGCCCTGCCTCATAATCCCTATGTACCTGTGTTGTCTTTTATAGCAGAAAACATCTGGCCCTGAGTGATTGTTCTGCTAAGCGTGACGAACTCTGAAAGTAATACCAAGTCTACATTAGAAGTATGTGCCACAGACTTTATAAAATGGACTTGGTCCTAGCCCTGTGATTTCACATGGTAAAGAATGACTGGTGTATTTTAAAAATATTAATGAGAAGGAATATGGCAAATAGGATCTGCTGGTGGGAAATTGAAATCATAGATTGAATTACATTCTTCCTTAATTGTTGGCTAATTTACTAGGAGAACATGCCAGAGCAAAAGCCAGAAAAACATGGACCTAAAACATTAAATAAAAGTTATCTGGTTGAAGAGGAAGATAAATCAGGGTGGAAGCAAGAGTCTTGCTAATGTGCCTGCTTGTAATTGTTTTTAGTTGCTAGAAAAGGATCTTGAAGCTTACATGTCCTGCTAGAAAAATGAGCTGCTTCCCTCCTGTCTACTACACTCTAACTCATTTCCTGAGCCTCTGCATGGGCAGGCAGAGGTTAGATAATAATACAATTATTTTTATAATAAACACTGAGCCACTACTTAAGGGGTCTTAGACACAGATTTCAACATCCTCACCAAAGGGCATGATTAAAGAAAATTAGATATTTATCAGTGCTGTTCATGTTTGTAAGTGCTAATGAAAGCATAACATGATAGATGTAAAAAAAATTGTATATGAGCATGTATATCCACATTAGATGAAATGCATGATTTAGATGCTGCATAATATGTAGATGATATAAGAAACATTTAAAAAATTAGCATGTAATAAAGTAGAAGGGTTCATTTATTTTGGTTATGATCACTTGCTACAATTGTATATTTTTAGATAGTCAAATTAATATGCCCCTGGATAGGCTTTGTATAAAACAGAAGGAAGAAAACAGAAACATATTTCAAAATAAATCCAGGGAAAGCCCACATAATAAATGGCAGAAATACATGGAGAATTTTGCTTTGAAATTATGAGCAAGTATGTGGAACCTGATGGAAGAGGGGGAAGTGGGAAGGGAGCCCCAGGTAAGATCCCCATGCAAAGGTTTGAAACCCTAGATGAGAGGGTTGCAGAATGTTTGTGCGTGTTCAGAATCATAGCAAAGAGGTGCCATGTGTTTGAGCTGATTTATGGAGGAGAGGCAGTTGATACAATGGGTGATGGAAGGTTTTTATAGTTAGGGATAAAGCACGCTAATGAAAATAATGGTGTGTGAAGGTTGTTGCAGAGAGATGTTGAGGTTAATAAAAATAATTTGGAAAGCTAGAGAATCTAGGAGTTCATGTGAAAATAGGGGAAAACCCACCATTCTGTGGCTAGATGGTTAGTACTAAAGACATTTTCAGCTGGGCACAAGCTCTGTTGACTATGTAGGGGGCCTAGTGCTCCTGATTTTGTCCATGTTGGAGCTGCTGGCCTCTGATATTTTAAGGGTTAGAAACATAGGAATTTGTGCTTGTGAAATACTGTATAATCTGTGTATGTGTGTGTTTCCCAGAAAAATCTATATACAAATCCCTCTCTTTCCCATCTTGAATTCTGATTAATTGGCCTTCAGGAACCTGTTCCTTTGGGCCAAGTATTGGGAAATTGAAGGCAGAGAACTCAGTAAAGACCTTAAGAGGAGCTTTGGTCCTTTGAGTTTTGTATTTCTACTGGCAGTGTGTTACAATACCCGGTCTGTTGACTCATTTGTACTTTACTATTTAATCTTTAGACTTGGTTTTAATGTTTTAATAGTCTGATTTCCTTCCTTCCTTTTTTTTTCTTCAATCATTTGCAGAGCTAAAATAGATCCCTACTGTTAAAGATGTTTGTCAATGATGAAACACATTTCCACACAGGCACTTTTATCAAGTGAAACCTCAGAGTGCCTAACAGCCTGGTTTACATATTGCCTGGTTGTTCCAACTTTTATTTGTCTGGGAGCTGTGCATAGGCCAGAGATTTGAGCTACAAAGTCCAAATCATAATCTCCTTTCTCTCAGCTAGAGACCGCCATAGATATCCAAGCAAATATGTTAAGTGAAAAGGTATTGTGGAAGAGAGAGTACGTTCCAAATGAACCTGCCTGCCTTCCTGGTGTCGAGGTGGAAGTAGAGAGCATCGTGGAGATGATGCTGTGATAAAGATGCAGATGTCTCTGAATACTCAGTGTCCAAAGACATACTGAGGTGCACGTGGAAATTCCACAGTGTCTCCAACTCTTCAAAAACAACTGAGTTTTAATAATTTGCAAGAGGAATTATGAGATGGCTAAGGATCTTGTCCATAATGAGGGACATGCAGAAACTCTGAACATTTAATTTTCGAGGAAAAAAAAAATCCCTACTTCTAATTATTGTCCAAACCCTTCTCATTTTATTAGGAGCAATTCCATTCAATTATGTTCTTCACTCATCATCTCTTTAATGAAAAAATTACATTAAAATGCTCATGTCAAACAGAAACCAATGCAAAATAGATTGGACTACTCTAGTAATCCCGGAAGAGAAATTTAAATCCTATAGTTAATTTGTAGCCAATTACAATTATATTTCCAATGCAAGTCAGAACAATGGGCTCTGACAGGTTGTGTGTGTGGTGGGGGCAGCAGTGGGAAGTGGGGAAGAGTGGAAGAAGGATATATTGTCTTCTTGGGTTTTGATGGCCTTTGAAAAAAAAAACAACCAGATCCCTTTAAGCCTGGCAGTAATAAAGATCAAAATACACAAGGTCCAAACTTTCAAATGGTAACCAACAGAGAAAGACAGAAGCCTGTGTTTATGGGGGGAAAGAAAGAAGGAAATGGAAATGCCCAGAAAGATACTTCATTGGAGCAGTCATCTTCCTTTTTGGGGATCAGTTGACAGAGCTCAGGTCACCGCCCTGAATCATGTTACCAGTCTTGTTGAGGTAGCACATCAGATAAATCCAAACCTGTCATTCCATGAGATGCTGTGTAACCAAATGCCACTTTTGGTCACCAGTAAATATGGCTCTCCGTGCAGAGAAAGGGAGATGGGAACTGTGAATGGTGATTTAGTAGATTGAAACACTTGTGCGTAAAAAGTATTAGAAGTCTCCCACCAGGCCAGCAAGGTGGAGGTGAACTTTGTAGGACAGCAGGAAAGCTGGGGTGTAAACCAGATTTCACTGCTGCCCCAGTGAAATTCTTTTTAATCTTCTGCATGTCCTCATCTTTCTTCTCCTATGCATATAAAAAAAGGCCATGTGAATTTCACATGAAATTTCTTTGTAGAGAAATGCATGTATAACTGAGGTAGATATTGCTAAAGTTAATTGTCTACCTCATTGTGTCAGAACCAGCATCAACCTCTGACTTTGATATTGTAAAAGGAATAATTTGCTAGAAAATTCTTAATGCCTCTATCCATTTAAATGGTCATTCTAGTTTAGGTTATCCTATTATTATTTAGAGATTCCTGAAGTCTTTTTAAAGCTAGAAAAAACTTCGGATTTCTGCAGTTTCTCAAAGATTAAAGCAAAAGTCCACTAAGAAATGATAGGAGAATTGAACTGTGTCTTCTCATGTGTTATTCACATTTTGCATTCCAAATAGAAAACATGTCAAGTGCATTGTGTATTAATCAATCAAAATGCAAAAGTAACAGAGAAATTTACCATAACAACCAAGAATATTCCTTAGGGGAGATTTCATTGCATTGCCCAGGTTTCAACACAGAGTAACCCAGCTGTCCAGCTATTGATTTGGGCATAATTATCTGCTGCTTAGTAATTATTTACATATGCATTGGAATTGTGTCACTGTGCTTTTCAGTGGGATTAGAAGAAATGGTGAAAATATATTACTGTTCAAGGGCAACACTTTGGTTTCCAAAGATAAGGACCCATTGAGAGGCCTTTTAGTGGCCTGAATTTTTTACTGGATCTCGTCCCACTCAGACATGGGAAAGACCGCTAGATCCAGTTGTGTATCATATTCCTTTATGTGTTCAAGCTTGAAGCCATTTTCTTCTAAAATTCATTAAGGTGTGTGTGCCAGGGACATGTGTGTTTCTTTGGCAAGTATCACATTATTAGAAATGTTTATTATTAGGTAATGACTGTGACTTGGATGAATAATCTTACCTTTTTGACAAATTTTTATAAAGGAAAGCATTAGAAAACAGTATTTAGATTATTTTGTTGTATTATATGCATAAAAAGAAAAACAAATTTTATAAAACTAATTCATTTTCCCTAAAAATAGAAGCTAAAATTAGGATTTTTTACATTGCAATACTGTGGATCAAACCCAGAGTCTTTTATATCATTAGACAAAAGCTTTTACCACTGAGCTGCATCCCCAGCCCTCAAAGCTAAAATTGGGTTTCCAACATCCCTAACCCAGTGAGATGAGACTGAAGGTTGGCTTCTCGTTGGTTCCTAGTTGTACAATTGCACAAGAAAATGGATTTGGGGGTCCACACTGAGATTGAGACTTTGATCCTTTCACTTTTAATTTTGTCCAAGTTAATTTCTGATATAAATAAGAACTGATACTTGATTATGTACAGAGCCAACTGCTGAAAGTTGTGACTCAAGTGTCCTTTGAGGAACAGAGTTTTTAGTCATTAAGAAGGCGTCTCTATCGCACCTACAGTGTTCATTATAGTTATTCTCCAGTGTGTACATGTTGGTAAGACTATTAGAGATTTCATCTGACTTGCTCTTGAATTACTGAAAAACTTAGTAAGATGTCTCTTGATTTAATATTTTAATATAGAACTGAACTTTCAGAAGCGTTGATGTTAAACTTTGCTTTTATGACCTAAGTAAAAATTCCTTTCAATTTTGTTTGAGCATTAATAAATACATTTACATGGGACTTAATTTAAATAAAAAAAGAAACCTCTCTGTACTTTCTTCATAACCCACCATCCATGCCTACGTAGACCTTAGGAATACAAATATATTTCTAAAAATATTCTAATTTGGTTCCCTTCTCCCTTCTTCCATCATTTTATCATACTCCCATGTGTTGAGTGTCTGCATATTTCATTTACAGAATTGTTTACATTGTGGGAAGTGAAGGTGGGCAAAATCTTTAAAAGCTACAATGGCTGAAAATAATCAATTAATACATAATTGAGCTGATTTCTGAGGCTCCTGAAACCCTGCCCACAGTCGTTCTTGAACAGCAGAGAGACAAAGATTTCCCTCAGCTTTACACCAGCCTGATCTAAATATGAAATGCTCTCCACTTCCTTCCTGTCCTGCTTATCTCTTTGCTAGTGTTTAATTGTAAAACTTTTAATTATCTAGTTAACAGAGACATTCATTCCGAGTTTATCATTTATCTTTTGAACATGTTTTCATTGGTGTTTTCTATCATTAATTGAAAGCTCCTAGGTTCTTTCATGTTCTGTGTCTAAGTTGCTTATTAGCATGTGATGTTAAGGTGACAGTGAATCAGAATAGTCACTGTGCCTTTATCTACACTTCTTCTGACCTCGGGTGGAAAATATTTTCCTTTCTTGCTTATTCAGCTGATTCCTTTTTGTACCACTGGTGACACTGGAGATGAAGGATGAAGGATTATGATATAGAGGGAAGTCAAGGTTGGGGAGAAATTCAGGGTGGTGATGAAGAACCCTTTGGAATCAGATGAACCCAGGAATATTTACTTCACAATTTACCATTTTTTAATCCTGGACTTTCCAAAACCCAAATTTGCTCATCTATAAAATGGGAATATAATACCTATGTTATGGTTTAAATAGTACCCCCCATCCTTTCCCACCGCCAAAAATTCATGTTGAAGTCATCACCCTAGTACTTCAGAAGGTGACTGTTTTGGAAACAAGGTCTTTACAGAGAGTCCTTAAGATAACATGAGGTTATAAGTGTGTGGTTTATCCAATATGACACATGTCCTTGTAAAAAGAGGAAATGCAGATGCAGAGGGAAAATGTGAAGATACTAGAAAAAGATTGCGATCTATAAACCACAGACAGTTTTGAATGGTTCATTCCTTTTTGTCCCATAGAAGGAAGGAACCCTGCCGATACCTCCTTTTTGGATCCAGAATCACAGGAGAAATTTCTGTTGTTAAGCCACCTAGGAAACTGATATAACCAATCTCATAGTTTTGTTGGAACTATATTAGATTCAATTTAAAAGTGCTTATGATGTATAAGTACTTCCAACAACTGGGAGTTTAATGAAACAAACAGAGAAAAGAGAAAGGAAGGAAAGTGCAAATGTGTTTAGATTGTATTTGTATTCTTAAGGACTATGTAGATAAGAAATTGGCTAATGAAGAAAATACATAGAAGTTTCTTTTTGTTTAAATGAAGCCCCATGCAAATAAGTGAACATTTGTGGATCAACTGCATTCAGTTGTGTTTTCCTTTGCGGTTGTCCCTTTGGGATGATAAATGAACCCAAATGGTAACAAATGAGCCTCACAGGAGGATTTATGACATTGAGCCATAGAGTTCAGATGGTATCTGCTTGCTGAGTGCTTGGTAAAATATGTAAGTACTGGTGTCCTGATCTATTTGGTTTTGTTGAATTGGTTTCACACTTCATTGCTTTCTGGCAAAGAAATCTAGTGAGCCTAAACAATTTTAAAAATTGCCAGTGTTAAAATGACGCCTCCTGCTATTCCTTCATGCTTCTCTTTGAATAATCAGCAGTGACTGTATTTATGTGGATCCAGAGTGAATTTTTAAACATTAGTTCTACATGCCGAGTTACCCTTTTAACTTAAAAAAAAAAAAAAGTTATTTGTATGCTATTTTTCAAGATGAGTAAGATTCTTTTTTTCTTATTTTATAACTTCAGATAATAAATCTTTCTAATTTAAGTTGGGTAAAATTATAACTTAAAATAATTGCTTTTAAAATGCCTGAATTTCTTACAAAAATGTCAGGGTTGGCAAATTTCTTGATATTAAAATTCTTCAGCCACCTTGCCCTTCACCCCCTCTGATGGGGTGTGTCTTATTAAACACTCACAGGTCTCGATGAATCATAGTGGCAGTACTTAGTGAAGGTCATTCAGGTGGGGAAGTTATATTTCAGGAAATTTTCTCTCCTTCCCTACATATACAGTATTAAACCACAATCAAATTAATCTTTGCTTTTTCTTTCCTTTTCTTTTTAATATATTAGGGATTTAATTTAGAGCCTTGCACATGGGGTAGCCTCAGCAATTTAGGGGGACTGTGCCTCAAAATAAAATATTAGAAGTACTGAGCACCTGCCTCAACCTCCCAAGAGGCTGGAATGGCAGGTGTGTGCTATGGTGCTTGGCATCAAATGGATTCTCTAGAATGCCAATCAGATATTTTTTTTAAATTTAGTTTGATTTGTTTGGTTTTGAGGTGATTTTATAAAGAAGGCCCTCTTGGCATAGAAACATGACAGTGTACCAACGAGGGAGGTAACTAGCTCTCCAGCAGTCCTCAACTGGGCTGTAGTTCTGGCCTACATACCACGAGTCACAAAGGAAACACATAAGTGACCATAACAGGTATTTGTGTGTATAAACTCTTAACACCCAGCCCAGAGGGAAAAAAGACCCTGGCCTATTGGACAAGATAGAAACTTCCAGAAATTTCCAGGATTGTCAAAGTTTTAAGAAGGGACAATAAAAATTCTAGCTACTCTGCATTTGGCTACCATTGTCTCTTCCCTTGAGAACTTCAAAGGCCTCATATGTGGTCTCACTTTCTTGACCTACTCCTGTACTTCCTCCACCATCTTACTAAAGCTTCCTAAAGCACCCCCTGCTTAAAACCCAGATCATCTTCTATGAAGTTTAAGTCCCTCCACAAGGTCTACAAAGTACTTCATTTTCTGGAACTACCTTTTTGTGCCCACCTGCACTTCTGGACTTTTTTCTTTTTTTCCTTCTAGTGTTTATTCTTTTTTTTCTCTCTCTCTTTTTAGACATACATGACAGTAGAGTGTATTTTGACATATTATACATACATGGAGTATAACATTCTTATTAGGATCCCATTCTTGTGGTTGTACATGATGAGCAGTTTCCCTGGTCAGGTATTCATATATGAAGATAGTTAAGTTCTGTCTGATTCATTCTACTGTCTTTCCTTTTCCCATCCTGCCTCCCTTCCCTTCCTTCCCCTTTGCTACTCCAATGAACTTCTATTCCTCCCACCCTGCTTTTTGTGTGCCAGTGCCCACATATCAAAGAGAACATTTGGTGTTTGGTTTTTTGGGATTGATTAATTTCATTTAGCATGATAGTCTCCAATTCCATCCATCTACCAGCAAATGCCATAATTTCATTCTTCTTTATGGCTGATTAATATTCCCCTGTGTATATATACCACATTTTCTTATCCATTTACCTGTTGAAGGGCACCTACTTTGGTTCCATACTTTGTCTCTTAGGAATTGAGCTGCTATTAACACTGATGTGGCTGTGTCACTGTAGTCTGCTGATTTTAAGTCCTTTGGGTATAAACTGAGGAGTGGGATTGCTGGGTCAAATGGTGGTTCCATTCTAAGTTTTCTGAGGAATCTCCATATTGCTTTCCAAAGTGGTTGCATCAATTTGCAGTCCTGCCAGCAACATATGACAGTTCTCTTTTCCCACATCCTTGACAACTTTTATTGTTACTTGCATTCTTGATAATCACTATTCTGCCTGGAGTGAGATGGAATCTCAGTGTAGTTTTAATTTGCATTTCTCCAATTGCTAGAGACGTTGAATATTTTTTCATGTATTTGTTGGCCATTCATATTTCTTCTTCTGTGGAGTGTCTGTTCAGTTCTTTTGACCATTTATTGATTGGGTTTTGTTTTTTGTCTTCTTTTTTGGTGTTAAGTTTTTTGAGTTCTTTATATATTCTGGAGATTAATGCTCTTTCTGAGGTACAGGTAATCAAGATTTTCTCCCATTCTGTAGGGTTTCTATTCATGTTCTTGATTATTTCCTTTGCTGTGAAGAGCTTTTAAGTTTGACACCATCCCATTTATTGATACTTGATTTTACTTCTTGTGCTTTGGGAGTCTTGTTTAGGAAGTTAGTTCCTAGGCTGACATGATGGAGTGTTGAGCCTACATTTTCTTCTAGTAGTCACAGGTTCTCTGGTCTAATACATAGTCCTTGATCCACTTGAGTTGAATTTTGTGCAGGGTGAAAGGTAGGGATTAAATTTCATTTTAGGACATATGGATTTCTAATTTTCCCAGCAGCATTTTGAAGAGGCTGTCTCTTGGGCCTTTGCACATGAGGTTCCTCTTTGTGTACAAGCTGCCTTTCATCCATGTTCTTCTATCTAGCCTTCTGTTGCTCTCCATCACCTCAATCTAGGCTTTGGAGCTCTGGGTATGGATCCGGTGTTCCTTCCATGTGCTTCCCCCACCCTCCCAGCCACTGACCCCTGTGCTTATCATTGTATTAAACATATTTATGGCAGGTTTCCCCCACTGGATAGTAAGTAATTTGGGCACATGGACAGTATTCATTGCTCCTGTTATGCTTACAGACAATACCTAGCCAGTGTGTAACACAAAAAAGAGTACATGTCATGAGAAGTCAGAAGGAAGGAAGGAAAGGAGAGAGGGAGGGAAGGAAGGAAGAAAGTTGGAAGGAGGGAGAGAGGAGCAATAGAAAGTACCGACGTGGAGGAAGGGGACCTGACTCTCTGACACAAGTAGAGGACTCCCTGTCCCACCAGTCTTTTTCATTCCATCTTCTGACACCTCTTGGAATTGGAACTATTCTCTCTGACTACAGATGATGATAGTGGCCTCCAAGAGTGAGCCTGCTCCCAGGGGTCTCAGGGGCTGTAGGATGTGGGTCTGGGACTTGATGCAGACCTGGGGGATCCCCAGACCTCTGCTCTTGCTCTGACCCTGTGCTTCCTCTCACAGCTCTAGCTGTCATGGGACAGAGCAGCAGAGGGCACGTGATCACCTTGTGCTACGCCACAGCCCTTGATCAAGTCAAGCAGGTCTAATCTCAGCTGCTGCTCATTACCCAAGCCTTCCTGTGCTCCAGGCTGAAATAGAAATAAGCTTTAAACAAACCCACTGGTCTATTTTCGTTAATCACTGTAAACTAGTGGCTGTAGCAGAGCTGATTCATCTAATTGAAGACGTAGGAAATATTGCAGAGACTAAAGGAAAGGCCAGGAATGCCAAATTAATTTCTTGGAAAACTAGTGGTTTGCATTTTAGGGATCATTGCTGAATTCATTGCTGAATTGCATTTTAGGGATCATTGCTGAATTCATAATCAGATGGTAATGAATTTCAGCCCCAGTATTAAGCTCATGGTACCCAGAAACCAGGAGATATGTTTGTGTTTTGAATCCCTTGCATCATGGAGTGTCATGTGCATAAGTACACTTAATTAGATCCTCTGATGACATTAGTAACAGTGTCAAATGTCATGAATGGCTAATTGCTTGCCAATCGAAAACCCTATTTATATAAACACCAGGGGCTCATTCTGAGGTCTGCACCACCCATCTTTTAAGCTAAGATATATCTTTGGTATCTTTGGACAAAGAAACAAGCATTTTCATATAGGAATCCAGGAGACATTATTGGGGCAACAAGGACATTTTTAAAGAAAATGTCTCTCATCTGATCAGAGATTAAAAACTATCAGTGTTAAAAAAATACTAGCTATTAAAATGTGCAATAGCATTTCATGACCTTTATATCTAACTAAAGCACAGTACTCTCCTCTACATCTTATATCCTCTAAGCATACTTTGATTTTTGAATGGAAGGTTTCAGCCAAGCAACTTAATTATATTTTGAAAGCAGTTCTGGTGTGTGAGCTTCACAAAGTTAACCTCCCACTTCTGTTCCAACACCCACACATACTCACATCAAATGGTCACAGAAAAACAGCTGATGAATTTTATCCAGGGACATTACTTGTGTATTAGACTTTTAAACAGAAAAGATGTTAAACAGAAAGGTGGGATAGGAAGTCCAGAGACTTTAATTCACCTAAAGCCACCTAGCTCAATGCTATTTCTAAGACTTTACCTCTGTTATGAACTGAATGTTCGTGTCACCCACCATTTTATTTAACATACAAAATGTTGTAACACATAACTGGCCTTTTCTCAGTGTGATGGTTTTTGGGGGTGAGGCCATTGGAAGCTAATTAGGTTGAGATGAGGTCATGAGGATGGGGCCCACGTGATGAGTTTAGTGCTTATAAGAAGAGGCAGAGAGGGATCTCTCTCCAAGAACATGCATCAGGGAATGGGTATGAGAAGGTAGTGTGTCTACAGCTGTGGGTGTGCCCTCAGCAGATACCAGATCTGTTGGTGCCTTAATATTGGATTCCCAAGCCTCAGAAATAGAGAAATAAATTTCCATTGATTTCTGTTGTAAATAATTTACATTATTTAAATCACCATGTATTTTGTTATAGACTAAAACAACCCTACTCACAGGAACAAGTTTGGAGCAATTTTCTCACTCTTTCCAATCAATATCGATAATTCATTTTCTCAAATGTCTTTTGATATTGACATCATTTCCTTTTCATTGAAATGAGAAGATATGAGATTGTCATTTTCTAAGTACTATCTGGAGTAAAAGAAAAAAAAGTTCCTGCTTCAAGATTTCCACACAGGGTGTCGTTCACATGAGAAATTCCCCTTTTCGACAAGTATTGGCTTTAATCCTGTAATAAAATTACTCTCACAAAGTAGACTGCTTACTATATGAGGTGAATTAATTTTTACGGTGATGGAAATCAACTCTTACAGGGCACCAGGGTATCGTTGAGTACATTGGAAAAGGTAATTTTCTGAAGAGTGGTTTATTTATCGTCTACTAAGGTGAGGATTGGAGGGAGGATGCACGCATCTTCAACTGAGTAGGTGGAGAAATTGCTCCATCATGCATTGTACATGGAGACTGGACTTGTCTCTGAAAGCTTCTTTACACTAAAAGAAATTCTTTCCATGTTTTTCTAGTCTGCTGAGCTAAATGCAAGAAAGTTAGAGAAAGAGCAAGAAGCCACTGAAGTGTGTCCTTCACAGACACCTCTGAATGGTGATCTGTCTTGACCACCTCATGAGGTTTTGAGATTTTATTTCAGGGTGAAGCAATTCCCATCATTTACTGAGGTCTAAAACAATAGAACTTGTGTTAGCTAGCTTTTCGTGACTGTGACAAAGTATCTGAGCCCACCAGTTTATAAGGAGGAAACATTTATTTGGGTTCATGGTTTTAGAGATTTTAGTCCATGGTAGCCTGACCTTCTTGCCTTGGGGCCTATGATGAGGCAGTTCATCATGGTGGGAAATGTGACAGAGGAAGCTGCTCACCTCATGGTGGAGGACAAGCGAAAGAGAGGGAGGAAGGAAGGGGCTAGGGTCCCAACAACCTCTTCAAGGGCACTCCTCAGGTCCTTCCACTAGGCGCCACCTTCTAAAGGTTTCCCCACCTGCCAGTAGTGCCTCAGACTGGTGACCAGGCCTTAGCACATGAGCCTTTAGGTCACATTTAACATCTAAACCATAACTGAGCTCTACTGTGTTAAGCTAGGTATGCCCAGGTAGAAACCTCAGGAATGGATGGTTTAACCAGGTACAACAGAGGCTCTTTGTTTTCTATTGATTAAAAAAGAAAAAGGCACATAATTTGTCACCTGTGATGCAGAGAACCCTAGTGAGGCATGCTGATCACAGAAGCAAGCTGGTAGTGAGTGTGGCCTCTCTGATTCTGACCTCTGTGTCTTTCTTTGTCTTGTATTTCCCAATGCCAAAATAGTCCAGGGGGGAATTAGCTCTCACAAATAGTGCAATGCCATTGAGTTAGCAGGAAGAGTTATTATAAAAAGGGAAGGGGGCAGAGGAAGGAACCAGAAAAGTCTGTCTTAGTATTGCAAATTCTCTTGTGGAAACAAGCTGGAATTCAGTGATTGTATCTGTCCAACAGCTATTCAAGTGAATCCCACACTGCTGAGAGTCACACTCACATAGCAGTTGTAGCAAGGGGTTGGTGCTGTGAACTCAGAGGGATTTTCTGTGTGCTATAGTCCATGGGCAGGAAGCTGATTGCGCTGGGATAAGCCACATCAGGACCTGGAGCATGAAGACAAGTATCCTAATACCCCAAGGAAGCTCCAACAGATATCGTGAACACATTCTTCCTTGCTTGCTGGGCTGGTTTTACTAGAGTGTGGCTTTTTCCTGGAGTGTCCATTGTAAGGGTGGTAGTTCTGAGTCTAGAACATTGATAAAGTGATATCTAATTCAATCCATCAAGGGTTTGAGCCTTTGTTTAGCCCATTCTTAAACACAGTGACCTCCGGGAGAAGTATATCATGACTAAAATTGAACTGCCTTCTATTGGCTAATATTCCTTCAGGTTTCTGTACTTCACATATTAGTTCACCTCAGCAAGATTCAGTTTCTTTTAGTAGCCACTCTGGTATATCTCAAAGTAGATAGTATTTACTAGTAAATTGCTGGAACAGCATGAGGAGGAGATCCTAGAAGATGTGGCAACAACTAATTTTTTTGTCTTAATTTAAAAATATTCAAATTATAATTTATACCCTAATTCATGCTATAACTATGTTTAATAATAAAAAGGTAATATTTGCTTCAAAAGTATTTGGGAGAAATTAATGACCCAGGAGGATGTTCCATACTTATCCCTTGCACCTGAGCTCAACACACTTGCACATACCCTAGAGTGTACCTGCCTATATGCATGGGTGTGCATAGAGTCTTTGCTATCCTAGATGTGTTTCATTCGCATTTAGTCTTTCAGGTCTAGATAAAGGAATACAGGATTGCAATGAATGTATAAATAAAAAGTGGGTAATTGTATTAGTCAGTGTTATTGTTACTATAATGAAGTCCTTGAGGCAGGCTACTTTATAAGGAATGAAGTTTACTCTGGCTCATGGTTTTGGAGGCTGGAAGTCTAACCAACATGGTAGAAGCTCTTGCAAGGGTTTCCCTTATCTGTATCACATCATGACAGATGAATACGTGTATATTTCTATGTCTGTGTGCTCTCTCTCTCTCTCTTCACATAAAATCATTTGGACTTAGTCATGGGACCTTCACCCTAATGACCAAATCTAATATAGTCATATTCCAAAGGCTCTATCTCTAAACACCACAGTGGGATTAAGTTCCAACCTTCTTAATACCATTAACATAAGAAATCATTCAGGATTTTCAGGGACATCTACAGTCATAGCATTGCAGTAGACCATCTGAAGTATCCAGTCATTACCCTCTGGATAAAAGTGGCTCAGTGATCCAATGGTGATTTAAACCTTCCATAGCTCCCACACCCAGGAGAACCTACAGTCTACATAAGTGTAAGTAGAGGCTCTGTGAAAGGAGTCGACTTCCTCACAGAGAGAATGAGAAGAAGAGCTAAGATTAATTTTGTCGTATTCCTGAACTTCTCAGTAGTTGTCTATAAATAAACTGCATTAACCACATACAAGAGCTTAAATTTCATAATGAAAATCAGTTTAAGCCAATTGTATTGAAAATTTTGTATAATTGCACCATTTCCTTAATACACTGTATATCCAAAAGCTCTCCAAATGTAGCTGTGTTCTGGATGATTTCCAGAAGTTTATAATTTTCATATCCCCATAAAACACATATATGAATGTTTATGATGTTGTTCAAATACAGACACTAATTATCACTAATGGGAAGTATTAAAAGTCATACAATTCCTATTTCAACTTTTCAATAAGAGAAAGAAAATAAAAATGGTTCTTTCCTGTAAAGAGAGACAGGCATGGAAATTTATTTAAATTTATGCCAATATTCTATCTTTGGGATATATGATAGGATTTAATGATTACAGGTATTTTTATTTTAAGATTATCTTTTTAATTAAATATCAGTAATCACCAGTATCAAGGAAATCCAACCTTGCCAATAATTGCTTATAAATGAGCCCAAGGGCATCAGGAAACTGTCTTCCATGGCTAGCTAGCTATGGTAATGAGTCACTTTACCTCCAGCATGTAGTCAATTTTTTTTTCTTTTTGCAGGGAACAATTAGCCTTGTATACTAATGCACATTCACAGACACCATGAAAGAAGCACCAAACAATGAGAGAACTGTATTTTCCCCTAATGCTCTATTGACCTAACTCTGTATTTACCTATATTTCATGTCTTCTTCATCTGTCCAGGCCTTTGCACAAGCAATATCCTCTCCTGAAGTGCTTTTTCCACTTGTCCTTATGGCAGACTCTCATTTAATATCTCTTATATCCATTCCTTGGCACTTCTCCCTAGGCAGAAATGATTGTCCATTTTCCCATATAAGTAATATTTCTATAACACTTTGAAATATTTCTAACACAACTCTTTATTATAATACATTTTAGCTATTAGCTAACAATACCTTCCTCTAAACAGGAATCTAATGAAGACAAAGACTTGTTCAGTCATCTTTTTTATTTCTTTTGTACGTGCCTTATTGTTTTTTATTGACTACATTGTGTGAAGAAGAACAGAAGAGACTGAAGTAAATTGTATTAATACCTAGAAATGGACACACTTCTTGTTCAAAGAGGCCCTTATTGTGAGTGGTAGAGTCAGTCTAGTCTGTTTTTAGCATGGGTTTGGCTTTGTTGTTCCTATAGTTAATTTTCAGTGCAATGCAACATGTACTTCAAGTTCCTCCAGTGGTGGACTCTTCTTACCTTGTGCTTAGTATGGATCTGGGATGCTGAAGGGTATTTCCTACTATTCCTCTTTCATATTCATATTTCAGCAGCTCCTGAATTTCTGGACATTCTTCTCCTTCTTCCAGCACTGGATTGCTATTACTCATTACTAAGTGCTAGGCTTGTGATTGGAACATTTGAGTTGGAGGTTATTAACTTATATGGTCCATTATCAGTCCTAGGAAAGTCCTGTGAGCCTTGACAGCCTAGGTCTTGGGAGTAGGGATTTCTCAGCCCTCCTGCTCCTTTCTTCTTTCCTCTTACCACAACAGTGAAACCTTCAGTAGACAACAGTTTTCAGCCCCTTTTCCAGCAGTAACAGATGGATTCTTGCTCCCATTTGCAGGCTTTTGGTCCTAGGATTTCTCTCCTCCCTGTCCCCAGGACAGAGGACTTTTACTTCTATCCTTCCCCCAGAAACACTAGATCATTGGATCTTTTACTCTGACATGGGTCAAAAGGGTTTTCTAACCCATCCTCAGCGGCTTAACGGTTTTGTTTTATTGAAGACAAGCTTTGGGAAGGTAGAGGAACTTTTGTGCTGTTCCCAAGTGGCAGCCAATCACCTCTCACACTCCTGTGCCATTGCCCTGGGTCTTGTCCCTCCCCCTCAGTCCTGTGCACAATCATACAGGAGAGAGTTACATGTCGGTATAGATCCTTCTCTTATCTAGGGTCCTCAATCATTCTGAATTTTCAAATCAATCCACATTCAGACTTTAAGAATTCAAAAATTTAAGCTTTCCTTCCTACCAGTTTTCCCCATGGTCTACCAATAGTGGAAGAGTTTGTATGGCCCATCTTGCCTGGGAGGAAACTTTCTCCATTTGAATTGTGTTGTTCATTGTATTGCCTCATGACTTAATTTCCCTGAAGGACTACAGAAAGTTGTGATTTTGTAGATTATCTGCTTGTTTTATCATTGTTAATGATATTCTTTTATGCCTTTCTATATTCCAAGTGGAAATACAATCACCTAGACACCCAGCACCCTGTGGAAGGTTGGGACACAGGAGACACTCCTTAAACTACATGGAGTCACATTTCTCCTCATTCTCAAAATCCATGTAACATTGCAGGAGGATACTTCAGCATTTCTCTTTAACATTTCTTCTCAAATTCTCTAATAAGAGTGAAATAGTTTAGGAAAAAACAATTTAACTTTTTTGACTTGATATTTTTCCCAGGACTCATATTAAATAGCAATAGATTTTGAACTTTAACCAGTGACTATTAACCTGTTAGTCCTCATAGAAAACCAAGTCTGTCACAAATCAACATCTTGGGCTGTTTTTAAAGCAAATCTGAACATACTTGTTGCCTGAAACAAAAGTTCAGGTAAAAAAAAAACATTCTGGTTTCTGATAAAAGTATCACTGAACTATTTTTTTTTGTCAATAGTAAAAACAATTATTTAAAAATATTCAACATTGAAAAACTCATTTAATTCTTGTCTCCTATGTATATGGGCCGCGCCCAAATGGCCTCCGGTGGCTGCCTACAGTCAGGGCGTTGGAGACTGTCCTGCCTGTGTTTCTGGCTTTCACAGTGAGGGGGAGGGGAACAGGCTATTTGCAGTGTTGAGAAAAATCAATTTTCATCTTCAAAAGATGAAACTACCAAGCAAGATATTGACTTAGAAATAAAGTGTTTCTTAAAGACTTCCCATATCCTATAAATGTCAGACCCAAACCTAAGAGTTTGGTGATTTAAAGTTTATTGCTAATTTCAGACAAACATGCATATTGCTCTGCCTGAAGAAAAGAACTGGTTCTATATAATTTTCTTGCAAAACATTTTGTTACCCACATCCGACTAGTGTCAGAACCTACAAAACATGTCATTTTTTTTTACTGATAAATATAACTTGATCCCTTTATATTTATTTTCTATTCTAAGGTTTGATTCTTCTTTGCCTCTGCTAAATTATTTCCACATTTTATGATAAATTTTATATGAACTTGGTCTGATGTATTTTTACATGCAGTTTTTACAATGTGCAATAGCCGTAGTTTAAATTTTAATAAGGAGATCTTTAGTTCTCTCCTGGCCTTGAAGGCTCAATGAAGGTTAAATGATAGGATGGCTGTTACTCCAATTTTCAAAATAGAGGTGGGCCACTGAGTCATGAATTCATCCCCAGACATTATGGTGGTAGGAAGAGCCCTCTCTGCAGAGCCTAAGCCAACCCACTTTTGGAGAAGAACTTGGAGGCATTGGGGAATCTGTTGTGTCCTTGCCTACTTCCTGGGAATCTTATGTTGAACTACTTTATCCTGATTTCAAGCATCCACCCGGATGCTACTTTAGGAAGAGGAAAGGAAGAGGCAGGAGAAGAAGGGAAACAGTGTAAAAGGCTGAGATGACTGTTTTCTTAAAGAGGGACTCAGCATTACCAAAAGGTAATCAGCCTAAGCTTGCAGCTGGATACCAATATAATAGTGGAATGTTTTCCATGATTAACTCACTGAACAGAGCTAGGGAGGATAACAGATTAGCTACACATAAAATAAATGAATTACTTCTTTCCTTCTACATATTAGTTTTTTTTTATTAGGTATTAAATTTATAATCCCAGTACACATTTTTGAGAAACTATTATTTACCAGAAACTGTGAGCAGTAAAAGAAATAGAATTTGCTTTCTGCTTCAAAAAGGCTTTTTGCAAATGGAAAAATAGCCTGAAATAATCGTCTTCTGCCCGCTAAATACCACCCGCCTCTGTTTCTTGCTACCTCTACACCCATTTTTCCTGTGTCAATGAACTTCACTTGCATGGAGAACATAGGGATATTTTTTAATAATGACAGTAATAATATCCACAATTTATGTGTGTTTTTTCTTTGTAAGAGACATTGCACATCTAATTTGCATATGTTATTCTTCATAATAATCCTACAAAAAATTTTAAGGCTTTTAAAATTATTATTGCTTAAACTGAAGCTCAGGGAGATACAGCAGCTTTCTTCTTCAGATGAAGTCTCAGTCACCCCAGCTCCCAGGCTCAGGCTTCCGGTCCACACATGGCCACTTCTTGACTCTGTTCACTCACCTCTTCCTACTTTTATGCAGTATAGGCATTAAGAGGAAGGACTTTGGAGCCAGAAACCCTGAACCTGAATCCCAACTCTGTGTGGAAAGATCTCTGTGTTCCTGGACACGGGCCTCAACCTTTGCTTGCCTAAGTGCCTTCACCTCTAATAGGGTCAGGAGTTGTCCATGTGGCCTGGAGGAGTGCTGGGGATTCCAGGGAAGAGCGGAGTGCTTCAGGAGCACTTGAATTGCTACAATCACTGTATAGGAACTCAATGGTATTGTTATTATTTTATATTTACATTTAATTTTTAAAACTGCCTCTTCCTGTCACCTGAATTACACTAAGACTCTGTTAATAGTCTCTTAATTGGTCTCCCTAACTCCAGCTACATCTCTCTCCCAACTTACTTTGACATGACTAGGAAGTAGCATTTCTAAAATTGAGGATGGTTCATGTAATTTTTCTGCTCAAAAACTTTCCATTTTCAGGCTCAAATATGAAGTCCTTAAGAGACTGTTCGGTGTCTTCCTTGGCTTGTCCCCTGCCTGCCTATTAAGTTTAATTTCTCCCTATGTGCCCTTATATGAATTTTGATCTAAGCACAGAGAACTATTGCCATTTTCTAAGCAGGTCATGTCCCTGCAAGGCTGTTCCCTCTCTCTGGAAAGCCTTTCCTTAACTGATTTGCCTGGCAAACTCCTATTCATCCCTCAAAGCCTGCATAAACATGTCCTCCTGCATGGAGTCTTCCCTGCATTCACCTGCTACAGACAGGCACTCTTCTTAGTTGCTTTTATAATGTTTTGAGTGTACCTCTATCACAGACCTTGCTGCATGGCATTGAAGCTAATTGTCTCTTTGGTCTTGATTTCTCACCAGACTCCTAGGTTGCTAAGAGCTGTTCTGTTGCCTTACTCTTCCTGTTATGCTGAAGCCCAGCACAAGGCAGGCACTCAGTTCATTCTAGTAATGAATATGGAGAATAAACCTGGCTAACTGGAGCATCTCTATGTCCTCATTTGGGGGAAGTCATTCCGTCCAGGGTGATTTTCAGCAGCAGGACCTCTAGATGCTTTGGCACCTGGCCATATTTTTAGATTTGTCTTCTGAAGTCTCAAAAGAGGACCTGATCAAAAGGAACAATTATCCTCCTGACTCTCAGCTGAGGAAGAGAGTCAGCTATCTCCTGTACCCTAATCATTACGCATCTTGAAAAGATACTGCCGTTCTGTCTCACAATAGTTCACAACCTAAAGCAAAACAAAACAAAACAAAAACAGCAACAGCAACAACAAAACTTGATTGCATTGAGTATGATGGGGAACTCGTGCATTCGTTTGAAAACTGGCAAATAGAACATAGCATTTCTCTGAGCTTCTTTGTATGAGGTGCACAGTGGGATCCAATTAGGAGAGGAGGGTGGCGTCTTCTTTATGCAAGAACCATGGAGAAGAATTAAGTGACAGAACTCTAGCAGCACTGTTTTGAGCCCCTAAAGCGTCATCAGTATCTCTGGAACCCAGTGTGCAGGGTAGAAACATCACAAAAACAGTGGCAAGTGTCCCCATGATGGAAAAACTAAAACAAATGTTCCTCTCCCAGCTCTCCACATGGTCTTCAGTCTAACTCAGCTTCTCTTAGAGACTCTCCTCTCCCAGGGCCATTTTATCTACATTGCAACCCCCTTCCAGACTTTGACTCTTCCTCTTTCTACTTTTTATTCTTTATCACTTATCACTGCCTAAATATGACATGCTTTATCTTGCTTATTCTTTGCTTCCCAACTAGAGAGTTCAAGAGCCTTGAAAAGTAGAATCTCTACTTTTCTGGCAAAGAGATTGGATCTAATTCTGGGCAGGCCTTTAGATCCTGCTGCCGATTTGTAGGAAATACAGAGAATAGCGAACTGCAGCCCGGTCGTGTAAACTGGGTGAAGCTCCACAGGACAAAGGAAACAGACTCTTCAGTAGGTAAAGAAAAGAAAATTAAGGGATGGAGTCGGAGATGAAAAGAGACTGAAGAACACATGAGATCTGAAGCACAGGCAGGTCTAAACTGCACTGTCTAGAATTTTGTTTCAGTGATAAAACTGTAAAGACACCAAAGGAAGTGATTTTCCAAAGTCAGGGTTGTGGCCAAGTCTCTTTCTTTACCTGGGTCATTCTACAAGGTGTTGGCTTTTAATATACTCATTAAGCGATCTCTTTGTTTTGTGGGGTTTTCTGTACCTGTGTTTTATTTAAAAATGAATATAATAAAGTACTCCTTAAAATAATGATTCCGAATGCTGTATTAGTCTGCTAGGGTTGCAAGAGCAAAATAACACAGACTGCGTGCCCTGAACCACAGCAGTGAATTTTTCCATAGTTGTAGAGCTTAGGAATCTGCGATGAAGGTGCTGTGGGTTTGGTTTCTCCTGAGGCCTCTCTTCTTGGATTATAGACAGACACCTTTTTGCCGTGTCCTCAGGTGTGGCCTTTTCTCTGTGGGTTCACATCCCTGATGTTTTCTCTTCTCATGGGGACACCAGTCATATTGAATTAGGGTCCCACCCTTATGATCTCTTTTAATCCTAGTTACCTCTTTACAAACCTCACTTCCAAATATAGTTACATTAGGGGTTAGGATTCAAACTTACACATTTTGGGCATGGGATGTAATTCAGTCCAAAATAAAGAATATATTTTTTCTTTTTCTTTACTAGTAGGCACACTAGATTGACCTTGCAGAATATTCCCAAGTGTCTTGGTGAATGAGTTGATTCACAGACACACGCTGATGTCACATCACATGCCAGGAACTTTTCTGAGTGCCAGAGATTGAATGTTGAGCAAAATACACCAAATTCTATTTTTCATGGATCTTGTACTCTGTAGCTGGGAAGCAAAGAATAAGCAAGATAAAGCATATCATATTTTTGGTAGTGATTTGTGATAAAAAAATAAAAAGTAGGAACAGGAGAAGGCAAAGCTGGGGAGGGGTTTGTGATTTTAGATAAAACATCCTGTGGAGAGGAGTCTCTAAGAGAAGGTGAGTTAGATCAAAGACCTAATGGAAACTGCATAACATGTGGGTAGCTGGAGGATGACCATTCCAGGCGGGCCAACAACAGGGACCAAGGTGATGAGCTGTGGTGTTCCTTGTGTCTTTAAGAAGTAGCAGGGAAACCTGTATGACTGGAGCAGTGTGAATGAGAAGGAGATAAAGAGAAAGGACAGCAGGAAAGGGCCTTGGGGGTCATGCTGTGCAAAGGACATTGGCTCTTCCTCTAGTGGAAACAGGAGACACTGGAGGATTTTGAGCAGAGGCATGAAATTCTCTGACTTACATTAATGTGATCGCTTTGGTTGATGCAGGAGAATAAAGGAGGACAAGGATAAAAATAAGGGAGAATGTTCAAGAGCCCTTGCAATAACCTAGGCAATAAATGGAAGGAGTTTGATCCAGTAAAGAAGGCTGCAAGTGCTTAGATTCTAGTTAAGTTTTAAAGATAGAGCCAAATAGGAGAAGTCAAGATGCTCTAAAGGGTTTGGCTTGAACAACTGTAAGGAAGGACAGTTACCATTTCCTCTGGGGCAGGTTTAGGGGGAAGTTGAGGCGTGTTGCATTTGGGATGCTCTGGAGTTCAGGGAGGGACCTGGGAGACATCTGCATGCAGAAGGCAGTGAGACAGGATGAGATTACCTAGGATAAGCATATATAAAAAAGAGAAGAGGTGCAAGATCTGAGCCCCAGCATTCCAATGTCAGACAAGAAAGAAGCACAAAAAGAGGTGACCAGGAGGGTGGTGACTTGCAAGCACTGGATGCAAGGGATTTAAGGAGGGGAAGTGACCACTCTTTCAGGTGTGGTGACATGTCAAAAGATGAGGACTCTGGATTGACCCTTGGCACTAGCAATGTGGGGGCCATTGGTGACTTTGATGAAATCAGTTTTAATGGAGGTAGTTGCAGAAGAGTGGTTGGAGTAGATTCAAGAGCAAAATTAGGACCAGTGAATATGCATAATATTGTCAAGGAATTTTATTGCAAAGGAAAGGAAAGAGGAGAAATTGGGAGGTTTATTATCTTTTTGTGCTATTTTATGAATTCAGATTGGCTTTTACTATGTTTCTGTGTGTCTTTCAATAGTAACAGAGATTCTAATGGGTAAATACTGAGCCTCTCCTTTGTGACAGACGTGACATTTTAAGCACTTCCATAAATTTAAATCTTTTTTTAAAAAAATATTTTTGTTGTAGGTGGACTCAATACCTTTATTGAGTGGTGGACTCAATACCTTTATTTTATTTACTTATTTTTATATGGTGCTGAGAATCAAACCCAGTGCCTCACATATGCTAAGCAAACACTGTACCACTGAGCCACAACCCCAGACCATAGCTTCCAATCTTGATCCCCCTTGAGGGAGATGTTAAGAATTCCCATTGTAGAGATGAAGAAACAGAGTTACAGCAAAAGAATGTTTTCTCCATCCCACTGCTGACAAGCAGTAGAAGCAGGTTGGAGCCCAGACATTTGACTCTAGCACCCAGAGTCTGCCATCTCCCTACTTCAGGTGTGTTAAATGCAATGTTTTTATGGTGACATTGTCATTGAAGACCATAATGGATCTAGGGATGATATAGGTGGGTCAGAAGAACATAGAAGACTTTCAAGAGAGTCTCCAAAGGCTAATCTGTAAAAAATGCTACTGTGCTCATTATAACTTATTAACCCAGAGAGGAGTGCCCATAAGCCCATGCGATGGAGAAAACAAGCTTCCTTTTCCTTGGTGGCTTAGCAAGACATTGCTGCCAAATAGATCTCAGCAGTCATAACCTTTGAAAATCTGTTTCTTTTATTCTGTTCTCTGTAGTCTGTACCCTCTGTCCTTCTAAACAGACTATTAGTTGCCCAGTGAATAATCCATGATTAGAATTACTGTTTAACACTTTGTTCTCTCTTTTCTTCCCCTAGCCACTACAAAAAACGTATCTCAAATCACTGCTTTTTTTTGTTCATTCATTCATTCATTCATTCATTCATTGTTTCATCCATTACTCTTGGCTCAGTAGTATAGAGATCAAAAGAATTTAGAGGGGCTTACTGTCATTCATTTGCTTTCTGTATTTGTGGAGCAAAGGGCTGTCCAGGATAAGGAATTATGTCAGGAGTGTGTTAAGAGCCAAGACCAATAACCTTGCAAGTAAACATATGACTGCAAAGGAAACGTATTGGCCCCAGTGCTTAAACATTTTCTGAAGCCTTGAGGTTTGGAAGTAGAAAGCAAGGCTTTCAATGCTGTGAAAACTCACACAGTCAAACATTTTGTGGACTAATGAGATTTTTCAATGAAAATGCAAAACCATAAAATATTACTATTAAATAGAGAACTGATGAAAAGCAATTATTGGAATGCAGCGTACTTTAAAAGAGGATTGGATGTCAGAAAAAGGACCATCAGCCGGCATCCCTCATTTTGCTTTGTAATTGCAATTTCTAGCCCATCGGAACAATCCTGTGACCCTTGAGAAAAGAATTAGTGATTGCAATCACAGTCTCCTAATCAGGCGTCTTGAAAGGAGCAATACTTGAAAATCTTCCTCATATACAGAGCTTGCCAACTAGTTTTGCAATTTCTCTTCTATATTACTGCTATGATTTAGTGTTTCAGTTTTGCTAATAATTCTCTAATCAAATTAAATCAAATATGGAAGTTGAAATAGGGGAACCAATAATGCTATCTACAGAAAGTGGGAGTGGCTGGTTTAATTGCTGTCCCTTTACATGAAGCTTGGATTCTCGCAGGAAGTCAGTAGTAAACAGTACAGTTATGTCAAGGCTGCTCGAATGGTTGGAAATGATGTGGCAGGGGCATTGCATGTAATTCACTATGAGAAACGAATGTGATGTTGTTTGGATGCTTCAGATTTATTTTTGATGGAATGGGTCTTATTTTCCCTGTTGTAATAATATTTTTTGCAAGGGTATTTGTTTTTGGAATCTTGTTAGAGGGGACCCTGCTCTGACATAAATGCCACAACATCCTTCCCTTCCACTCTGCTGGTAATCAGCCGTTCTCCAACAGAATCAGGAGAGCCATTTATATGGATAAGCACCTGTTGTTGGAAGCAGTGCTTTAAATCAGATATAGAGAAGGAATTTAAGGCACAAATGAATTATTCACTCTAAACGAAACACAGAGCTGGCTGTAATTTGTAGTTTAACAGGGTAGTTTTCTTGAGACTTGCTAGGTCCTATTAACTCCTTCTGTTAAGGAGGGCCTTGACATCTCTGGAAGCTTCTGTGTATGTCTGGATGCCAGCTGATTGTGTCTCATTCATCGCTGGGTCTATCAGGATGCCCGTAGTTTGACATTTCTAGATTTTCCTTTTGTAGTTGAAGTGAATTCACTTGAAAATGAAAATATTTTTATTTAAATACTGAAATTTATCCTATGCTGGATTAATATTAAATTAGTTATAGCAAAGGCATTATTAAGTTACCAGCACAAAGTTTCAAAGGATGCTAATGATTAAATAGTCAAGCACTTTTTAACAAATCAATGCACATATGTTTTACAACAAGATCTCACTCGAGTAACATGTATGGGTAATTGGTCGTGTGTATGCGTGTTTTTTAAACCTTTTCATTTTTCCTAGAAACATGGTGTTTGTATGAATCTTCTGGAAAAGGTACTTGTTTGTAGTGGTTTGGGGATTTGAAGATATGGCTCTGAAACAGCTGGGCTGAGACTACCATTCTAATTTCACTTTGGGCCTTTCTCACATCGGTGATCACAATGATTTTTTAGTCACTCTGGTCAGGAATTGGATCCAGCTACAGTCTCAGAGGTGAAGCGTCAAGGGGTAATCCATTTAGCCAGACAGTTCTCCAGCTAGAACTTGGATAACCATTGCAATTATTTTATGCTCTCCTCCTTTGTCCAAGGATTGCTATAGCTGATGTCATGTTATAATTCCCATTATGATTCATGTTTTCCTGAGATTTAAAATTATGAAAATTCTTCAGGCAGAAAATGGGCACATATGGTTATCACAAAAAAGCTGTTTTAAAGCCAATTTTAAGATGAGCTGCTGAGGTTATGCGGACTTAAAACACTTGCCCTGTAAAGGGGCCATTCCCTGGGACAATGTTAATTATCAGCAAGTTGAGTCAGTTTCCAGTTCCTTAAAATGTGAACTCATCCTTGTCTTTCTCCACTGTCCAAAATGGAAAGGATCAGAAATAAGGTAAAACTTAGTATTTCAATATTAACTCTTATATTTACAGCTAACATATTTTTCCCTATGACAAATTTTTCCTTATGACATAAAACATTTATATTGGAATAGCCAGAGAATCCCAATAGATGTAGTGAGAGCATATTTGTGAGTTTAGTCATAATTCTATCTTTTAAGTGGTTTCAGTCCTTATGCGTTATATTTCCTTGCAAGATTATTATGAAGGTTTTAGAAGATGTGGTAACTAAAGAAGGGCTACTATACTGAGGACTGTGTTTCAGATTCCAGTAGGATCTATTTTTTCCCCTTTAGATTGAAAACTGACCTTATATTGACTGAGGAATCTAAGGCAAAGCCAATAATGGGTTTTCCTCTTTCTGTGACAGTAACAGCTTCATGTATTTTTGCATTGTACATTAAGACTTAGAATACAAAAACACCCATCTCAATAATTAAATCCAGAAGGCACATGATAGGCTTTCTGTAAATGTTTTTAAATGGATGAAAAATGAAAGTTAACTAACAGTGTTGTAAAGTGAAGCACATAGGTAGGACACACCAATTTCCTTCCGCAATGTATCGACTCTTATTTCCATCATGCCTTGGTATTGGCTGCCAAAATGATATATGTGCCTAATATGTTCTCACCAGATCACATGAGTTTTGTTTTAAACACCAATCAAGAGAGAGACAATTATATGAAAAGCATTTATTGACGAAGAGCGTAATGCACAATGGAATAGCTGGTTAAGCATTTCTGAAGGGAAAGTCTATTGTTTACAGAAAGAATCTTGCTTCTTTTACTGGTTCCCATTATTTCTAGGTTGACAAATTGTGATCAATACTGTTGGTCTGATAATTAACAGATGATGGCCTGTCTGTATGAATAGTAAATGCTCTGTACTAATTAACATTTGTTTTGATTACTTGGCATTTAGTTGTCAAAGGCAGCTATTATAATGGCAGAGAATATTAGAAGAGGGTTTTTTGTTGTGGCTTTTGATTGATATGGGAAATAACTTTAAAAAAATTTCTGTGAAGGGATGCCCGATTTCTATTCTAATGTAACTACAGTAGTCTGTGAGCTCATCTCAGATCCTTGGGTTTTTCTAATGAACTGTAACTGTGACCTCTGAGCTTCAAGAGAGAAGAGATCTGTAATCAAGGTGGAGATTCCTGAATAAGAACTAAAATCACTAAATAGGGGTGATTTATGTATAACTAATTTAATTGAAATTTAAAGACTAGTATGATGTTTTAAAAATTTCAGAGATTGTATAATCTATTTTGCAATCTTTAAAAAATCAACTATTTTTTTTCCATTCAAGGGGGAGTTTCACTGGGGCATCAAGGTATGTGGTCATCTATAGAGCCATTCACTTGGTCACCATTGTGGAATGAGTGTATGTTCTAGAAAGATGAAGTGATGATGTTTGCTTTTAACCTGAAACCTCCACATCTATTTTCCATAACTTTTTCATATGTTCACAGAGGTAACTGTGGACTCTATTTAGATGGACGAGGCTACAGATCCTGACTTCAATACCTTCTAGGGCAGCCTTGGGCATCATGTTGGAATCTGTTTCCTCACCCATAAATGTGTGACTAATTTATGTGGGTAGCTGTGAGGATTAAGTGAGATCATGCATGTTAAGAGCCTATCATAAAACTTGGCACACAATTAAGAGAAGAGGGTTCAGAGGAAGATTGGGTCCCTCCAAATCCAGGTGGTGTCACATACTAACCAGGGATCTTGGGCAAGGTATGTAAAATCTGAGCATTTCATTCCTTATCACTAAAAAGAAGATACTATTATCATTTACTCTTATGCAAGGTTGCTTACAGATTAAATGAGTTGACACCCATACATTAATTAGAATCATGTCTGGCACATAGTCCGTGTTGTGTGTAGTGTTTGATATTACTACTAGTACCATAACTGTAGTAAGTGATAAATAGTTATGGTGATTTTCATTCAAGATACTGAAAAGATTTCACCACAAAGTCCCCTTCTTAGCTTGATCTGAATGTTTGAAATGCCATCAATAAGGGAAAAGTCTTGCTTTTCCTAATGACTGAATTTATTCAATTTGCGTTCATTGAACAATTACTAAGCACTGTGTAACTCAGAAGGGGGAGCACATGGACTTGGACACAGGGAGCCGAGGACTGATATATATATACGTGTACTGGTTTTTGACACACCCTTTCTTAAAAGGATCTTCTGATGGGCTTGAGCATTGTAAAAAATAGTTTTCAAGACCTTTTCAGACAGGACACTCTTGTTTCCACATTTTGACAAAAAAAAACCCACTGAACATTAAATTTAAAAACTGTACTTTTAAGCATGTATCATAGTATTTAGTCTCAAAACTGGGTCTCTCTTATATGTCTCATTTTTCTTTCACAACTCATGGTATTCTCATTAAAGACATAAATTTTAATCGGGGGCCTGCTCTTAATCTCATTGATTTTATGTGGCTAATGAATAAATACCAGAAGTGTTGAAGGCATTTATATTTACTCATGTTAACTACAAAAGGCACATCACAGTCCTGTTTGGGGTTTGAATTGTTCTCTATGAATACCATAGTAATATTTAGAAAAAAATAAAATGAATATTTAAATATAGAAGGTTGATTTGTGGCAGGGTTAAGCTTGGAATATATATCTGTTATAGATCTGATGTGCTTTTATGATATATTATGTATTCCATATGCTAATATGTGCACGGTGTATGATAGGTGCACTCACAGTGTTTTTGGTCATGTCTTTTATACTTGACAGCATGTCCCTCCCATCCTTGGGCAGGCTAGACTTTCTGTTTTCCCCTTTCATCATGCTTTTTCGGTATGATTTCAGTGGGCAACACTTAATTAAACTTCATCTCCTCTTTTTACGCTCCAGGTATTATTATGCCGCTCCCTTCAAGAAGTAATTTGCGCGCTGTTTATTGGAGCTGTGAATTTAATCATCTCAATCCCATGCTACCGCGGGATGACTATAATAAGATGTATTGACATTTCTCTGGAACATATTTTTGCCTCCATTGTGTGTTGTGTTGTCGGAATACTGAAGGCGATGTTCGTCTTATGGCACATCTAAATAAAAAGTACTTCCTTCTTTAAAGGCAATGTTAAATTTAAGTTACTTATCTCAGTAAGTGTCCTGAGAGCTGAAGTTTTTGAATAAGAACAGTTCTGGAAAGGAGACTCATAAGACTGTGTGGTACAGTTTGGGGTGAAACAAAGAGGCCTGGAGCTAGAAGAGGAGGGCTTTTCCCCCTGGTCTGTGACAGAGGGGGATGTCACCCAGAATTCTCCCACTGACCTCTCCCATGTTACTGACATACATGCATGTATTTTACATCTCACCCATATTATCCACTGACATAGAAATGTGTATATTTGCATTTTGTGCACAAGGTGGGACATGACTCTTTCCCATTCTCTGTTCAAGAACAGAACCAACACATAGAAAGGAATGGTAGAGATTAAGGAGTAAGGAAAGAATGTAAAACCATTACCAGCTGACCCCCTTTGAGATACCATGTACTTTGTTCTAAACATTTTACATATAGTGAGAGATATTGTACTTACAAACCTGCCCCTTGCTGAGGGTGCAATAACTTACCAATGGGCCTGAAAAATACATCCAAACGTCTGTTCACAGGTTTTGCTAACTCCAAGTCCACAGTGTTCAAACAAGGCTATGCTGTCAGTGAAGCAGGGCTAGCCCTACCCTGAGGGCAGGGGCCTGTCCGGCTGCCCTTGGCTGTGGCTGATGACCCAGATTTGGTACATGTTCCAATCTTTAAAGAAAAGCCATTGATCTCGATACTTATATACAAAATATCTTGATTTTAAATTTCTGGGAAATAGTTCTGGGAATTATCACTATGAAAGACACCTTATTGCCACCTACCACCTGTAGGCAGGCTGCAGCCTGTGGGCCACCTACAAGTTTAAGCCTCAAGAAAATGACAGATTCAGCATTAAGGGTGTGAGAAAACCCAGTGGGGCAAACTGGGTCCTCTGAGGGTCCTTTGGGAGGTACCCGGCCTTCTGAAAGCTTTGCACATTCAGTGTGGTGCTTTGGAGCAAAGCATCATGGTAATCATGACAGGTTGCCCTGTTTCCAGCAGGCCAGGGGTTCTAGTACTTTCTCCCTTACACCTGGTACTGTAGCTTGGATCTTAAGGGTTCCCCAAAGCCCATGTGTGAAGACTTAGTCTCCAGCCCATGGCAGTACTGGGAGGTAGTGAAACCTTAAAGGACTTTAGGTCTCTGGAAGCGTGTCCTTGGAGGGGATAATGAGACTCCATTCCTTCCTCTTTCTTTTTCTTTTGTGTCCTGGTCATTAGGTGAGTAGCTTTGTTCTAGCAATCAGTCTTGCCCTGCTGGGCTGTCTTACCACAGGCCCCAAAGCTACAAGGGCCAACCGACCACAGACTGAAAACTCCCAAATTAGAGTAAAAATACACCCTGTCTCTTTATAAGTTGATTACTCTACAGTTCCCTCTGATATGTTTTCCTGGTTAGAACCCACTGATCTGGAAGCTACTTGTTTAAAATAGGTAGTAATGCATGACAAAGGAATGGACCCTTTAAAATAAAGCAAGTAATAATGTAACGAATGCAAATAATTTTAGCTAATGTAAATAATGGAGTTAGTAGATCATTTAAATAGTATGAATAACTCAATACATCTAAATGAATCTAAGTATTTTGAAAAAGATCCCTATGTGATATTATAGTGCCTTTCCAAAAATAACACTAGATGATATGAGTATCAGGTTGTGTTTGAATGGATTTCCTCTGCATTTCATTATTTGTCTTGGAACTGAATTCCACTGGAATTTACTGGGACTCCAGTGTAAATAGATGTTCCATTTAGGGCAAGAATGATAGCTTCCTTTTAATTAAGATTCCTCCTCCCCCTCTTGGAGGGATCTGCTGACATTTTGGATTATAGGTGACACAAGTCTTACCTTGGCATACCACCCGCTTCTGCATTTCAGATCTTGCCTCAGAATGTTTTTTTCAGATGGACAAATGAAAGCAATAAAAACTAGGCCAATCTTGAAATGCTTCTTTCCCCCTGTACACTTAGTTTAATTGTAATTAATTTTTTTTTTTAACAAAAGAACAAGACTTTTGTAAATAAGTAAATGAGATAAAATCATTTCCTAATGTGCTGTGTGGCCCTGTCCAGAAATTTTAGCCTTGTTTTGTTTTTCAACAAACACACACACTGCTTCCTCAGAGTTGAGCTGAACTTCTGTATTGGTGTTTCCGAGCTGTCAAAGCAGTTGAGATTACTGTGAGAAACCTAACTTCTCTTAAGTAACTACATGGCCTAGGTTTTAAAATTGTGTTGAATATGTTGCTTCATTTAAAAAAAAATTTTAATTTTAAACTTTTATTTTGAATTTTTTGTCTCTTCATTTTTAAAATGATAGATTTGCTTCTTTATATATATATTTAAGCATTCACCATGCAATGACATCTCTGGTGTTCTGCCTCAGATTGTTTTTGAAAAGGGCAAGGTAATCATGAGTTGGGTCAGTGAGATGTTTTTGCTATACAGAATGTCTTAGTCTGTTTTTTGTTGCTATAACAAAATACCTGAGACTGATTGCTTTAGAAAGAAAAGGTTATGTAGCTCACAGTTCTGGAAGTCCAAGAGCACAGTACCAGGGACTGCCTGGTTCCAGTGAGGGCCTCATCATGATAGATGGCATCACATGGCAGGCACATGTGCAGAGAAGTGAGGAAGCAAGAGACCAGGGAAGAGTCAGTCTCCTTGTTTTATAACAACCAGCTCTAGTGGAAAATATCCTTTAAGAACCACATCTGTTCCTTCTGAGGGTAGTAGCCCCATTGCCCTAATTTTTTCCCTTACCAGGCCTACCATCTCAATACGGTTTAGTTTTTCTTCCAACACAGCACATTTGGATGTTAGACCTCCAAAGGTCTAAACAGAGGCAAAGAGAATTTTTCTCTTCAAACCAGGGATTTGAGAAACTCCAAGGGGGAAACATTCTTCTTTTTGCTGGGGGTCTACAGACTGTGCTGTCCCTGAAGCTAGTGACTCGTGATGAACACTTGGAAAAACCACCCACTCTCAGGATGTTTTTATTCTTTGTTGCCTTGGGAGTCTTTGCTAAGAAGTTCAAGTCTTTGAATAGATAATTGTTCAAATTTTTCTTGAGTTTCACATTTGTTTGTAGGGGTCTAAGAATTTTAGTGAATCAAGTGATTACCTTAGCATGACATGCTCATTTGAGAGCCTTAGCATATTCTGAGCTGTTGAAATGCACTTGCTTTCAAAATGCATTGGAAGGTTAACGTGAAAAGGCAGACAGAAATGGTGCTTTCTGGAGAAGAGTGGTGCTTCCGCCATCTTCAGCGAGGCTACCATGTTATTGGCAGTAGTCTCATGTGCCTTGTCCAAGGGTCTGGGTGATACAGAGCATCAGTCCTCACTGTGAGGAGAACCTTGAACATGTGCAGAACAGATATTCCGCAGGGCCCTGCCTTCCTGGGGTGGCCATGCTTGTGTGTGCGTCTCTCCTCCTCTGTTCTCTAACGTTTTCAGGGCACGTCGTGGTGGCATTTCTTTGAACAGGTTTAAAAGGAGATTCTTCGAAACAAGACCCACAGGTCTATTCCCTCTGTGTGCATGCTTGCATAAGAAACTCAGAAAGGATTTCTCATCATCATTTAGCAATCTACGTTCAAAATGCAAAGTCTAAAAACATTATTAACCTTAATAAAACTTTAGAAAAGATTCTAGTCAGTGACTGTGGCCTTTTAGTTTCCTAGACCTCACCTTTAAAAAAAACAGAAACAAAACACACAAAACTGTGTTTTATGCAGACAAAAAATTTAGTAACAACAGCCCAACACAAAGAAATGATGAATGTTTAAGGAGATAAAAATGCTAATTATCCTGTTTGATGATCACACATTACATATGCATATTGAATTAATATACAGTACTTCAAATAAGCATAGTTATAATATGTCAATAAAAATATTTCTTGGGAAAAATACAATGTCAACAAAACTGTAGTGGCATTATGGGGCAGCTGCAGGTTTTCACCTGGTCTGCGTGATCTCTGCCTGTCCATTTCTGAGCGTGTTCACTTTGTGTGTGTGTGTGTGTGTGTGTGTGTGTGTATGTGCGCATGCGTGTGTTTCCATTCACTTGAGGGCAGTAGAGGTTGCCTGCTGCAGGCCTGGGGATCACTTGAGGTCTTGTTTATTTTTAATTGTTGAGTGGAAATGGTTCTTAGCCATGTACTCTGGGACTAAACAATAATACTTTTCACATGACCTGCATGTTTTCAGGATACTATCCTGGGGGCTACTCCTGCATGATGCACAGATCATGCAATTATTTTATGATGTGTAAAATTACTATTAGATGGGAAAAAAGTCTGACCAGGAAAAACATTTCATTCCTTATTTCAGAACTGCAATGGCCTTTGGCTTTTCTTCGTATTTATAGCATTTATCTGGGAAAGCATGCGGACTGACCCTAAAGAAGGCTCCTGGAGTGTTCTAAGTGGGCTGAAGGGACAGTGCTGTGGCCAGCGGGAGCCATTGGGACAGTGGCCTTTGCAGTGTGCCAGGCTTCCAGAAGACCCAGGAACTGAGGTTTCTTCCTGGACACCTCTGCAGGGTGTTTTAAAAGACAGATGATGGGGTCGGGGTGGGGAGGTAAGAATAATAACAGAACGTGTGACGGACATCATTGCCCTGTGTACATGTATGAACGCACAGATGGTGTGACTCTACTTTGTGTACAACCAGAGAAACAATAGCTGTACCACATTTGTGTTCAATGAATCAATAAGTAAATAAAAAATAAAAATTTAAAAAATTAAAAAAAAAGACAGATGAGCAGCTAAAGTTATTTTCCCCATTCAAGAAGGAACTAAGTTTTTATATGTTTCCATCCATAAAAAGTGAAAGAGAAAACAAGGATGTCATTATGTCAGTCCTCTCTTATCTGGGAAACTGTTTGAAATAAATCTCAAAATGTGGAGAGACAAGAAGGCCATCGTTCTCTAAATTGCTATATTGCTATAAAAATAAATTGGAAGGGAATTTCGAAAAATACCACATTTTGCATTATTTTGACAATCCATCAATTTATGAAGGTAGTCTGAGCTTCAATTTATTAGAGATAATTGTTCTGGGAATGTCAACACCCAAGCCTGATAAGATCAATAATAAGTTTGTACCTGAACTTGGGGTTACAGTTTAACTTTAATCCTGCCTATTTAACTTACTCCTCAACTTTTCACATACTATAGATTGTTTTTATTAAATATATTAAATAGAACATTCATCTTCTAAAGTTCAATCACTTTACTTGAAGACAATAAATGTGATTCTAACTGATACTGATTTTCTACTTTTTTTTCTTAACTATTTCATTACAGCATTTTATATATTTTTATTAGATGATAATTGATGTCCCCTTCACTAACTCATAATGCAGTTATTCATGCTAGGCATTGTAGTTTTGACTCCAAGTCCCAACTTAGTTAGTATTTGTTGTTTCATAATATTCATACTGATCACTGGAGAAAAAGCACCCAAAGATTTTGAACTTAAGTCTGCGTCCTTTATTCATAACTATGTGGTTGATTATAAGGTAAAATGTATAAAAAGAGATGTCATAGTTAGCCTTGAAATTCATTTCTGGATGGGATTCAAACTTAGTGTTTATTCAATGCTCACCATGTATTAAGAGATCAGAGGTTGCTGAGGCTCTCGCTAAATTATGGAGGCTTACTTTGAACTTATGATCCTCCTCCTTCAGCCTCCCTCCCCAGTTGCTGGTATTATAGGCATGTGCCATAGCAAAAGGGGCTGGGGATGTAGCTCAGTGGTAAAGCCCCTAGGTCGAATCCTCAGGAGACAGAGAAAGAGAAAGAAAGGTGGGAGAGGGAGGGAAGGAGGAAGGGAGAAATAGAGATAGAGAAACACAGAGGTTAAGTACCTGCTCAGAGTCAGACAACTAACATGTGGAATAATCAGAAACAAAACCAAGGTCTAGTGTCTTTTCAACTATGCAACATGAACTTTCAAAATTGATGAGATAAAGGGAATATTTTATATTCTTCCAAGTTTAGTTTCTAAGAAAAATTGCCTACTCACTAGCCATGTGATCTTAAGCAGGTTACTTAGTCTCTTTGAACTCTTAGATATCACATCTGTAAAAGGGTGATAATTACATTATCATGGCAATTAAATGAAGTAATATTTGGGATAAAATTACAATAGTTCCTGAAAGTATAGGCTACATAAGTATTTAAGTCAAATAAATATTTATGTTTCCCAAATAAATTTTTCCAGAAACAAGTGTGAATATTTCAATTATAACAAATGAAAAAGTTACCCTTCAGATGGACAGAGGAAAGTAAGATGCTTACACTGAAAGAGAAGCCATTTCTATATGGCTCACAGGATTCTGTGGGAAATTGTATCAACTGAAAGAGATGACCTAGTTTCTTTAACCAAAAGAAAGAAGAATTTTTTTTTTAACCAGGAAAAAAGAAAGGAATGAAAAGGGGAAAACTGTAGATTGAAAGAGCTGTGAGACATAACAATTACAAAGGATGTACTTCACTTGGGATCCTAATCAAACTAACAAGAAAATGAGATGGTAGAGAAATACAAACATTAATTGTAAATTGGATAATATTAAGCAATTATTGTTAAAATTTTGATTGTGGTAATATGTTCTGGTTTTGTCTTTTTCAAAAAGCATCCCTCTGTTTTAGAGATTTGTCCACAAATACTTACAGATGAAATTATGGCTGGAATTTGATTTAAAATAACTGAGTGTAGTGTGTGTGTGTGTGTGTGTGTGTGTGTGTGTGTGAAACCATAGATAAAACACAATTGTTAATGAGTTTACAAAAGCTAGCAGATAGTTTCGCAAAGGTTCATTATGCTATTCTATTTTCATACATATTTCAAATTTTCCATACAAATATTTTAAAACAGAAAAAAAGCAAAAAGTCTTTAGTGGCAAAGTTATTCTCAGACTTATTACCATCAATAATCATATCTGATATTTACAGAGTGCTTCAGGTGAATTTTCTCATTTACTCTTTCGGACAACCCTAGGGGGCAGGTCTGATTATTAGCTCCCTTGGAGACATTGCACTGTGGAGGTGTCTTTGGGCTGCAGGAGGCTGTCTTCCCTGGGAGGTAGATGCCTGGATCATATGTGACCCTCCCGAGGACTGTTGTCCAGAGGGGACATTGGATGACCGCTGCTCCTTGCCAATGGTGTTTTGAAGGAGCCCGCTGGGTGTGTTAATCACAGCCCCCTCGAGTGTGATTAGTGACTCAGGCAGGGCACTGTGAAAAGCTCCCAGGCTGTGCCTGTGCCTTCAAGGGAGTGACTATTGACTTTTGATTTCCTTGCCTATGAAATTTTCCATGGAGTTCCTAATTTACTGGGGTTCTGCTGATAGGCATAACGAACCTGTGTGACCCTCGAAGGGTTGATAGGGACAAGCATGCTCTCTGTATATGCAGAGCTATGCACATGAGGGTTCATTTAGAAATGGGTCCTTCCTCTCTCTCTCCCTCCCTCCCTTTTGAGTTTGGTAAAAACTTTGAAGTGGTCCCCTTGGCCACTCAGACTCCCTGACCTAGCTTTCTCTGATCAGGGGTGACAGTGATGAATGGCTGAAGAGTGTAGGTGGAGTCACCAGGGCTGCTTTGCTGTCCTGCTGGGCACTGGTCACCTACCTGTGCGCGCGCGCACACACACACACACACTTTGTTTTTTTCTCAGGGGTTCCAGTAAAGGGGTTTGTCATTCTTGCTTTGTTTTTCTCTCATGTACTTTGTCTTGAAATGACAAAACAATCATGGTCAAAGGGAACTCCAAGATGAGGAAGGAGAATTAGGACACAAATTTAGCTGAATGAGGTTGAAAAAGGAGTTTGCTGATGTGTTTTCATAGTCAGTCGGATGTTTTTCAGAAAGCTTGGCAGAAGGCCTGGGAAGACTTCTAGTCCTCAGAAGTGGGTAAAGGTGGATTTTAGAAACTTGGGGTAGGTCCTCAGTATTCAGAGGGTAACCTGGTATATTTTACTAAACTTATGGAATAAAAAGCAGGGGATCCTAGGAGGCATCCTGGATTTAGCAAGAACAAGGCATCCAAATTAGGCAAATTCTTTCAATTATGGGGTTACCAGAGGAGGATATGGCTCAGCAGCATGTGAGACTCTATCAAGATTTCAGTGATCCAGGCAATGCAACCGTCAATTTATCCACATGGAATGTCTATAGCAGCACCAGCAGCCTGTTGATATCATGCCAAAAGAAGGGTCTGCTCTACTCTGCATCTGTGTCTGTGTTTCAGAGGGTTTGTGATTTTGCATACAATGTGTAGTGTGAGATTATCGTTGGTGAAGTGGCCGAATAGGCCCTGGAAGTTTCACTTGAAGATCAGGATTGAGTGGAACCCGTGAGCCATGTTTTACAGCACTGCAATAAAGGGAGAAGGGAGGAGGATTTCCTCATCCGACATTTTTTGGGAAATGATACCCCAGGGATCACAAAGACAAGAGTGAAAGGCATGGTTGGGAATTCTGTGAGACTGAAGTCCCCAGTGGTCCTGCCCATGAGGGGCCGAGGCTGCCTTGAGGGACAGGGCCTGGTGCCAGTAGAGGGGAGGGATGCTCTGCAGGGGATAAAAGTGACAGGATTGCTGGTGAATTACATGTGGAGGGCAGAGATGGGTGTGAGCTCTTTTCTGATTTCACTTGATTGAATATGATTTCTTCTTCTAGGTCTGGATTTATACCAAGTGGTAATTTTGCTCCATTCATCCTTGTGTTCTTACCTACTGGGTGGTTATCAACAAATATTTTCCATTTAACACCATTTTCTATCGTTTTTCAAAAAGCCATTACTGGTTTGTAATGGTATTCTGGTTTTTTTTTTTTTTTTTGTAAAGGTATTCTGTTTTTTTGTTTGTTTGTTTGTTTGTTTGTTTTTTTGAGACGACAAAGATCAGAGGAAGAATGCTTGGATTTTTGAAAATATTTCTCTCCATATGTACGAATAGGAGCAGATGGGGCCTCTGCTGACTTCATAAAAGACATGTTGTTCATGTCTCGAGGACAAAGTCCTTTATGATTCTAGCCTCACTCATCAAGTCAAAGTTTCTTCAATTAACAATTACTTAGGAGTATTATAATCTCACCACTGTAAGTGTTCAAAAATATAGATTTATCCCAACTATGAAGTCTGGGTATGAGAACCTGCTATGCTTTTGATCTGCAATGTCCCCCACAGGTTCCTGTGTTGAGGGTTTGTTCCCCATTGCCAAAGTGTTCAGAGGTGGGGATTTGGGCAGTGGTTGGATCCTGAGGGTTCTGACCTTACCGTGAATGGGCTCCTGGGAGGTGGTGGCAACAAGGCAGAGGGGGTGTGGTTGGGCGCATGCCCTTAGGGTCTCTACTGTGTCCTGGCCACTTTCCCTTTCTCTCTATTCTTCTGGGCTGCCATGAGCTGAGCTGCTTTCCTACCCTGCGCCCTTTGCCATGATGTTCTGCCTCACCTCAGGCCCAGAGCAATGGAGCCAGCAGACCATGGACTGAACCTCCAAAAACATGCGCCCCAGTTATCTGGGAATCTTTCCTCCTTCAAGTTGCCTCAGGTGTTTGTCATGACAATGAAAGGCTGACTGACACAGGAGCCTGGGAAATGGAGTGGAGTCTATGGTGAGAAACAAGAGGTCCACTACTCCAGGAGGACGTCTACTTGTATCCGTGTGTGGAGGAGGTAGGATGTGGTATAGTCATGGTTCTACAACATGGATTGCTGGGATTAGAATCACCTGCTACCATTAACTAGCTGTGTGACCTTGGGCAAGTTACTTAGGTGCTCTGTGCCTCAGTTTCCTCACCTGTGCAGTGGGAAGAGTAATAGCACTACCCTGTGTGGTAGTTGTGACTTCTTGTGAGCAAATGAGCACTTCCGTGGTGCTTGGGTGGTACCATATAAATTTTTTTTTATCATTATCACTCAGACTGATCAGATGAAGGACGTATCTGAGGAAATAATAGAGAAAGGCTAATCGTCATTCTTTGCCCCTTTGCTACCTCTCCTGGTTTGACAGTGGAGTTGTGTATCCTTTGGCATATGGAAAGGGAGGGAAGAGGAGAATGGAAGGAGGAAGATAGATGCCAGCCTAGACTGTGCTGCTTTTCATCTTGACTGGGCAATGAAAGCCTTGGAGTATCCATAGACCATAATTCCCTAGGGTAAAGGAATTTCAGAGTTTGTGCATACAGTCGTTGATTATTATAAATTTTACATCTGAAGAATTTATCCAGTGACAGAACTAACCTGGATGGCCCAGGTTATCGGTCATTTGATCTGGAAGTACAATTAAGTCAATGGATGGCTACTAAGCTACTCTCCACTTATTGACTGTTGTTGATTTAAAGGCCAAGGGCCTTCCATCTGTCTGAACTGCATTTTAGTTAATGGCACTTAATGATATTTTTATGCTAATAACCTCAACTAGTTGACATCTTGAGCTCCATCTCTTTGTTGCCCAGATTATAATCGTCTTTGCTACCCAACTTTTTGAGAGGAAATTGTGTCTATTAGTGAATGATCTGAATGAATAGAAAAAGACTAAAAATGTGCAGACAGATCTGCTTGGGGGATGAAGAACCTAGATGGCATGAGTTTTCAGTAAATATAGGTTGAATCCAGTCCTATGAGAGAGAAACCAGAGGCACCTCATGCTCCGTGCAAAATGCATATTGACCACTGAGCTGAAAGGTGACAAAGAGTTACGAGGACATATTGGCATTCATTTTCCATGCTTAATGCAAGGAAAGTTATAAATCCTGAAAATAGAAGAGTGATTTTTTTCCTGTTCTATTATTAGTCTCTGTGTATGTATGTTTCTAAGTGTGTATATACAAATAGCAATTAAATTGCAGTTTTCTTACATACAATCTTAATGTCAACACTGCAAATTGCTTCCATTTGCTGTCATTCCAACTTTGGAGAAATTTATTCTTTTCTTTCCTCTCTCCCATTCCTGATCTGCTTATTGCTCATCATGGCTCTCACTGGAGAGAAACTGCTTCATTAAATGGTACAAAATACAAGACATCCATATGTCTTGGCACATTTGGGCTTTCCTGTAGGAGACATAGAAAGATGCATTTTGCAGAACTTGGAGAAAACACAGTCTTTACCTGCTTAGCTTACGCTGGAACATATTGAGGGGTAGAGTCTTTTTCTTAAGCAAAATGATTGCTTGTTAGAAGTCAGAATATAGACGTGAAGTGATGGCAGATCTTCCATATGCATAAGTTGCGTGTGCAATCTGCTTTAAATAGCGGGTAATTAAAATGTGCATTTTTTGTTAGATGAGTGAAAATAGAAGCCTAAATTTCCTGAAAATAATGTATTTCATTTAGTTGGCTTTTATTGCCAACCTGGGTCATTATATTATCAATTTATCCCAGTTACTCTTGTTTATTCACTTATTTATTTCTGTTCCAGTAACATATATCCATGACTTCCTGGCTGCCTCAGAATGAAAATCCATCTCTAGCTTCATCTACTAGCCCCTTCCCTCTTATCCATTTGCCCTCAAACCAAGGTTTTCGTGGTTTGCTGAGGATTAGAATCATGGGGGAAGGAGAGAGCTGATAAAACACAGATGGGTAGACCCTGGTCTTCAGCCGAGGTTATGACAAAGTAGATCTGGGAATTTGCATTTCTAAGAAAGTTTCAAATGTTGCTGCTGCTGCTGGTCAGGAGCCCATATCACTGCTCCAACTAACTGCCTTCTATTCCTAGAGCAAACAGGTTTATTCCACCTCAGGGCCTTTGCACTTGTTGTTTCCTCTGCTTGGAAAGTGCTTTCCCAGATTCCTTAGGTATTTTCTGAGATGTTCTATTCTCCAGAGAGCTTCTTCAGCCATTAGGTTTAAAATTACAACTTCCCCTTGCCCTATGATGCTCCCTGTCTTCCTTCCCCATGGTACTTTTTTTTTCTTTCTCTATTTCCCTCTCATCCATTTAACATATAATGTAGCTTATTTAATAGAATATTGTATAATTTCATTTTCATCTGTGCCCCTACTAGAATATAAGAACCCAAAGTGTGGGGATTATTTATATTTGGTGGGTTGGTCCCGTTTCACCCTGAGCAGCTTGAATACTTGGTATAAAGCAAGTCCCACCAAGTATGTGTTGAATGAATGAATAATTGAGATTAAGAATTTATGATTTATGACAAGCTTCCAAAAGAATTCCTGAAGCTGGGTATGTGTGTGCGTGCGCACACACACACACACACACACACACACACACCACACATCCAGGAAATGGTTTAGCCAGTGGTGGTTCTAATTAATGAGTGCTGAAGGCCCACAGCTCTCTAGGAATGTGGAGAAAATCTCTACCTTCAGGAGTTTATGTCCTGAAGACATATGATTTTTAAAAATCTATTTTTACAGACTTTATTTTGATTCATTGTACACATATGGTGTACAAATTTTCATTTCTGTGGTTGGGCATGATGTACATTCATATCACTATTGTTAATCATACATGTACATAAGGTAATGATGTCTCTATCATTCCACCATTTTTCATACCCCACCCCCTCCCCCTCTCATTTCCCTCTACATTTGATTTTTAATCCCCATAAATAAAAAACTGATCAAACCAGTATCAAACTACTAAATGCATGACTGAGGCCTGGCCCCCTGCAGGATACAAAAGAATTAAGGTTTCAGAATCTGGTGCTTCCCTTACCAGGATTTTTCATTTTTTCTTTGTCTTTGAACTAGATGATAATACTTTTACTAATGTTCATATTTTCCAGAACAGGTCTGAGCTGACTCACAGTAAATACAAATACCTAAAATAAACAGAAGGTACATGAATAATTATACAAAAATCTGATAAGGCAGTAGACAGGTAATAACAATGTTTAATGGAAATTATCATTGCACATTAAATATCAATTGGTAATATTTTGTTGTTGCATTGAGTCATAACTTTAAAACCAGCTGCATACATGGCTCTATGGTTTAATTTGTTAATAAAATAGAATTATATATGTTTAGAGGGTAAAGATATCTCCCTTATATTCCTCATTATTTCTGCAGTGAAACTGAAGGTCAGCATCTTGTTACAGGTTCCTAATCTTGGTAATGCTCTTCTGGTAAGTGCATCTTACTCCTATCACCCCTGCCTTTTAAAATTAACTAGTGCCTTCACTGAAAACAGAGACCACGACCAGGTCTCAGATAATGCCATCATCTTTCAATGTGATATTAGTTCTCAGTCTTCGTTAGCTATTTTTTAACTCTTAAATTTTAAGCCCAACAATATGAATTTTTATCCATGATTTATAGACTTGCGAAGTTTTTAATATACTGCCATGATGGAAATTTTTGGAAAGCAGAAGGGAATGTTGATTATTCCATCATCATCTGTAGTAATCGCTCTCTAGCCCTTTTCTGGAAATTGATAGAGATATTTTCAAGCCTTGCAAGTAATAATTATAGTATTGAAAAAATGACAGCTTGTGTGTGCTAACTGTGATCTGTGTACTTTTATTGGAAACATGCAAATTAGGGCTCATAGAGGGCTGCATAATAATAGCCTCTAATTATGTCATATTTCCCTGAAATCATATCATATTTACATATTCTGGCACTGAGGATGACACCATGGAGGGCCCTTTGGTGACACACTTGTGGGATCCGACCTCGTGATGGCTCAGTCAGGACAGGAACGAGCACAGGAAGCTGCTGCTAACCAGGGGAGACCTCAGTGCTCTGCACTTAGGCATTTCCCCAAAGAAATATGGTAAGAAGCAATTTGAAGCCTGTTGGAATTTGTTTGGAATCCAGATTTCTGCTTTTAGAGCTACTTACTGCGTACTTAAAGAGTTCGCAGACAATTGGAAGCAATTTGTGGGTTCCTGCATTTATTTTTGCCTTACTGCCCTATAGCAGTAAACTGTCAGAATACAAGGGAATTGGAATGTAATGTGTGTTTCCTTTGATTTTACAAGGAGTATGACCGATTTAACTTTGAAAGAGAAATATAACACTCAGTGCATTTGCTTAAACATTACTGTTATCAGTGCTGATTCTGACATTCAGAAACCCAGCACTGCTTTCCTGGGCCGCTGCATGATTTAAACATGCGCACATGAGGAAATTCAGTGTTCCTGGAAGGCAGGCGTGGCAGAGAGGAGAGGAAGGTACCCAGGCCTTACAAAGAGCATATAGAATGCCCTATCAGAGGCATATAGCAAATGGGAAATCACACATGTGTACATGCACATACGTACATGCACAAACATGCACACCACCCCTGCATGCACATACATGCACACCACCCCTGCCTATATACACAGCAGCTTTAATCTCACTGGTACAGTGTTCTTAATATTCAAATGTATGGTTCAGAACTGCAAAAGCAGTCTTTGGCATACAAGTATTAATAGGTAGTAACCACAGATATTGGTACTAATTTTGATTTTTTTTCTTTTAGAAAGGGAAAATATAGAAAAGTGCTTCTCTGAGACACTGAATTTTGTTAGCTGTTTAAGACAAACCATGACCTTCTAAGGGTACAGTTCAGCTCTGGCATCCCCACCTCATGGCTCTGTCCTACAGAAGGGCTGCTGAAGTCAGCATAGGCTGTCTCACTCCTGATAAGAATTACATCATTTCCGTGCTTTGGGAATGGACGTTAACCTGGACAAGCTGAAGATCATATGTCGGTAACCTTAGTGACTGCAGTCTGTGTACAGACCACCTCATTTTGCCTGGGACCGTGGGGAGCCATAAAAGGAAATTCAGTGTTTCAGAGTTCATAATGAAACTAGAGAAATGGGGCTAATCTAAATAAAAGATATTTAATTGTAAAATATAAATTATATTAATAACTTCCCAAATAAACTTTTTAAAACTTCTCCAGTGCTTTCCATTTTGAAAGCATTCAGTTGAATTCTTCCCATTTCAAAGTGGTCACTTTGAGTAGATAATACGAATTTGTCTGGTAAGGAGCTCATTTCTCAGGACAGTTTTGGAACCATTGTCATACTTTAAATATTCTCAGAGGAGGAAAAATAGATGCCAGTTGCCAGAATTTTAGAAATAACCAGAAATTGTTAGGAACCCAGTCTAAGAATAACAATCTATACTCAGAGTGATGAACTTCAGATTGGCATAAAATAAAACTAAAATCATGGGATTTTAGTCAAAAGTGTACTAAAACTGAGAGCCACTAGTTTTTGCCAATGCATTTGTGTCACATAGAGTCCTTCAGTGTTTGAGAGAGTTTCAACATTTTGCTATACTGATAAAACTGATTTGGGCACAATCATGTGGCACAATATGCAGAAGACCCAGAAATCACAATTTGTTACTTCAATAAAACTGGATATCATGAAAGAAACCTTGATGTTAGATCAGAATTTTGATACGTATACTTTCAGGATCCTGGATGGCGATTTTGGTGTTTTCCATTGAATCTTTTGTATTTAGGTTGTATTAAAAGAAATATTTTTTAAAAATTCAAAAAGTCAGTGTTAGTCTAAATTTTTTGAGGATGAAGCAAATGATCCACTGTACTCATCTTTATTGGTCACCCAAAATGCACAGTCTTAGTGTTTCCAGACAATTTTCTCGTGATGTGGTTGCTCTCAGAATAAATGAAATTAGTTTTAATTCTGCCATTTACGAGTCATGTGATTTGGGTTTTATTCTCTTTATCTATTAAAAAGATGAGGTTGAACCAAATGGACATTTGTATCCTTTTCAACCCTACTATTTTATATTTTTTCCTTCCTTAAATATGTCATTAAGCCAATTTGTGTCTTCAATGATCTAAATCTTTGACATCTTTCACATTTTTACTAATGAATCCCAGTGGTGAACCATTTTGTGCAGTAACATAAACATCTCCCACAACCTTTTGAAAAGTTTGTTAGTATTAAAATTGTGGTTCTCCACTTACTTTCATTCCCAGAAGCTTGCTTTAGCATTCCTGGTGGGTGTGTTGGAGGTGTATCCCACGGAGTGCAACACTGATTTTCTGCTTCATGCGATCACCCGTTTTTATCCTGACGTCAAGTAATATTCACTGCAGCTGTTAGCGTATGACAGCCACCTGGCTGGACTTGGAAATACCGCTGCTCCTGGCTCGTCGAAACACGTTGCTACATATTCCTGCCACAACGTGATTGCTCTTCTGCCTTCACAAGTTATTCAAGAAGAAAATTAGCCTCATTTCTTTATGGAGACACTTTGCATAAACAGTCAGCCATCATTCATCTACAAATCCTGTGAAGTTCAATGTAATCAATTACAGTTGTATAGAAATAGTCAGGGTGCACTATCGGGGTGTCCTTGTTACCGGTGGCTGAGAGGGGTTGATAGCACCCGAGCAGGGACCCTCATTCTTTTGCAGCTGGGATTCCTTGATTTAAGAATGTACTAAATGTTTTTATGGGTATAAATACCCACAGATGTCCTCATTCTCTCTGAGTGGTTCTGATGCCATTTTGAGGCTGGTGAGAACCCCTTCCTTCCCCCACCCCCACCTCACCCACCACGTTTGGTTAAGAGACAGAATTATGTTACATATAAGTCAATACAGTGAAATCAAAAAATCATTTATACATCTGGCCTTGATTCTGGCACTTCAACTTTGTGCTGGTGTTTGTACCCTAGGAACAGGTTCTGTTTAAGACTCACAGATGCCTGTGGACGTATCTTTAGAGAAGTGGCATTTGAACAAGAGGAATTGCATCTCCATGGCAGAAATCAGTCAATAGGATTGGCAATGTTTTAGTCCTCAGAAATTTCGAGCTGTTTTATTGCCTTATTTACTAATTTTATTCCATTATTTGCTCAATGTTTTTGGCAAAATAAAACAGGTAAATGACATCCCCCTTTCCAACCTCAATGCTGGTTCTACGGAGAGGGTCTGTTCGTGTAGTTGGTTTACACTAACCTTTTAAGATGAAAACAAACAAAGCAGCATTGCAAGGCCAGTGAGTTTTGCATCAGCTGCATGAAATCCTAAGTAAATTATTGGTTTAGACAGTGTTTGGCTCTGTGATTTGTTGTTGAGTTTAGGATAAATTGTATGCACCACTGCACCGCGGCAGCCTGCATTGTGCATACTTTGAGCAGGCTTGCTGGGTGACAGAATGGGGTAACAGAGCCATAATTTATAGTCACTAATATGAAGATGTTATATCAATTACCTAAGGAAAAAATAACCCACTGGATTTATATCCTTTAGTTATTAAAAAGTGGCAGCTATCTTAAATTAGTTATAGAAAATAAAGAATTTAGCGACAGAAATTAATCACTGTCATGATCCATACGCAGACTCTTGAGTTCAGCGCTCAGCAAAACATTTGTTTGGGAAAGGAAAATTGCTATTATGGTCACCCTAATAGAAACAGACAATCAAACAAATCTTAATTTAAAAGATTTCATGTGGCCATAAATCATAATGGCATTGAGATTTAAGGCACAAAAAGCAACTTCATAAAGAAATGAGGCATGCCAGAGAGAGCCGGCAGCCAAATCTGGTGCCCTCCTGTCCATCCATCCTATTAGTCTTGCTGCAAATGTGATATTTGAGTCCCAAACTAGACTGTTCATTTTCCAAGAAAATATAGCAATCTCCTAATCTGTTTCCCCACAATGGATTTTATAGTCTCTTCCAATCTGTTTTCCACCCCAGCAAGTGGAAGGCCAGTCTTAGAATATAAATGGACTTATGACATCCCTCCTTATCAAAACTCACTAGTGACTTCCAGTTGCTGTTAGGATGAAATCCAGCTCCTCCTTCCCCCCAGAGCCCTAGAAACCAACATGCTGGCCTTCCTGCAGTTCCTTCCCTCCTCCTGAGTACCCTTGCCATACTGATGTTTAATCTGCATTTCGTGTAACCCAATTATTTCTAAAAACTACTTTTACTTTTCCTTGAGCTGAGACACATGGCAAAAACCAAACCAAAACAACTAACAAGACCTTCTTACCCAGAGAAAAGAGGACCGCGCTAAGCCAATGGAATTAGAATCACTTACTTAATAACGTGTTATGCAATACATATTGCTGATTGTCCTATTAGCCAAGTGTGTGCTGTTTACACATGGTGAAATTTATGACACCTTAACTGAGATTTTTTGTGTTGAAGCACAAATGTTTGTATGTCTGTGTGTGATAGATGCCCCATTATGGAGTATTACTTGGTAGTTGTGACATCCTCTTGGAAGGCAAACTACATCATCAACATAAGCTAAATTTTCCTCATTACTGCATTGCTTTACCATCTGTCTGCTAAGCTTTTTCAGGCTTCTTTAAATAGGCTTCAGACTGGCCGGTGTCACCAAGCATCCAGCCCTTACAGATGGGGCCTGGCTACAGGGCCAACTGGACTGCAGCTGTGCCTGGTACAGGCCAGGTCACACACTTTTTGGCCAGTAACTCTTGTTTGGTTTTGTCAATGGCTGGATGGCATTCATATGTCAAAAAGAGACAAAAAACAAAAAAGCTAAAAAATTTTTGTCTTTATTGGTGAGATAGATTGGTGATAAATTTTGACTAAAACTAGCCAAATTCTCAGAATAAGCAACTCCTTCTCAAAGACTGGGTTCCCAAGCCAAAAGTAATGGGAGAATTATCTGGAGTCAATGAAGGGAGTCAGCATTTGGCAGTATGTTTTCAAAATGGAGCAATCAGTGTATTCTATATGGATTATTTCCAAGACCTCATTACAATTTTTCTTTAGGATCAAAGAACAAATAGAGTTTGGAAAAAAATCAAATGTAATTTCATTTTTTTTCAATATTACATTATACTGAAATGTGGGTTTCAAAGCATCATTCTTCCTGAACATAATACAACCTCATGAAAATTCCATTTCTACACTCTTCCCTACCAATGAATCATGTAAAATATAGCTCAAAATAGGAGAAAAGCAGACAGAACTATATCTAATCTTTTTGCATGGCTCAATTACAAAGGACACAATTCAACTTTTCAAATAAACATGCAGAGTTAGTGGAAGGAGGTGTATCTGTGTAGCTTGATAGATAAATGGATCATTTTTCATAAACTGGGCCAGAAATTAATGACTCAGATGTAGCCATCTTTGCTTTGTAACCAAGGAGCATATTGATGGAAATGGTGCCTCATTTCAAGGGTAGGTCTCCTTCCCACCACCATCTGCCTAGTAGCAATGGGCAGCTCAGAATGTTTGGATGTCTCTTTATAATAGTTTTATATGAAAGCGTATCTTAACTAAAACTGCCACAATAATCCAAATGCATTTAAGATTCATTTGATTATTTTTACTGTATTATAAAATGACATGATACTTGGAAATGTTATAATTTTCAAAAAACAACATGGAAGGAATGAACAAATTCAGACAACTTGAACCAGAGCCTACCAGAACTAACTAGCTCCCATTTTAAATGCATTACAGTCACTTACCACAGCTCCTTCTTTGTAAGGCGTCTTACCAAGTTGCCAATAGGAACACACAGAAAGGGTGCCATATGTTTTTAGCTTACTGAAAACACTCATGGTAGTGGGCTTTTCTTCTCTAGGATAAAATACCTGAAAAAACAAACAAAAAAATCTGAGGAGGAAAAAAATTAGAGGCTCATGTTTTCAGAGGTTTCAGACCATTTTCAGATATCTCCATTGTTTTGGGGCCCGAGATGAGGCCCAATCTCATCATGGCGGAAGGGTTTAGCAGAACCAGGAAGCAGAGAGAGAGAGATGAGAGAGGGGAAGAGAAGAAGGGGCCTGAGACATGATATAATCCCCACGGGTATGTCCCCAAGGACTCACTCCGTACAAGGAGGTTCCACCTCTCACAATGGATTAATCTACTGATGAGTTCAGAGCCCTTGATGCAACCATTAACCCAAATTCTTACCTCTGAATGTTGCTACACTAGGTACCAACCTTCTACAGATGAGATTTCAGGGGACATTGCAGAGCTAAGCCATAATGACACTGGTGGTAAATTGCGACGATTGCCTCTCCTCTGTGCCTCTTCTCTGTGCAAGGTCACATGAGTATAGGTGAGTGTAGGCAAACATATCAATATCTAGAAAGATCTGTGAATGTTGGCTTTGCCTTAACTTCCATTCAGTTTGCTTTAATTTTCACATTGATATACATCCTTCACAACTGGTAAAGTTATCTATTGATCTCAATCAAAATTCTTGAGGAATTAAAAAAAAAAGATAGAGATACACTTACTTTCTGTTTGGGTAGGGGATGGAGATGATTTGATGAATAAATCACTTTGAATTCAAATAAAGTCCCCAAATAACATTTATCATATATGCAGGAAGAAATGAATAATACATTTAAAACTTCTTTACCATTTCATTCTATTTATAAATAATTTCTTAGCAATTCTTTAAATAAAATCCTTTAGAATTTGTGTTTTATACCTTGGTAAGGAAGAAAACATTATTTTAAAAAAACAATCTTTGGCTCAAACTTCTTACTTAACTTTGTATCTCTCATTTCTCCAACCTGCTGAGTGATAATGCAAGTGCTCCTTGACTTATGACTTGGTTATGTCCCTGTGAACCCACTGTAAGTTGAAAATATCATAAATCAAAAATGCATTTGATATGCTAACCTATAGAACCTCAGAGCTTAGTTTAGCCCCATTTAAATGTGCCCAGAACACTCACATTTGCCTAAAGTTGGACAAAGTCATCTCATTTGTTGGACAAACAAAGCCTGTTTTATAATAAAGTATTGAGAACCTCATGTAATTTATCAAACCCTGAATCCCAAAAAACCCTGAGCATGCAGTTCATTGTGGGGTCACAAGCTCCCTTGTGATCCTGTAGCAGAGAGGGAGGTGCTCCTTGTTGCAATGCCCAACATCCTGGAAAAGGATTGACCACCGATCACTGACCTGGGAAAGGACCAAAATTCAAAGTTAGGTTTCTACTGAGTGCTTATTATTTTGACACAAATGCCTAGGTGACAAACCTCAAGTCACATCGTTGCTACCTGGGGACTGTCAGTGTATACCCCGCAGGGCCTTACCTACATTATCACATGTTGACTGATCTGCTAATTTTAAAGATTTTACAAACTTTCTTGTTAGAACTGGGTGATAGGAGGTAGGTTGCAATTTATATGTTTCAATGTAAAATCTAGAAATGAGGATGTTTTGGCACAACTATGTCATTGCTAAGCAAATTAAATCATGGAAATCTTAGTGTTTGAAACACTTATGACAGTAATATTTTTGTTTTGTTTGTTTTTGGTACCAGGGATTGAATCCAGGGGTGCTTTACCACTGAGCCACATCCCCAGCCCTTTTTATATTTTATTTAGAGACAGGGTTTCACTGAGTTGCCTAGGACCTCACTAAATTGCTGAGACTGGTTTTGAACTTACAATCCTCCTGCCTCAACCTCCAGTGCTGCTGGGATTATAGCAAGTTATGTTTTTTGATTGCATAAACATAGTTCTTGTAACATTTTACAATCAGCATTTACTCTCAATACAGCTATTGAACTCTCTAGAAAATCACCTATAATTAACCATAATGTAGTTTTTATGTAATGAAAGTTGTATTTTAAAACTTCTGTACCAATTTTAGAATTTAAATAACTTTTCCCATAGAATAACTATTACAAATGTGTTGGATTCTATATTTTTATCAGATCAGTCATATTTTGAAACTCTGCTTTTATAGATTCCCTAGTAATAAAACAACTGTTTTGTCCATTTTGGGAGTGATGATATTAAATCCAGAGCTGCTCATATACCAGGCACACACTCTGCTCCTGAGTTACACCTCCAATCCCATATTTTTTACAGTTTTGATAGGAAATTGCATTTACAGTATTAATTTAGGGTGCCAATAGTGTATCTGTTCATTTCAAACTTTGGGGATCAGTATGTCATCTCTGAAGACCTTTGCTTTATAATCACAATATAGTATTTCACTTTTTGCATCCTAAGAATTTATAGATTCTTTGATAATCCAGTCTCTTTCATCTCTTTTTGATGATATCAAATGAACAACAGGGGGAAATCCAGTTCTTTTATAGTTTTGTTTAGTATGATTTTCTTAATTGCTGTTAAGTTAAAAAAAACTAAATTAAAAAATTGCAAATCCATAAACTCTTGAGTATTGGACATTTAGAAATCATGTGGTTCAACCAATCTAACATGAGAGCCCCAGTCCACTGAGATTGAAGCTTTCCCTGGGATTGCAGAGAACCCGAAACAGTTTAGGCCTCCTCATTCCAGATTTAATGCTTCACACCCCCCTCTCAAATCAAAGTATTTATCCAGTAGTTCATGTAAAATATTGATGCTTCAGAGAGGATTATGGGTACAGTAAAAGATATTTTCTGAGTACAGGAGTGTAACTGGTAACTGAAGAGTTTAAACACTACTTAAATAATAGTATTCATTGTTAAGGTTTAATAACTTCTGCATTATACAAACTATGACATTATTCATCATAGCTACTTTTTGTTTATTTTTCTAACATATAATGAAACAAAAAATGAAAAATAGGTGCACAAACACATACCAATGTCATGTTACGCCATATTGACATTATTGTAATAGTGAAAATTGACTAGATAAATTTTTATGTGAAATTTCAATCTTTTGTTAATTATGGATTTTAAAAATAAACTAAACTCTATTCATATTTGCCTAGTTTTTACCTAATGTACTGTGTTTGTCCCAGGATCCTGTCTGGAATATGTTATCTTTACTTGTGCTACATAGATTTTTTTTTTTACAATATTAATTTTTTAAAGTATTTACCTTGTTTGCTGAGAATTATGACATCCACTTAGAGTTGCATCAGCAATGAGTGCCTCATTTGCCTTGCTTAGACTCAGTTTTGGTACACACACACACACACACACACACACACGCGTGTGCACAGTGCACTTTATTCTATTTTAACAAGATGTTTATTTAGCTTCTTTTATCCAAAAGGAAGCCTTTTTGGATAAAAATGTGGTTCTAGGATACAATGCAAAATAGGAGCGTATTTCATAAATAACTCACTTACGTTAACTGGTATTTATGGATGAAGTTGCAAATTTCTGGCTGTAAATATTCAGAGTTCCACTGTCTGCATTAGCTGAACTCTGAGATCAAGCTTCATACCAGTGTAATAAAATGAAGATATAAACCTGACAAGCCAGAAGCCAGAGATGGTTCTGCCCTTCATCACAGCACATCAGTAACATCCCATTTTTACTTTTAACATCATTTTTGAATTTTTATAAAAAATAAATATGAAGTCTGCATTTTGTCCTCTCCAAAATATCTCATTTTGTAACTTAAATGCAGGATAATTATTTTTGCCAGATGTTATTTACTGAAGAAGTTTTTGGACCAAACAGTAGCATTGAATATTTGGTGTAATGCCCCAATACATTTGGACTTATTACCAAACCATTACTACAGGACTGGAAGTTTCAAAAATTTATAGAAGTCATTGCACCAGGAAGAGTAGTAACTCTGTCAAAGAGATGACTTAAATTCACCTACATCCCATAATCTTTAGTCCCCTCGTCTGAGTTTCTCTTATGCCCATTTTTCTTATGTATAAGAACAGCAATATTTTGAGCAAAATTTTGAAAGAAAGTCTCCGTTTCATCCCATGACCTAATTGCTTCTTTTCTGTTTATACATCTTGTACATGATACAATTTAATCATGTTACCATGTCCATTCAATTATTTTCTGATTGCCTTTAATGTTAAGATTGGACTTTGCTTTCTCTTGGTGTGTGGAGTGGTTTGATATCAGCGTTCTAATTGCTGACACAAAGACTGCACAAAGGGTAACATTTCTGATTTAGAGTCCCTACCACTCTGGAGAGGGTTGCTGAATAGAAACAGTGCATGTCAGGATCCCTTGCCTAAACTTGTCTGTTCTGGTCAAAATGCACACTATATATTCTTGCCTACATTCTTTTACTTTACTAAATGGCTCTATAAAGAAAGGTGTATTTAAGAACACATTTCAAAACTGTGCTGATGTTTGCAATAAAGCCATGGCTCTATAGGTTTGAAAACTTTTTCTGTTTTGAAACTATGAACTCTCCTTTGTTGGCTCTGTACCATGAAGGAGCCATTTTTTTCAGAGTTAGGTAAATGAAGGCTCCTCTCCTGGAGAGACTTAATTCTTGTATTAAATACTGCTTTTCAATCAAAAATGCTTGTGAAATGCTAATTGCATATTTGGAAATAAGACATATTACAGGACTTCTGCTTTAAATGATGATGTACATACACATGCATTTTTCTTTTCAAACCCAACTAATAGCGTGCATTAAGAGAACATGTACGTGTGTGCATACACACGTGTGTGTGTGTGTGTGTGTGTGTGTGTGTGTGTGTATACATAGCAGAAATAATTTCCACCTGGCCTACAGAGGACAATATCACCAAAGAAATGAGTCAGCTTGCTCCTTGGAACGCTACCTAGTGACACCAGAAACTGTTGAAGACACAGAGGAGGGGTAAGTGGAAGGTGCAGCTTTGGTGGAAAGACTGCCCAACAAGTGCACATTGCTTCTCCCCAACCCACCACCCTTGGAGGATGCTATGGGTCTTGGCTCTTCTCAGTGGAGAGACTCAAGGGCAACTGTTGAAAGCTGAAGTGAGCCCCAAGAATAAATAAAGACATCAATTTTAAATATTAAGAAGAAAATCAAGAGTCATTTTCGGAAAGCCTCAAATTGAGAGCTAGGTAGACATCTAGAATGGATAGCATTTTTCTGAGAGAAGGAAACTATAGACAAAATCTGGATTATCTACAGATATATAAGGAATTAGTCCACAACAACAGGGGGCCTTGAAAAGAAACAGAGCCCAAGAAAGTGTTTGAAAATTAGAAGTATAATAGGCAACAGGAAAAAGCAGAGTTCGAGGACTGGAATGTTAATTCATGAGCAAAATAGTAAAGAAAATAAGAAAAAAGAAAGGATTAGAAATAAAATTGTGGGATCAATTGAAGAAGTCATTTTTCCCACTTAAGGATTTCTGAGAGGTGAGAAGAAATGAGGAGGAGGAAAGTTATCAAAAAAATAATGAGGAAAAATTCTCTCTAGAACAAAAGAATACAACTCAGATTAAATGGATCCACTAAGCCCAGCAAGTAAAAAACTGCTAGCTGAAAACATCAGAACATTTAAAACACTGGGAATAATCATTTTCTTAAGCTTCCAGTGATATTTAATCATTCATACCTAAAGTAAAGAATATCAGGATGGCTTTGGATGATAACTTACTACACTGAATCAAGAAAATTTTTAAAATCTGAATAAAAAATGGTTTTCAACCAAGAATTTTATGTTCTGCCAAACTATTAGTAAAGGATGAAAGGTGTGGATCCTCCCGTGCATCCTCTCTCAGAAGACACTGCTGGAAAACAGACTCCAGCAAAATGAGAGTATTACCTAGAAAGACAAATGTGCCTGTAATCCCAGCTACTTGGAAGGCTGAGACAGGAAAAACCCAAGTTCAAGGACAGACATCAAAACTTAGTGAGACTGTGTCTCAAAAAGGGCTGAGAATGTAGCTCAGTGGTACAGAGCATCTGAGTTCAATCCCCAATACCAAAAAAAAAAAAAAAAAGAAAGAAAGAAAGAAAGAAAGAAAGAAAGAAAGAAAGAAAGAAAGAAAGAAAATAAAAGAAAGTATGAGTTTTGAACAGAGTTTTTGTCAGAATACAGAAGAATAATAAAGGCAATTGTCAGTATGACAGAGGAACAGAACAATAGATACCTATTGGAGAGGTAGGTGGCAGGTTACAGGAGAGAGGTATCCAAGAACCAAGAGCAATTGTTTAAGTACTTATATAAGAAAGATTTGCTAAATTTATTGAGAGATATTCTACAGATCCATTGACATATTGGGAGAAAATGAAGTTCGTAGAAACTAAGCCAATGAATAATAATAGTTTTATTACTTCCAAGACAAAACAAGATTTATGAGTAAGGAATGGTAATCATAGGATGCTATTTGGCTCAGCAGTGAGCAGTATTTCATTGTTATAATGATACACACAGTGACTTAACCAAAAGTTGAGAGTGAATTATGTTCAGAGCATTAGGGGAAGGAAGTGGGCATGTGAACCAGCTCACCACCATGACAGAAAGTCTGTACACAATGTCTTCTGCTGGATTCCCTGGGAAGCACCCTCCATGCAAGAAGATATTTTTAGTAATCTGTTCTTAGAACCAACAACTGTGACTGATGAAGGCAGAGGCTTGGGCAGGGGAGGAGCTGAATTGTGATGGTGATGCAGCCACAACAAAAATCTTGCTCCAGAGCTGAGATGGTCACCAGAGTGGTACTGCCACAATTCAAGGGAGCTGGGACATTGAAGTCCAGAATCTACCAGTCATTGGAGCTGGAAAGCCATGAGGGATGTTCTGTGGACCAAATTCTTGTGTCCCTACCAAATTTGCATACTAAAGACCTTAATCACAAATGTGATGTTATTTCTGGGTTGGGGTGTGAGTTAATTAGGGTCAGATGAGGTCATGAGAGTGGAGTCCTCATAATGGAATTAATGCCCTTATAAAAAGAGATTCCAAAGCTGGTTCCATCATGTGAAGACAGCAAGAAGGTGGTTGGTTGCCCAAGGCCAAGAAGAGAGCCCTCCCCAGCACCTTGATCTTAGTGAGAAACCTGTCTGTTTTTTAAGCCACGCTATCTGTGGTGTTTTGTTACAGTACTCCAAGTGGACTGAGAGATGGGATCATGACTTTGGGCAATATGGCTCTTTTGACTGAAGGCTGTTCTCAGATTCAGCTGGTAGCTGATAGCCATTGGCACCCCAGAACTGGCAGAGGGAGGTAGGCATGTGGAGAAGAATAGGTTCTTCCTTTTCTGAGCCATTTACCATTCTGATTTCAGCTATGTGCACACATAGCATTGATAAAATTAACAACTTAACAAATTAGAGATAAAACTGATGTTCAGTTGTGCAAAGTGTTGAATATTGTACTGTTTTTGTTGGTGGTATACCAATATCTTTTTTATTCAACCTTGTCAGTGTTCAAAGAAGAATAGTGATAATAACAACAACAAATGATAACAATAATAAATGAAACTCCTACTGGGCCAGGCACTGTGTGAAGTGACTTTATTACATTGTTTCAGTTATTCACCCACTGGCTCTTTGAAGTGGATTTTGTTATCTTCATTTTACTAAAACAGAAATTGGCACTTTGAGAAGCTGAAACTGTTGCTCGTGGTCACAGAACATTGCACATGGTAGAGCTAATGTTTGATTTCAGGTCTTGGCTTTCATACCCACTGTACTTAATTGAGCAGCACATCCCTCCCCCTCCCCTGTGCATTTGCTTGAAAGCGTTCACATGCCAGTTACTTGGTGGCTCACACCAAGAGTTTCTTGCACTTGGATGCCAAACACCGTTGAGAAGTTGTAAATGTTATCTCTTTGGTTTTCCTTTATAGTGTTCTGCTTATAGGGTAGGTATAGATTAACAGTGGCTAAAAAAAAAATCCCAAAACAAGCACGGACTGAAAACTCCATTTTGGCCCTGTTTTGGTTAGCTTTTATATTACTGTCACCAAAATACTTGACAAGAACAATTTAGGGAAGAAAACATTTATTTGGGGCTCAGAGTTTCAGAAGTTTCAGTCCATAGTCATCAGACTTCATTGCTCTGGGCCTGAGGTGAGGCAGCACATCATGGGAGAAGGGACCCAGGAGAGGAAAGCTGCTTGGTTTATGGCAGAGTCAGAAAGAAGGTGAGGTGGGGGACTGAGCCTGACTGACTGCAGAGAAAAGAGGGAAGAGTCACCCTTCCAGGGCACGCCCCCAGTGACCCACCCCCTGCAGCCACACCCCACCTGCCTCCCAGTTACCACCTAAACAGTTCAATCAAACTAGGATGGATGACTAGGTTACGGTTCTCATAATCTAAAAACTTTACTTCTGAATATTCCTGCATGAACAGGAGCTTTTAAGGGACACCTCATATCCAAACCATCACATTCCCAAACGAATTAGCTGAGAAGGGACTATGATGAGAAGTGAATGAAAGACCTGGGAGCCTGGGTGTGCTCTGATTCTCATCCTAACTTTCCAGCTGTGTCATTCTGGGAAAGTCTCTTAAACATAACTAGTCTCCAAGCTCACCTTTAGAAGGTGAGTATAGTACTCCTGCCCACCTCACTGAGTCCTGGGGAGGATGAAATGAATTCAGACACAGAAAGCACAGAGGCTGCCCCTGGCCCTTTGTAGGGACCCAGGAGGTCTCAGCCCATTATTACATGTAAGCATGAAAGAGCAGGGTTGCAATGGCTGAAGTACTCTCAGGCTGCTTCTAAAGAACAAAGCTCTATTATTTCATTTAAATACCATTAATTTCCTACATTTCCATCCTTCCTTTTTTCAATTTTCATTTCCTCTTCTGACTTAAATAAAGACATAATTGTGTAAAATTTAAGCTTTTATAAGAGCATTGAATTCAATTACGTATTTTCCCTGTGTTTCTCCCATCCCTCTCCCTCCCAAACACACTTTATGATTCATCAGTAATGGAATCAGGTACAATGTCACTGTCCTCTCCTGCCTTGCTTTTGGAAGAGAAAACAAGATTAATAAATTATAATCATTTGCACATGTTTACTTTCTTTTGCTAAAAGACAGAATCTCCATAACCTTTTAAGGTTCCTGTGAGTGATGCATTCCCAAGGTGTAAATGATAATGTTTACACAGTTTAGTATGTTAACAGACTTCCACTTACCATTGCTGAATTTCTCTTTGCCATGCTTAACCCTGTGTTTTCTGCCCGGGAAGGTTGGAGAATTAGAAGAGGTTAGTCACAATTGGCCAGATTGTGTTTGTTTTCCTGGTTTATCTCACTATCTAGAAAAGGAATTTAGATGTTCCCTGCCTTTGGTCTACTTAAACTGTCAAGGAAAAGTAAATTGCCTGAAAACTTGAGATGTCAGCGAATGGGGCCAACCCTGTATCACATGAGGACCAGAAACCATTAGAATAGCTGACACCTGGTGGTGTTGGTGTGTGTCCTTCCTGTGAGCTGTCGAATGATACCCACTTTGGGAAGAGGCTAAATGCTTACTGGTTTTACTGCAGTTTCTTAGTTGGAACCAGCTGATGGTTTTAAGATTGAAAAAGAAAATGCTTGGCTGTATAGCTGGGGATTATGATCAGATCAGCCCCCAGCTTATCCATTTTAAATCTCCATTTAGCCAAAGCTAAACACATTTTGGATTAGCTGACTTTTGAGGTTATCTTGGTCCCTGCTGCCTTCCATTAGCCTTCACTATACTACATATATATATATATATATATATATATATATATAATTTTTTTTAATACCTAATCTCAGTCTAGATTGAGGTCTTGCAGTAAGGAGGCTCTCCTTCCCAAATGGAAAAGAGATTAAAGATCTGAATCATAGAGCCACTCAAAGGAGCAATTTCTACCTAAGTCCACACAAATTTGTGACTATCGATGTGATTGGTCGTGAGACTGCTGACTCAGGATATCTGAATCCTTTGCTACTAATTGATGATTGGGTTAACCATAAAACCAAAATGATTTTATTCACTATTCTCTTTGTCAGTGCCAATCCTGAATGTGATATGAAATGGGGATGCCATGAGGATATTTTTGAAATCCTATGTATTGAGTACTTAAAGGGGTTTTACTTTTGTATTTACAAATGGAGTAGATTATAAGAGAAGTTAAGAGACTCTTAATGACAATTTTAAGATGATTTGCTATAAAAATAAATTATCGTAGGCCTTTGCATGTTTACTTTGTAATTCTTTTTGAAGAACTGAATGTCTTTAAAAAAGTAAATTTCAGATCCTAGAGAGCTGAATGGGCTAGGAACAAGTGTTCAAACCTTAGAAGCTAGCTGGCACACATCTTAAGTAAAGGAAACAATTCATTAGAGATGCTACTGAAACAAAGTTCATCCAAAAGAGATGATAAAACCATAGGCTATAAATCCTTAGGCATTTGAGAGTAATCAGACTTTTAGAATGAAGGAGAAGGTCCTTTTTAAAACCTTAAAATTATTTTAAATAGTAGCTCTTTCTGGGGGAAATATAAATGGTAGACTGAGGCTTTGAGGATTGCTGTTCATAGAAACTCCAGGAAGGACACGGCCCAGAATATGTCCATGCTGGCTTTCGGGATGATCTTGGTGGACTAATTGCTCACATGCTTTCTGGCTTCAGGACAGCAGTGGGCATGCCCAGGGTGACACAGCCCTTCCACGTGCTTCAGGCCTAAATGGTTAGGCCCTATCTATAGACCCTATCTTGCTAGCCTTCTGCTCTCTTGAATCCAATTTCCCAAAGCAGCCATACTCTGCCCTGGTTATAAAAGGGACTCTCTTCCTCTTTTCTTGATTTGATTAGAATTGAATTTGTCCTTATAAAATGAGTGGATTCATGGTGTCTTGGAGGTGGGGTTAGTGTTATTCCTCTGCTGATCTCCAGTGTAAAGGGGTGTCAGGAGCATTCTGATATGGGCTGTTTTGACACCGTTGAATCAAAGTGTGATTTTTTTTTAAATCAACAAATAATACTCACCATATAGAAAACCAAGTCAGACTGGAATTCTGGGTTATACCCCATTTCTGTCACCAGTCCCAGACCCCTCAACTCTACCTGTCCCTAGGTCACAGGCATCTTCCCTTTCATCCTTATGTTTGTCAAAAAGGAAAGACAAGGTACTGAATATCTACTGCAAACATTGGTGGATTTTTTAAAGAGTGCAATATTTTATTTCTAACTAAAATAGCTCCAAGGTCAATGTAAATGTACCAAATTTCAACACCTCCAATGTTATAAGGGGTACATTAAAATACTTTATGCCTACCGCTAGTACACACTAAGTGCTTAATAATCATTTGTTGAAAGCACTTAATTTGATCTGGACATTGTAAAGTTTTATTCTGATAAAGACGGCTACATACTCTATTGTCAGAGACCCAAAAATCCGATCTTCTAAGTCGAAACATTAGAAGTCTCCTTTCCTCCTTCACGAGGCAGTAATTGAGTTCCAGGATATGGGATCTGCTACTAAATATGCACTTGCAATTTGCATTGAAATGTCAAATTCATTATTTGGGAATACTCCAGGTAACTTAGGAAGGTATTTAATTTAAAAACCTTCCTGAGGGGAAAAGTGTGCCTACCTCAAGTGAAACAGGAAGCACCGCAGAACTTTTAGAAGTCAAGAGGACCATGTGGGCTGCTCAGAACTTCAAAAAAGGGCAAGGAAGATTTCCATCCTGAATGGTGACATATAACAATGTTACCTGAATGGTAACATTTCACACTTACCTTAAATGTGTGAGTGCTAGATAGACACTGAGAGCAGACTTTGAGACTATTAAATTTGGTTTCTGTATTAGTCTGCTTGGGCAGCCATTACAAAATATCACAAACTGGTAACTTAAACAACAGAAATCTGTTTTCTTATAGTTCTGGGGATTAGAAGTCCAAGATCAAGGGGTTAGCAGGTTTGGTTTCTTCTGTGGGCCATTCGGGGAGATCTGTCCCAAGTCAATGTCCTTGCTTTCAGATGCCAGCCTTGTGTCCCCAACAGGGTCCTTCTCTGTGCACATGGTTCCCAATTCCCTCTTTTTATAATGACACTAGTCAGACTGCATTAAAGCCCATCCTCAGGACCTCATTAATCACCTCATTAAAGGTTTTATCTCCAAACACAGTCACATTTCAAGGTACTGGGGTTAGGGCTTCAACATGAGTTTGGAGCAAAATAATTCCGCCCATAACAATGTCTAAGTTTGAAGCTGCCTTGGAAACAGATGACCCAGGCAGTAAGCAAGCATCAGGTTCTCACCATGGATGTGCCAGGTGGCAAGACAGTCACAGATAGCTTGCCTCTCAGAGGGAGGTCCCCAGTCACTCGATAGTTGTTTTAAGTTAATCACAAAGCAAGCATTCTCAACCACAGGCCATTTGCATCACCCAAGTGTCCTCCCTTCCTGTAACTTGTCAGTACACCTCACCTGCTATGTTGGGGGCTTTGAAATGTGCTCTTGCCAGACAGATGCTGTATGTGGGAATCTTGGGGTACACACTGCATAAAATGCCTATTGGTTGTATTTACACTAATTCATTTCTCAGTTCCCAGCAGACCCATTCTTGTTGTACCCTGATGTCCAAATGTCCATACAGAAGGGCTATGTTTGAGATACAGCTGGTATATAACCTGGGAACTTGGGGTAGTCACTGTCTGTCTGTGCATCCTGTTCTCTTGTCCAAAAAGAGGAGAAAGAAGAATGGCCAAGAAAAGAGAATGGTATCCCCTTGCTGTGTCCTCATATAATAGATGGGGCAAGGGAACCCACTGGGGCATCATTTTCTAAGGATACTAATCCCATTCAGAAGAGACCCACCCTTATGACCCAAATACCTCCTGAAGGTTGCTTCTCTTTACAGCATGGCTTGGGATGAAGGTTAGGATTTTGACATATGAACTGTGAAGAGGCAGAAACATTCAGTCCTCTGCAGGAAGACTGAGCGAGATCATGTACACAAAGGGCCTTGTATATGATAATGGCTTCACAAAGTAAATTTTTATGATATTTCTTACAGTTTTAACTTTGAATTTGAACCAGAGAAAGAGAGTCCCAAATGAAGTCCCTAAACAAATCCTGGAAAGGACACCTCCTGCACCAGCCATTCTCAGCTATCTCAGAAGCATCTGGAAAAGGAGGTCTTGGGAAGGACATTCAATTTATTGGATTTACATATGTCAGTCCATGGTTCCCTGTCCAACAGCCTCACTGGGGAGACATGAGCCTTGACTGGGTCCCTGGGAGGCCAGGTGTGCAATGACATGGATCGCTGACCCTGGGGTCTGGACAACCTGGGTTCAAGTCCTCACTCTGTCTGCTTCTGCCTGGGAGACTTTGCAAGTTCATTAACCTCTTTATACCTCAGTTTTCTCATCTGTGAAGGGAGAATTCAAACAGTACCTACCTCAAAGTGTTGTGATCTATAAAAAGTGGGACAAAGTGGATGGAGAATACCAGGCTGAGCTTTCCGAGGAAAGGACTGGCATTGGCATGCTAGCCCGAGCTGGGGCTCACACTGTCCGTGTTCCTCTCTGCACTTTCTTCTCCTGGCTCCTGTCCCCTTTCTCTCATTTTATCTTCCCCTGACGTCACCATGAATTTAGTGGAAGTTCTTCCAGCATACTGAAATTTCTCCCATGCTCCAGGCTCCTTCCTGTCCACTGTGTACACATGATGAGACACTGAAAGAGAATCAGGAGTCAGTCGGGAAATGGTAGAAGGAAGAGAGAGAGGTCTTGATAGAAGAGTCATGGATTTGAGTGATTAGGATCTGGGGAAAGAGAGACAGTGAGCGTACTGCTCATCTTTCCTGACCTAGAGCCAGACTGAGTGTGAACCTTTTCTCCATGACGTTTCCCAGCTGTGTGATCCGGTCAAGTTACATCTCACTCTGCCTCAGTGTCCTTCTCTGTGAATTGAGGACAGTGAGGATACTATCTCACAGGGTTGTTATGAGGACAGGAGTTGGTATTTAGAGGGCGTTTAGAACAGTGCTATAGAAGAAGCAGAGTATGGCTGTTGTTTAATTTTTTATTGCCAGAAGAAGTGCTGGAAATGGACTGCCAATAAGATAATTCCCTCCCTAATTCCCATGAGCACATGGTTGAGGCACAGTTGGTGGAGCCAATTCCTGAGGCTTCAGAATTCCCTTCTTTCATTTACCGGCTGGGTGACATTGGACATGTTGTTTGTGCCTCAGATTTGTCATCTATGAATTGGAGAGGAGAATACCAGGGCCCAGATCAGTAATTGTGAAGATTAAACCAGTCAACATACATGAAGATTCTTAAAGGGTGCTTGGTTCAATGCGTGTGTGCATGCACATGCGTGTGCTCTTGTTGCTGTTGTATGTGTGTGTCAACAGAGCTGAGGAAAAAGTAACTCTGGACTAGACCCTAGGAATACTTGGCTTCTATTTGTCCTCAACAAGTGAGGCTCCCTTCCCTGGCCTTGCACTGAGGATGTTTCCAGCTTTGGCTTTCTCAGGACCTTTTCTTGGTAATAATCAGGATTATTCCTTCTCAAAAAATATTGGTTATTTAGTTGTTTTGGGAAATTAAATGGGAAGTAGAATGTAAATTTTACAGACATTGCCCTAAGAACTGTCTCAGCCTTGGGGCCAGTCCTCTGCTTAGGCCAGTACTTTCATCACATCAATTCTATATTTTTTCCCTTTGTTCTGTGATCAAGAGAAATAACTTGAATCGTGAGCTCTTTTATAATCTGACTGGGAGATGCTTGAGTGTCTGTATGCCCTAAAAAGACATAAGTCAAGATGTTTCAGAACTACCCTATGGAACCATCTGGATTCACTTTCCCCTTTCCTCTTCTACCCCATAGGCTGCTGCATGCAGTAGGGATGAAACTCAGAAGGACCTCCAGGAGGTGGACTTGGCAGCTTTTCTTTCCCTTTGAGCTTAAAGACAAACAATTGCTTTTAAAAGCGTGGAACTGTTAGTACAGTTCAGTGACCTTCCATTAAAGGAATATTTAAAGTAGTATTTTAAAATGTGGTAACAAGGGATGGAGAGCAAATAGTCCTTCAATGGAATTTTCCTGAAAAAACTGAACAGACTAGGGTTAATGTCTAGAGGTAATGGCCTCTCCCTGTGGGTCATTAATTCCCAGGAATTGGCCTGGGCTTCAATTGCTATTGCTTAAGTAAACAATAAATAACATCACACAGATATGTAATGAACTATAAAACGACCACTTCTCAACCTGCATTGTAGATACGCCTGCAGCCATACCAGACTGCCTCCGATTAATCACCTCCCAACTTGATTGATTAGTTTCAATCAGCACCCTGTCCCCTATTTTCTTTTAAAATAGATTAATTCCATACTTATGAGGGCAGGGAATAAAAGCATGAATGTTAGTCCCAGTAAAAATGGTGTCTGTGCTACAGAATGTATATATGCGGAAACATATACAATTCTGTCTTTCCTCTCTTTCTGCACTTTCTGTTTTTCTACAGCAATTAGTTATAATTCATGCTGTGCCATCGTAATACTAAGATTGGTGCTGATAATATTGGTTAGTGGGAACTGAATGCATCTACCAAGAACAAGGACCACTCTACTTGCAATAATAATACGAGGTTGTTATGATCTCCAGCTTCTTCCACCATCTTTTCTCAGTCCTCCTGCAGGACCTCACTACAGCCTCTAAAATGAGGATGTCCTTCTCCAGAAAACACTTTATCTGCTTGGCCTCCATCTTCTTTGTTTTCCTCCTACCTCATCAACCATTCTTTCTTGTTCTCATCTGTTGGTTCTCTTTTTAAAAAATATTAACTATGGATATATGTAATTATATAATATATGTATACACACACATATATGCACACATATACACATACACACACATATATATATGTAATGAAGTTTATCATTTTAACTGTTAAGAGCACAATTCAGTAGAATCAAGTACATTCACAACTTTGTATAATCATTATCACTATCTGCTTTCAAAAATTTTCAATTACCCAAAATAGAAATGTGGTACTATTAAGCAACAATCTCCCATTCCTCCCTCTTCCAAGGTCCTAGGACCCTCTAGTCTACTTCCTGTATTGATGAATTTACCTATTCCAGATAGGTCATTTCCACCTTTTGCCTTTTGTGAAAATACTGCTAAAAATGTATGTGCAAATAGAATGGAATTTCTGGGTCAGATGATAATTCTATTTTTTTTTAACTTTTTAAGAAACCACCTGAGTGTTTTCCACAATAGCTTCTGCACCATTTTACATTGTTACCAGTGATATCCTAGGGTTCCAATTCTCTATGTCCTCACACTTGTCATTTTCCATTTTCCTTTTATAGTAGGCAACCAGTGGGTGCACGCTGGGACCTCATTGTTTCTTTATCTTGCCCCCCAAACTCATCACCGTTGGAGCACTTGAGGAATTTGTCTCTGTGTCTTCTCTTTCCCATACACTTCCACCCTTTCAGAGATCCCCTCCAACCCCCTGGGTTTAAATACCATGCTGATATATATTGCCACCTCTCCGTGTCCTCTGGGCTCCTGTATGTCATTGCCTATTGAGCTTTTCTCTTGAATGTTCAACAGGCAACTAAACAATAAATGCCCAAGACTGAAGTCATGTGCCAACCTCCTCCTTCTCCCACCAAAAACCATGAACCTGTTTCTCCCCAGACTGCCCTTATCTGTCAATGGCATCTCCATTCTACCAGCTCCTCAGACCCCAACCTTGCATTCATCCTTTACTTTTCTCTTCCTCTTGCCCTCCATATCTACCACTGAATTCTGTCACCTCTACTTTTAAAACACAAGCAGAACTTTGGTTGGGTCTCTGTTCAAATGCTACCTATACAAAAAGGAATTTGCCATCCAACATAGTCCCACTCACTCTCCACCCCCTTACCCTCTCCATTCTTCAGAACACTGTATACTGTATATATTTGTTGTGTCTTGTCCCCTGCACCATAATATCAGATCAGGAACTTCTCGGTTTGTTTATTCTTTGTCTTCTTTGCTTAGAATAGTACTGACCAAATGAATCAAAGCTACCAAATACGTCTATATGAGCTGGAAGTGTTTTACGATGTGTTGGGGACTTTTCTTCTAAAAGAGCAGACATTGAGCAACCTGCATGAGCAGGTATTATTGCTGTAACAAAGACACATTACTTGGTGGAGGCAGCTCTGGGTTGTAGAGACCCCTCCTTTGTGGACACTCTCCTCATAGGCGCTATTTTTCTTTGACACCGCTCTTTGTTAAGAATTTTGTCTTCAGTAAGAGAAGGGAAAATGCTGTTATTAAAATATGAAATGCATTTTGTCACTAAAACATTAGTGGAATATGAATAATAAATACATTATTATTATTATTATTAGTGTAGAATTCTTTTGAAGGTACTCAGGATTAGAGATTCTATTAAATTTTAAGCTCCTTCAAAGCAAAGTGATGCCTGGGGCCACTTTGTGTTCTCCTCTTATTTAAGATACTCAGTAAGGACTTGCTGAATGAAAGTATTGAACCTCTTCTGCAAAGGAGAATTACCCTTTTTCTTTGTTCCTACTGAAGAGAGAGAGAGAGAGCTAGGTAGATGTGGGCTCCAGATATGGCATTTATCAGCTGTGTAGCTTTGAGGAAAACGTCTGTGACGTGGAAGTCCTTCCCTGTTAGAGGTGAAGGGAATCTAGGCTCCTCCATTTCCCGTCTGCATGGAGGAGACCTGCAGTCACAGGAGGTGAACTGTAAATCGCAGTCTCGACTTCGATGCTGTTGTGATGCTTCCATGTTTCATTTCATAGAACGAAAGAGTAACAGGGAAGATTCAAACTGAGCTTTTGAACTGTCATCTATGCCACCCCTGAGCTGGACACCCAGCCAGGCATCTGCAGGCTTTGTCTCCTTTAATTTTGCTTTTCCTTACATCATAGTATTTTAATATACAAATACCCTCAGAATTTCTGCAAATTTATAACTTCATTCTTGAATTACAAAATTAAAACCCCCTTAAGAAAATATTTTCTAAGTTAGGTTACAGATCAACTTTTTGAAAACAAGGCATTGTCAATCAATTGAATATTGAATTCTATAAATTAAAGAAATGCAAAAATCCTGTGTCCAGGTGGATTTTTATTTGTTTTCCTGGAGAAAAATTTTAGCTACGAAAATTTAAAAATAATTTCTTCATATCATAGTGAGTTCCTTTTAAAAAGTGCAAGCCATTCTGAGACAAGTTGTCAACTTTTTTTTGAACTTTTTAAAACTTAATGACATATTTAAGACCTTGCTGAACCCGACATGCTAATATGCTAATCCCCTTATTCATTCAAATGCCCTTTGGTACTTCATTACTCTTCATGAAATATTTTTAGTCTTTACTAAATATTAGAAAATAATTCATGTTATTCAATGAAAAGAAAACAAATTCAAGTATTGCTAGATCACCAACAGAAAATGGAAGGTATACGCAATACACAGGCTCAATGTGTTCATAGTTTTCTGATTTTTTAATTGACCTAATTTTAAGAAATGGAAGATAATTTTGTCATATGCCTTAAATTTGATGTTTCCTCTGAGACTCTTAAGAGTGATCTTCCTTGTCTAATTTAAACCTATGCACACCGTGACAATTGAAAGCCACCTGAAAACTCCAGGTGACATTTAGATTAGTTAGAGCCATCTTGCTCAAACTCTAAACTCACGGAGCAGCCCATCCACTGTTGACAGAGTTCTAGTCCAGTCCCGACACTTTCTAGTTCTGTGGTCTCGAAGAGCCCACCCTCTGTGCTTCAATTTGTTCATCAGTAAATAAGAATAATAACAAATATTGTCACATGATGGTTAGGATTAAATTTATCGATATCTAAAATTGATATAATATATGGTATAGTATCCCAATTTACATAATTTAAATATTCATATATAAGTTGTATACACACATATACACCAATATCTTGAAAATAGTACTGTCAACTTTATGTGTTGTTATGGTTTAGATATTAGATGTTCCCCAAAAGCTCACATATGAGACAATGCAAGATGGTTTGGAGGAGAAATGATTGGGTTATGAGAGTCTTAACCCAATCAGTGAATATGTCCCCTGATGGGATTAACTGAGTGGTAACTGAAGGCAGATAAAGTGTGACTGGAGGAGGTGGGTTTTGGGTTGGGCTGGGTGGGTTTTGGGAGGTGGTTTTGGTATATATTTTGTATCTGGTGAGTGGAGTCTCTCTCTGCTTTCTGATCATTATGGGAACTGCTTCTCTCCACCACACTCTTCTGCCATGATGTTCTGCCTCATCTGGAGCCCTGAGGAATGGAACTGACCCTCTTTGGACTGAGACCTCTGAAACCATGAGTCCCCAAATGAACTTTTTCTCTACAGTTTTTCTGGTCAGGTCTTATAGTCACAGCAGTGAAAAAGCTGACTAAAACCTGTGTGTTAAGTATTAACTCTGACATCAATGGTGGTGGTGGGGCTTAGTCCCAAGGTATCACAAAGTGACATAAGAACGTCTTGTCATTGCCTGTTTTATCTCTCATGATCGGTCAAGTGATGCTATACAGGGAAAGACAATATGCTCTCAAAGTGGGTTTTAATTTTATGGATAAATGATATGTGTATCTTTTTGAAGAAATGCTTCTAAGAGCTGTTGCTGCAATGCATTCAAGTTTAATAATTCTACTTTATAAAATCCCACTGAGCTCTTTGAGATAAGAAAAAGAAAGTCAACTAAAAAGAATAAATGGCTAGAAGTCAAACATTGGGAGAGGTCAAAGAAAATAAATATGTTCAGCACTGGGCCTAAAGGTTGAAAAAGATTAATTTAAATGGTTCCACTTAGAGAATATGACAAAGTTCCAACCCTTTATGGCAGGCACAGTATTTCATGCTTAAGAGTTGTGTTCAGATACATTCTTTCTTCATTCTCATAAGGTCTGCGTAAATGGGTGCCAGTTATTTGAACCAAACTGCAGCTAGAGAGGAAGACATGAGTATGTGAACATGCCATCCAAGTTAATGATGTTATGGATTATAATACAATAAAATAATAATCCATCTCTGCTCCTAGCACAGTGCTTTTTAATTCAGCCATGACATCCTATATGGAGATGTTTATCCTGCACTTCTCTCTCACTGTGGAAATTATTCTCCTGAAATTGGCAGGGGACTATCTGATGTCTCACCAATGGGGCTGTATCAGCCGTGGTGATTAAAAGGATTACTTATTTGCTTACTTAGGAAGGATTAATGGCCAAGAGCAAAGGCTTTGTTTAAAAATCATGTGCCATGATGTCCTGGAGCTTAAGGAAGAGAGTCTATAAGATATTAGCCCATTAGATGAAGGAGCTTTTTATACAGAAATTAAAATCTTTATCCAGCAAATGTTCCCTTACTGATGAATTCTGAACTAGCATTAAATAAACAATAATTTTCTAGTAATGTGCTGCCATTGTGTTTTGGCATTCTTTTAATCCAGGGTCTGTTAGAACTATTTTACTGGAGCTGATTATTTGGGGAGATGATTTTTGTGTGTGTAATTGAAGTCTAAAATATGGAGTCCTTTATACTTAATTGCATACTAAAACAAAACAATAAGATTAAAAGAGCATTTAATTCTTGCAATGCCTGGGGACTTACTATTTTACAGAGTATCTGTAATATTCTAGTTCATATATAACACAAATCTTCATATTATTTTTTTATTTCCTTTGTTTGAGCTAATAAACATAACAGCAATTATAATGTTTTCTGTGGTCCAAACATTTCTTGTTGGCAGTTACTAAATTCTGTACTCTATGTATGAAACTCCAAAATTGAAAAAAGTCTCAAGATCTGACTGTGATAACTACTGTTGATATTGAAAATATCAAGAGTAATACAAGAACATCAACAGAATAATAACAGCATTGAACCTCAAAATACATCAAGCATTACCTAAAATCTATCCCTTTGTGAAATTTTCCATTTTGAAAATAATTATAGTATTTCTCCATGTCACTTCCTGCTTGGCCTATAAAGTTTAATTATGGGGAATTTTTTTTATTGAGTTTTTTTTTCCCCATGTGCTCTTCTAATAAAAATTTAGGATTAGAAATCGCCAAATTTTCTCTATGGAGCTGCTAAATGAATGCTGTTTGCAGCATTTTAGTGGATTAAAAGAGATTCTCATTTGAGTCTCATCTGCCTTCCCACTGCCTACCTCCGGGGTCCTGGGGCGGGGCAGGGGCTGTTGTGGAAATCCAGAGAAGGAGGAGGAAATGACATGGGGCCAAGGCGTGGATGGGCAAGACATGCATTTCTGTCCCACTGTTCTCGTTATTCTTGCCTGGACCTCTGAGTACTTCCAGATACACCACCCATCCTTTCTATAAACTGTCTCTCTCTGTCATGATCATTTTTAAAAACACATGTGAAACATTGTCCCCCACTTGTGGCATCACTGGGTTTTCTTCCCAGACATTTGTTTTATTTCCCATAAAAACTGAAAATTTTCTTATTAATCCCTGTGACATTGGAATGCATGTTTTGTTTACTGCCAGACTCTACTAATTTTATTGATATATTTTACATTAAGCTGCCTGGTTAAATTTGCAAATGCAGCCATTACTGCAGTGAATTGAATTTCAGAGGCAATGCCCTGATTTTTCCTTCGAGACAATATAAATGATGCTGTCTAATGCTAGTGATAACTAACCATGAGCCACATTCTTTCCAATAAATACAAAGTTTATAATGAGATGGTAGCTTTCCTTTTATAGACTGAAGAAAATTGTTAATGAAAATCTAGAATCCCCACCCCCTGAAAATTATTAAATCAACAGAATTACAGTTTGGTACATTAATACCATAGCTCTAGCTAAAACAAACTGTATTATATATGTGTGATTACAAACCTTCCAAAATTAAGGTAATAAATATGGTGTAAATTTCCTTTTTAAGTACTTGATTTTATTCACATAATTTTAAGTCAGCAGAATATTTTTGCTGCTATCAATGAATTGCCCAAATTATTTGAGAATTAAGGATCCCTTGCTGCATCCTTAGGTTCTGATTATTTTTGCCCATTTCTTAAAAAGAAGTATAAGCACAATGACTGTCCTTCCCACCCAGGATCCTGAAATCTTTACATTACCTGCAGGCCACTCCCTCTCTGGTTCTGGAATTGTACTGGCTTCCGGTTAGAGAACTGAAGGTATGTGACGGGCTACCCTGTACCAGAGTGCCTGCCTTCCTCACCTACCCAGCTTCCTCTAGAACTGGCCTGTCCCAAATGCCTCCTGATTATCCCAGCTCATTCCCCAGCTCTCCCTGTCTCAGACAGTGTGCTTGCCAGCTGCTGACCTCCCCCTGACCCGCCTGGCTGGATGGCCTTTGGTGTAGATCACTTCCTGATGTGCACAGATCAGTCCAGTCTTCAAGTCCTGAGTCTTGCCATCACTGCCAAATCCCCAGTGCACCGTGGTTCCAACTTTAATCCTAGCCTTTCTTCACATACTGAGAATTCCAGGGGAAGCAGGCTTTTTAGAAGTGTGTGCCCATGCCTCACATCATGTCCAGACTCATACAGCTATGTATGTCAAAGTGCGGTGACATTGGAGGGAAAGTTTAAAGAGTACAACAGACAAAAGTGTAAATGCTTAGTGCGTAAAATACATGCTTCTTGGGACACTAAGGCAAATGAATGAAGAAAAACAGATGTTTGTTACTTACAGGAAAATCTCAAGAGATTGTTAAGTCAATTCCTGCCAGATAATGACTTATGATAAGTTCTTAATTTCTAAGTTAAGAATGAAAACCAAGAACTGCTTCTTGAATTAGCCACATGATTGCAGTCTCCGCCATGTGGAATGGGTCCTTGCATGACAGGGATGTGACCGTGTGTACCCTGGCTGCTTTCCAAGTGTGGCTAATCCCCTCCAGCCAACTCAGTTGCTTCTAATTTCATCAGGAATGCATGCTCACTTTTTCATTTTCTGTTTACTTTGGAGTCTCAAATTTAGGAAAGTAAGACATTTGGGTTCTGTAGAATAGCTCCTAAGCCTATTCACATCCAGTCCCATTGTTTTAACATGTTCCCCAAGTGTCTGTATTGCTTTAGCAGATTTGGATAGCCTTTTTACATTTGCATCAACTAAAATTTCAAGTACCTGGTTTTGATGTACTATTACTGCCTATACTTTTGTTTATTTAATTGTAAACATTCTATAATAATGTATTATTCTTGAAAAACACTAATTTTTTTAAATTGGAAGTTTGTATTATAGTTATTTCCATATGGATGCATATAGTGATCTGCAGTCTAATTTATTCATCTGGAAACTCAAAACTTCATTTTGTGAGGCAAATATGAGCTCAGATACTCCCTTGTGGTAAATTTAAATGCATATTCTCATTGCTGCATGATATATCATGCATACCTAGTTAAGAGACCTTGAAGCAAAATTGTTACTTCTGAATTTTATCAAGCAAAGTATGTATTTGCCTTGGCTTTAAAAAAGTAGAGGGGCTGATGTGGAAAATTTTCTCAGGTGCAGAGACCAGCAGACTACTCACATATGGTGACACGGTTTCATTTGTGTGTCCCAAGTTACACGAGTTGAGCCCACTCTGATACTATTTTTAGTGCCGCCAGTGGTTTTTGAATTTATTTTGAAGTCTTTCACTTCTTCTTAAAGCTCTTCGATAGCAAGTGATGGGGATGAGAGAATCCTTGCCTTTGAGCATCAGCTGGACTGGAATATTCTAGCATGTTTGCCTTTTATAGTTTAATGCCAAGATATGACACACCATTTTGCAGATGTATTGATTTCTTAAAATTTTGAGTCCTCAATATTTAAAATATTTGCAAGGATATTTGCCTTCAGTATTGGTTAAATTTTACCTTGCATGCAGAATTAAGTAGTTTCATGAAGGTGCATGGGAGGAGAAAACTAATTTATTCCTACAAGCACAAGGAATGTACAGAAGTTGGAGTATAATGTTAAGCAAATAACCTTCAAAAATTATCCTGATAGAGTGATTTGCATGTTCATAGAAAGGACCAAAATTTGTGATGTGGGCTCCTGATCATAAAGAGTTTTGTTTCAGAAAAGTCTGAATGACTAGGCTAATTTATTCTTGCCAATTGCCCATGGAAATAGAATTAAGCCTCGTTAACTTGAAAGAGAATGGATGTCCTCCATGATGGGGGAGGACAGTGCCTCTAAATAGCAGGTGCAAAGTCCTCAAAGTGTATTTCTCTCACCTGGATAGTCAAGGAGATTTCTAAAAATTACTTTATAAATCTTACTTTTTGATGATTTCTGAAATTGAATTCAGCTAACCTGAAGCCTTTATTGCATTGAATTTTCATGTAAGGCAAGGACCAGAGGACATGAATAAGAATTAAAGAGATCCACAAATAGAGCAATAAAAAAAAATCCACTTACATTGCACTTGGATACCACAATTGGACTGAATCCTGAATCGTCATCGACAGCTTTCTCAATCTTGTCAGTAATGATGGCATCCCATGGTGGCAGCAAACAGAGAGCAATTTTCTGCTGTAGCTGTTGGGACCAGTTTGTATTAAGATGAAATGTTTTCATGAGACAAATACATACATGAAAGCCTTGTACTTGCTTTTGTCTGATGCAAGATTTTTTTTTTCTCTGCTTGGTCAAGCATAGAGTGCCCTTTCTGAAATGATATTTGGAAGGATCCAGTGGCAATGGTTTCACAGTATCTATTGCATCCTTATTGAACACCACATTATTATAGTGAAGGCATAATAAGTTAAGCATACTATCACTAGCAACATAGCTTATTGGACCATTTTAAGGAGTCATTTGTGCTATCAATGAGGGATATATTTAATTTACATCGAGGGTTACATAAGAACTAGATGAATTGATAATAAGGCTTCTTTTTTTTTTTTGAAATGTGAAACAATAATTGGAAAAAAGTCTGCTTGTATGTCAAGCCAAACAGCTGAGCTTGCTATTTGATTAAGGAATTGGAATTGCATGGATGAGTTTGTTAGAAATGGCAGACACTGAACTGACAGATGTCTGCCCTGAAGGTTTATGATTCTAAATCTTTTGTTTTCAAAATACTCGAGGTATAGTGCTTTACATTAAAACAACCCTATGGATATTTAAGTATACTGCCATATAATTAAGACTACTAAATTATTTTGAAAGCTAGTGACAACTACAGGGACTTTATACCACCAATAAAATACAAGCAGACATGCTAACAGAGGATATTACAGAAGAGTTGGGCATGTTACTTTCTTGAGTAAAATATCATACACATGAACTTAGAATACTATTTTGAGAGATAAATGAAAGCTGGCTATAAAAATTAATGATGAAATGTTTGGAATTATTTTCCCCTGGAGAATTCTAGATGTTTTAAAATGTGAATATAGAATACAAAGATTTTTTGTGACATAGAAGCACATCATTGCTCATACCTGGAGGAGTCAATCCTCTTCTGGATAAAAGTCTGCAGGTGCTTTCAAATATAAGACTTTGCAATTCAGTGCCATCAATTTACAAGAGGCAGAATATAGCGTAATGACTGAGACTGTATGTGATGGTTTAAAAATAGTTTTGGAAAAATATTAAGTACTCTGTGTCGATGAGCTCTTGGCTAATGGAGGTGTAATCCTGCTTACCACTGAGTTACAGAAGTAATTTCTTTTAAAGGTTTTGATCCAGGGCCCATTGAAGACGACCACCATCCTCTTATGGGAGTGTTACAACTTCATAACTGCACTTCCCTCTGTTGGTCCTCCCCATACATATTGTATTTGTTATTTTTGAGAGAAGTTTTAGGGGTGATTTTTATCATGAGGTTTTTTTTTGTTGTTGTTGTTCTTATTTTTTGGTCTAGGGATTGAACTCAGGGAAACGTAACCATTGAGCCACATTCCCAGCCCTTTTTTGTACTTTATTTAGAGACGGTCTCACTGAGCTACTTAGGGCATCACTAAGTTGCTGAGGTTGGGTTTGAACTTGCGATCCTCCTGCCCCAGCTTCCCGAGCCACTGGGATTACAGGAGTGCACCACTGTACCCAGCATGAGATTTTTATTTCAGAACACTTTTAGATTTACTGAAAAGTTTGCAAAGAGTGCTGTTCCATATTCTTCACATACTAATGTCAGTGGATTTTGATACATTTATATCATTAATAACATTGGTATGGTATTATTTGAAATAAAATCCATACTGTATTCAAATTTCCTTGATTTTTACTTGATGTCCTTTTTGTGTTCCAGGATCCCACCCAAACACCATGTCACCTTCAGTAGCAGTGTCTTCCTAGGCCCCTTGTTGACTCTGGTAGTTGCTCACATTTTCCTTGTTTATGATGATTCTGAAAATTTTGAGGAATGTTGGTCAGGCATTTTGTAAAATCTCAGTCCTTCAGCTGGGATTCACATGGTGTTTGTCTCAAGAAAATGCAAGTCAAAGCTACCATGAGATACCACCACTCACCTATTGGAATTACCTAAATCCCAAAGCTGACAGTGCTCATCATGGGCAAGAATACAGAGCAACAAAACCTCTCTCTCACTGCTGGTGGTCATGTCAATACTATAGACACTTTGAAAGAAATTTGGGAATTTCTTACAATGTAAATATAGTCTAACCATATGATCCAGCAATTGTGCTTCTAGGTATTTACTCAACTGATCTGCCTAAAAATGGACACACAGCAATTCATAGATTTATTCAAAATCAACATAGGTGAATCACAGGTGAATATACAACTAAACAGTGGCACATTTGTACAATGGAATACTATATAGTGTTAAAAAGGAATGGACTAGAAGCCATCAAGGATATGGAGGATCGTCTAATTCATAGTACTGAGTGAAATAAGCCTATCTGAAATGGCTAAATATCATATTATTTTAAATTTTATTACATTCTGGAAAAGGCAAAACTTTAGACAGTAAATGGATTGATGGTTGCCATGTGTTTGAAAGGGGAGTGGAATTTAATAGGTGGAACAGAGAGGATTGTTAGGGCAGTAAAACTATTGTGTATGATACTGCATATGAAATTATGCATTTGTCAGAATCCATACAACTTGAAAGCATAATGACTCTTAGTGCATGTGAATTACAAAATCATTTAGGTGTTTGGAGAATCTTCAGATAGAATGCAGAATGGTAAAGGAAATTATTTAAAATGTATGAAATAACATTACTGAAGGAGGCAGGGGAAAGTTTGCTGACCTAAGTAACTTTGAAGAGAGTAAATAATGTTATAATGAAATGAGAACAAACTATTCATGCGCATTGTATTCTAGTTTATAAAAGTTTACCTAATCTAAAACCACTCAAGTACTAAAATAGGTAAGGAAATGAATGGTGAATGGTGTGGGAACCAGATTTTCCCTCTCAGAGTTGGGGTTTGCAAACAGGGAAGAGAAGAAATCCAATTTCTGATGGATTAGAAGTACAGCTATGACTTATGACCCATTCCTAGTTTAATAGAGAGACATATATGTGTATATAGAGAGGGAAGCATTTATATATATGTGTACATGTGAAAATTCATATGCTGCTTTCTTCTCTTGTCAACTGAGAGAATTTAGAGGCAATGTTGACAAGCATCCTAATTCCCAGATCTTGGTTGCTAATTCCATTCTCTAATAGAAGGAAGCAGGTCTCCCTAGAGAAAGGGATGATTCCAGGATTGGAGCAGGAAATAATGCAAGATGAGCCTAGAGGATATTGATTTTGTTGTTTAAAAAAAAAAAAAGAAGGAAAGAAAGAATACTCAAAATGCTTCAACCAAAACCAAAACCAGCATGTCAGAGTGACATGAAAGTACACCCAGTGACCAAAGATGCAACAGTCAGAATAAGAAAATAAAGTAGAATTGGATTGTAACTCAGAGTATAAAATAAATATCTGTAAGTACATATGGACACCAATAAATGACTATATAAATAAATAAATGGGAGAAGAGATAAATCTTCCATGCAAAGAATTTCAAGTAATTTATGTAGATAATCCACTCTCAGAGAAGTTCAGCATTCCTCCCTGTTCCTGAAGTATGGCCTTCCCACAGTTGCTTCCTTCCAAGGACAGCAGTGTGGAAAAGAGGAAAAAGAGGAGCCTTTGATGGAGAAACCTGGCAAACTCCACCTGTATCACGTGTCAACATCAACAGTGAAAAGTCATGCCAGAAGCCTGTACCACTGACCGGATGTGCTCCCAGTGAGACCCCTGTGTTCTCATTCCCAAAACCTATAGATCCAGTCATACTAGGAAAAAAGAGAAAAAATCAGAGAAAACCCAACTGAGGGACATTCTACAAAGTGCCTCACCAGAATGCCATCACAGTAAAGTCTGAACCTCAGGACTCATGGCAACAAACTGTAATGTGGTAATGGATGGTATCCAGGAACAGAAAAGGGTATTGAGTACAGTAATGGAGGACAGTTGAATAAAGTATGAACTTTATATATAAACTTTAATATATAATTAATTTATAATTAAAAATATGTATTTGCATATATATGTAAAATAATGTATGTATATACATACATATATAGAGGCCAGTTTCCATTTTTGTTTTTGTGCATAAATATATCTCTCTTGTACAAGTAAGTTTTCCATTGTATAAATAGGAAATACTGGGAAAAAAATCAAACATTTATTTATGAATATCTATTTGGGTTATTTCTATTTTTTGTTCTTTTGGACAATGGCAGTTATATATATTTTGTACAAAAAATGTTGACTGTGTTTCTATGGATTTATATTTGGACTCTCAGTTCTTTTTCCTTAGTTTATTCTTTCACCAATACCATACTGCCTTCCCTACTTTGGCTTTACAGTGAATCTTGAAGTTGTATAATGTGAGTGATCCGACTCTGTTCTTCAGTATTGTGTTGACCATTCTGATCCTTTTACCTTTCTGAATAAATTTGAGTCAGTTTGTTAATATTAACAGATTAGTTGACTACTCATGACTTCTTTTCACTTATTGCACTTGGTTCTCAATAACTGTTTACCGTTCCAAAAATTTAACTCCACTCTCAAAAATTTATCTCTACTGCTCGGATAGTCATTTGCAAAATATTTGAGCAATTGCAACACTGTTGCAGAAAATGTATCTGTCCTCCCAGGGTGTTTTCTTTAATGAGCGGCACTTAGTTGAATGCATAAAGTTGAATATTTAAATATTTAAATCCTATTGTTCTTTGATAAACATTGCATTATACAGTGGTTGTGACACCTGTCTCCACTCCACCCCCAGGATTATTGGGAGAGTTTGAGTTGGTAAGATTTAAATATGTTCAGAGCTTTAAAATACTACTTATTCTTTTATTTAATCCTTTTTTTATTAAAATAAAAACCTTTGTGCAGAATTTAACCTCACATAATTATCTGCTACAAAATTTATCATTGATGTAACTGTTGTTTAACATCAGACACTTTAAAAGCACAATAATGCATTATATAAAAAGCCCATTGCTGTACAAATGCATTTCATTTCACCTTAGGATACATTAAACATTTGTAATGTTAAACTTAATGGATTTTGAGAAAGTATTCAATTTTTTATTAAAAGCACAATGTTGAGACTATGTAAACCCATTTTAAAATATAGTCAGATGATGAATATGGAGAACTTTTATAGATTTCCCCATTAAGTATTCGATAATTTGAGTTCCTATGATATGTTCACTCAGGATGAGACACAGGAAGCTTAAAAACTGAATGTCATGAGCCATAGAGTGATGCTGAAAGGACAGATATGTAAGATTTCTGTGAATGCGTTGTAATCTCAGAGATTATTGCCTGCAGAGATGCATCCTGCAACATGTCGTTCTTGGGCTCACTTGGTATTTGGCTTTTGGAATGACACAAATACTAAGAGCACCCAGAGTCATGGAGTAGGGAAACTGGGAGAGCTCCTGTCCCCATGGAAGGAGATCATGAAATGACAGGTACAATCTATACAGACCAAAGCATTCACTGAACACAGAATAAATATGACTTAGTATGAAACTAACACATACCATGCAGCACAGTTATTAATTAATTTTCAGAGCTGGGATCAAACCCTGGATCTCCTGAATGCTAGGCAAACACTACCACTGAGTTGCACCCCAGCCCTTTCATTTTTTTATTTTGAGACAAGACCTTGCTAAATTGCCCAGGCTGGCCTTGAATGTATAGTCATCCTGCCTCAGCCTCCCAAGTAGCTGGGATTACAGGTGTGCACCACTATCCTTAGAGCATTCTTTTATTTTTAAAAAGGGATCTCAAAAGATTTTTGTCAGAGTAATTATTGAAAGTAACATTGTTAGTGGTTGAATGTTTAGTGTTAAAAGGCTATTAATATTTTAAAAATAGCCCTAATATTTTATGGTCCTCACAATGATTCAAATCAATAAATAATGTTTACAACCTATTGATTGGCAATAGCAATATCTAAATAGGATAGTCACATTATTGAAACAAATACCTTTATTTTCATAAGATAGGAGAAAAATATTCTAACCAAAGGTTTTACCTGATTGAACTAAAATTTATTTTATTATTATTTTATTAATAGAGAAATATAAAAATGCTCATAACTAAACAGTTTGATTTGAATATTAAATTTCATTGAAAGTGTCTCATTATATCTGTTAAATTGAGATTACAGAAATAATTCCTCTTTTTATTGTAATTACCAAAAAGAGGCTTATTCCCCCACATGTGGTGTTTCTCAGACAGCATCTGAACTTGAAGCATGTTATAATGTGAGAATTAGTCTCATCCACATATCACATCATTATTAAAAATTCTAATAAACCAGCTACTGCAGGGAAAATAAAAATTTTTAATGTAATCCTGATTTTAACACTGTTAAGTCATATAAGTGACTTTAATCACTCACTTAACAGCCATATTTTGAATTTCTTCTTGCTGTTTGGCTTTTGCGATGACACAAACACCAAGTGCAGCTAGATACTTGTACCTGCTAGTTTTCTTGGTACCGAAACAGAGATTAAAAATCCCATTTTAGGAGCAGTAACTGAGGTAAGCACAGAACCAACTCAGGAGTCACCAGGGAAAACCCCCATCCTGGTGTGCTGGGCAGGCCTGGTGTGGAGGAAGAAGGGAGCAGAGGTTAGTGAGGCTGGAATCTGGAAGGGTAAGACACTGAGCCAGTTTGGAGGATGGTGTGAGGCATTCCAAATGAAGCAACTGTTTCAGATCTTGAACGACGCAATAGCGAAGGGCCGTAATATTTGAAGAAATGAAGGTTCTGTACTCAGTCTTCGTTTCTTCCTGGATTTCCTGTGGTATCAAAGGGAAATGGGACTTGAAGTGAGAGGATCCTGTGTTATTGGCATTGGAACAGATAAACAAATCAATAGAACAGAATAGAGAGTACAGAATTAGATCCACACACATATGGTCAATTAATTTTTGGCAAGGTAACAAATAAGTTCCATGAAGAAAGGGAAAATCTTTTAAATCAATGGTGCTGGCATAACTAGATATCCATATGCAAAAAAGAGCCTTGATCAGTATCTCATGCTGTACATCAAAATTAATTTGAGATGAATCATAAGCCCAAATATAAAAGCTATAACTATAAAGCTTCTAGAAGGAAGAAAAGGAAACTATGTTTATGACCTTGGGAAGCACAAAGATTTCCTAGGACACAGAATTACTAATCATCACAGAGAAAATTGGTAAACTGGATTTTATCAAAATTGAATACTTCTGTTCATTAGGAAACCTAATTAGGAAACGAATAGGCAAGCCACACACTGGGATAAAAAGTTTACAATACATATGTTTGCCAAGGGACTTGCAGCTAGAATATATAAATGACTGCTTGAATCTAGCTGTACAAAGACGAAATGCCTAAATTTTTAAAAATGGGCAAAATACTTAGAGACCTAACAAAAGCAGAATATGCAAATGGGCAGCAATTGCACAGGAAAGTGCTCAATATTATTGGTCATCAAAGAAATGCAAAATAAAACTAAATGCAGGCCACTGTAAAAACATTGGAAAGGCTAAAATGAAAAAGACTAACAGCACCAAACGTTGGCAGGGATGTGGAACAACTGAGCCCCCATAATTTGCACTTGGGAGTATAAAAGGGTACCACCAGATTTAGAAGGCAGCTTGGCAGATTCTTATGAAGTTAAATAAGCATGTGAATCAGCAATCCCACCCCTCGGTGTAAAAGGAAGAAAGGAGAACATATGTCCACAAAATATTTATACAAGAACATTCAGAGAAACATTATTCATACCAGTCTAAAACTGAAAACCATCCCAATGTCCATCAAAGAATGGCTACACAACTTGTGGTGTATTCATGTGATGGAATACTTTTCAACAATAAAAATGAATTAACTTTTTACACATGCAACGGAAATAAGAATCTCAGAAACATGCCAAGTGCAAGAAACCAGATTCAAAATTGTACATAGTATAGAATTCCATTTCTATATAATTCTAGAGGAAGCAAAGCCACTCCTTTTCAAATATATGTCACATGGACAATTGTCCTTTGGGGAGCATCAGTTGACTAGGAAAAGGCATGAAGGAATTTCCTGTGGATGTGCATAACTTGGTTGGGTGTGGATTCTTCTAATGTAGTATTTACAAAAAAAACTGTATGCTTAAGATCTTACATTAAACCATATATAAATTACACTTCAATAAACATCAGCAAAAGTTGATAAATGAGCATTTTTTTAAATAGTTCTTTTCTCTTTAAAATCTGAGACCTTTGGTATTCCTTTGTGTGCATTTGTGTATGTGTTTTATATATAGCATATTGGATGAATTGCTATATAAATTTTAAAGTAGGTTGCCTATGTTTATATATAGATAGATGATAGATAGATAGATGATAGATAGATATAGCTATAGGTATATATCTATCTATATATATGTATGTACACACACACACTCATATATTTTTGACTTTTTTCCTGCCTAAGGCATTCATTTGGAAGGCCCTGACTATTACACTTGCAAAACCTGTCCCTAACTCATTCCTTCACCTCTGCCCTTGCTGTTTCCAGCCATCATCATCTGTCACAAGGAGAGGCTAACATAACATGTCCCTGTTCTGTTCTTTCTTCTGTGTTCCCTCAAAACTGAGACTTTATCTTCCTAAAATTATACTACTTTATACTGCTTGGTTAAAACCCTGCAGTGGTTCCCACAGTCCACATGCTTGTGCTTCGTGGCACGTTTAGATGAAGGTCATCTGAAGATGTGCAAGACAGCATGTTGTGTCTTCCCCATGCCATGAAAACTTTGTTCCGACCTGATGAAATGAGGGTGGTTACTCATCCATAGCACCAGACAGTCAATGGATTAGTTGAGTAACTTGCTCAAAGTCGCATAACAAGGAAGTAAGAAAGTCAGCATTTGGAGTCCAGAGCCCGAATCCACACTCACTGCACATACTGCCTCTCTCTAGAGTTGGGTAAAAATGATTTGCCTGCTCCATCTTCAGACTCAGCCCTGGCATCTGTGCCCTGGCATCCCTGCATTCTTGGACACCTCCATTCTTTTTTTCCCTCTCCTCCCTCCAAAGCTCCTGTTCCTTTTGGCCTTGCAGACTCTTCATCATTCAAATCCCAACTCAAGTGCCACTTCCCAGGAAGTTGCCTGGACTCCTGGGGCTGCAGGGTAGCCTATACATCCGTTCAGCCGTCCCATTTTGGCCCTTGGTCCACTCTTATCTTCATCATATTTTATGTTGAGGATGTGTTTCTGTATCCCCTCCCCTCATTCGAGCTCCTCCAGAACAAAGACTATCTTCCTTGTCTTTGTTTCCCCTGGTCCTTACATACAGAGAAGGTTCATAATAGCTGCTTGTTTACTAAATGAACATCTTACTGCTAATCTAGCATCAAAGTTCCTCTGCCTCATTTTGACCTCCCACTGTAAATTATCTGCTAGATAGTAAAAAAAAAAAAAAAAATGGTTTAGAGCTCAACAGAAAAGCTCAAAAATCTAAAAGAGAGAAAAAGGCAGGGGGTATATTGCTTCCTAGGCCGAGCAACATTATAAGGCTACTCCTTAAGCGCACTGTAGAATGTTGAATTTTTTAGAGCTTAAAATGATTGGCTGAGATATTAAGCTGCTTTGCCAGCTGTTCAGAAAACGGATTGCTCCCAGCATATAAATAACTACTGTTATGTCTCTATAAAATTCTAGACCTTGAATGGCATATTTGATTAGAGCGAAATAAAAAAGAAGGAATTGTTATAAACAAGAAGCTGAGATTAAAAAGATGTACTTAGTAACTACCTATGGTGAGTAAAAATTGTCTTTCCATGAGTGAACACTGAAATTAAATAAAATACTTGCAATCTTTAAGGTACTAAAACATAGACCTTCATGCAGTTTAATCATACTCCCAGTAATCTCTCCTTATCCCCTTCGAATGGTTATTTTTTCCCCCAAAGGAGAATCAGCTGCAAGACAGTTTAACAGTTTCTAGCCCAGCTGTATCAGCGTAACATCTTTAGGTCTACTGTGTATGTTTGTTATGAGGAATTTTCTTGTGCTTCTGGTAATATTAATTACTGACCAGATGCATCAGATATGAGCAGTGGCAGCTTGTGGATGCACATATGCAGGACTGGATCTCCCGTTTCCATTGTAAGTCTCCATTGGGTGTCTATCTCAGTGACAACCCTTGCCCTACCTGATCTCAGCTCTGTTCACACACAGCTGATGTTATCACTCCTATTCATGATGTTATCTGGTAGTAATGGAAATCCAACTTCCTTTATTGAAATGAGAACAATTAACTGACTCGAGCAGACCTAGTATAAGGAAATTTGGTCAATAAAAACGTGGATGTTGAGGAGGATAAAAGAGAAAAAAGAAAAGTCTTGAACTGAGTCTTGTTTCACACCAGCCAGCATTTTCAGAGCACTGAATTGTGTTCCCAGCTCTGCATTAGCTCCCGAAGATATACTCAGGCACACACAGGAAGACACAGGAGAGGTTTCTCAGCAAGGTCACTGAGACCCAGGAAAAGCTGCAGAGCATCAGAAATAAGGAAGGGTGCTGGCCAAGACCTAGAAACCTTCAGGACGTTCTTACCAGGCACAGTGCAAGTGGAATGAAATTTAGAGAACATGCTGAGGAGTGACTCATAATTCACTGACCTTAGATTGAATGGCAATTTGGATGGGAGGAAGTAGGAGATAGGCAGGAACAAGTCCACTCAAAGTTCTGATCTTCACAAGGGAAAGGAAAGGCTTGGAATGCCCTTGAAGCCAACCTCTCAGCCTTGGTCTCATCCTCATGACTCTCTGCATCAGGGGTCCACTGGGGAGCACAGCCAGCAGGAAGCCATCTGTGTGTGGGAGCTGCCCTGCCACCAAGGGGAGGAGCAGGATGATCCTTGGTTAGCACCAGGTATGGCGAGTCAGAGGAAGACAGTCAGAGAAATGGTGCCACCATGCCGGTTCCTTCAGGCCTCAGTCTGCTGGTGGACAAGTCAGTGGGCTCTGTTTATGCCGAGTCGACATTCTGTGGTAAGACTAATAACCCATGCAGTTAGAGTGGCACTTAGTGTCACCAATAGCAATTCACGCCACTATAGGGGTGGACACTAGTCCTCCACAGAAAACTCCTTTTTTATTAATGAGAACACTTACAATGCATTTGCTACTGTTTCTGTTCACATCCTTCAAACCCCGTCCTTGGTGCCTGTTAGAGTGAAACTATTAATAGAGGTATCAGTTCCTGGGGTTGCGGCAGCTTCCTGGTGGTGCCTTGCTTTCGTTTTGACTCATTTTGACTTTGGGGACCAGCTTCTGCCTGCTCTGGAACGCAGCCTCCCTGCATGCTCTGACCTCTATGGCCTGCACGTTTCATCGTTCTTAAACACTTGCCTGGTGTACATCACTTCCCAAGGTTCATCTTGATTGTTGGCTTCCCAGCCCAGCACAGGGCAATGCTCTCAGCAATTTTGAGAGTGCCGTGGACTGAATTATATCTCCCCCAAATCCACATGTTGACATCCTAACCCTCAGTGCGATGGTGTTTGGAGATCGGGCCTTTGGGAGGCAATTAGGTTTAAATTAGGTCGTTAGGGTGGGGATTAGTGCCCTGTGGGAGACACCCAGAGCTGGGTATATTATTATGGCAACACGAGCTGACTAATACAGAGGGACTTTTAAATGAGGGACTGAGAAAAGATAAGTGCTCCAATTCAGAACCCAGGTAAATAGTATTCCATTTTACTGACATGACCTTTGCTCTTCTCCCTATACGGTGTTGCATTAAAAACTGGATAATGTGCTTCATCCCTATATTAAACATTCTGTACTGAAAATGGAGATGAGGTTTAAATCATCCATCTTACTGGTGGATAAACTGTTGAGGGCTAGAACCTTAGACAATGGTGTGCTCCCCCTATTTAGAAACATTTCAGTGTTTTATTTACATCTCTGTGACTTACCTTTTGTATATGTGAACATGTATTTGCATAAGGGGGTTATTGAAGCTATATCTATATCATTAGACTAGAGAATGTAGTCTATTGACTTTCTGAAATAAAATACTCAGCTTAATACCAGAGGCATGTGACTTCTGTGAAATAATACAACCATGTGCTACATAATGATGTTCCTGTCAGTGATGGACTGATGGACCCCATATATGAGATGTGGTCTCAGAAGATTAATTTTTAATGTAACTGATAATTCCCATTGTCTTATGTTCTCACTGGGTGTTTCTATGTTTAGGTGTACAAATACTTCAGCACACATTACAGTTGCCTTCAGTATTCAATACAGTCGCACACATGCTGTTCATACAACAATAGGCTTCACCGCACAGCCTAGGGGTGCAGTAGGCTATGCCATCTAAGTTTGTGTGTGCACACCATGATGTCCACACAATGCATTGCCTGATGGGCAAACACATTCCTCTGAACCTATCCTCATTGTTAAGTATTATATGATTATACTCATGACAATGTTTCGTCATATTTTAGTGAAATATGGATAAGCAGAAAAATAAAAATAAAGATGTGATTCTCATTTTCCCTCAGCTCCCTTGTATGATTTCTGAACTAAGAGTCATTTTCCTTGAGAGTCCCTAGACAAGAGGCTGGCCACACTGTTTGCATGACTATGTGGAGAACAGTGATGGAGGCCGGGCAGTTCCAAGAGAGGTGGCAGGTCACACATTCAGCCCTGTGCTCTAGGTCCCTGAGTCTTAACTTACCTGTCGCTAAAAGTAAAATGGCATAATACAAGGAATTATGAGATTTATATCTCTAGGGTTGGTACTGTTGGAAAATGACTTATTTAAAGTGTAGTTTAAGCAAAAATTCAGCTGTTCAATTTTCCCAGTTTTAAAAAAAAGTGAATCGAATAGAAAATATATGAAGTCATAGCAATTCTTTTAATGTTATTTTGTTGGCTGCATTTGAACCCATTCATCTCTTGGTTTGAAGAAGCTCTGCTTGAGTCACTAGACTAGACAGAGTAGTGGATATACAAACATACAGAGGAGTGGAGGAAGAATGATGGGTTTCCTTTTAGAATGTGTGGGGTCTAAGGCGGAGTCCAGTTTACTCATCTTAAGCAATTCTTTTGAAAGAAGATAAGAATTCCTCCACCAAACAATTTTGTTTTATATTTGCAAATGCACAGAAGTGACATTTATGATGTTAGGACTTAATTTAATGGATCTTGGATTACGTGTATAGTGAGTTATGGCAAAAAATAGAATTTAACATCTTCTACTAAAAAGGGCATTTATTACCAGAATCACTGATGTGTCCTGGAGACCTGTGTTTATCTTTTATGCCATTTGTCAAAACAGGATTCTCATTTTATTTCTTCTATATACATTATTTTCTCCATCCTTCATTTTCTCTAAGGCTGATGATGTTTCCACAGCCTAAAAATCTCAGTGCTTTTCCTGCAGGTGGACATTGAGATCTTATCCAGGAATTCAGCTCTGGGACAGATCATAGACTGCCAACAGCAGGAGCCTAGGTGTGGTGACCCGATCCCTTTCCTTCTTAAATGACAGTACACAGAGGAGCAGTGTGCAGAATGTGCCCCTGTGGCTCTACCCTGGAATCCTAAGTGCTACTGAAATGGGATTTCCAAAGCTAATGTTACTTGGGAAAGAAGGAGAAGGAAGAAAAAGCTCAGGTTGTTTTCTTTTTAAAGAATAAATCCAATTAATACACTTATGTAAGACATACAGAAAATTGATCAATTGTTGGGAGAAATAACAGAGAATTAACTATGGAGTGATGTTCTTCATTTCTTTACTGACATGTGCTGTAGAGGTGTTGATTTCACTACCATTTGGATTCAGGTCAATACCCTGAGCCTGTCTCAGGCTAGCTTGGCACTGTGGACATTTGGAGCTGGATCATTCCTGTCATGGGGGCTGTCCTATGCATTATATAATGTTTAGCAGAATCTCTGACCTCTGCCAACAGGAAGTTGGTAGCATTGCTCCCCATCACCCAGCTAGGACAACTATAAAGGTCTCCAGACATTGCCTATGTCCCTAAAGGCAAACTCCCTCCACTCCCTACTTAGACCCACTCATTTTGTATTCCTGGTCCCTAATAGTGGCTACCTCAGCATTTATTTGAAAATATCAGTTGAATGACTAAATGAAAAATTCAAACTAGTGTCTCTGTGTGTATAGCTATTCCTCAGTGTCTGTAGAGAATTGGTTGTTGGGACCCCCACCAATACCCAAATCCACAGATACTCGCATTCCTTATATAAAATTATATAGGGTTTGCTTATAACCTTATACAATTATCCTGTATACTTTAAATCATCTCTGGATTACTTATACACTTTGCAAAATGCAAATGCTATCTAAATAGTTGTTCTTTATTATTTAGGGAATGACAACAAGAAAACAGTCTGTACATGTTCAGGGTACATGCAATTTTTTTCTGAATATTTTTGACCTCCCATTAATTGAATCCATGGATGCAGAGCCCACGGATGTGAAGAGATGATTATAACCATTTATTTGGTGTTTGAAGATCTTTATATATTTTTTATACAGAGAGAGCTTTTGTAGAATATGATTTTCTAGAAGAGCTTTCATCATTAATAAGATAATTTAAATATAATTATTAAATCATTCTCTTCATTATTTATAATCACATAATAAACTTTTATCATATAGATGCTTTCCTATGAATTTCAGAGACATTAGTCGTCAGTGCCTTCATCATTTCTCTTTCATAACATATTATTCTGAGAATGCCATGAATCTGGTCCTATGAAAGAATGTTGATGTGTCTTTCAGAAAGGTTGGAACTCTGTTGGTCCTTTTAGTCCAAATGGTCCTCAAGAGTCGGTGACTCAGGAGCATGGGTGTAGCCCCGTCCCCGGGAGCAGCATGATATCGAGATGGTCCTCAGGACCTCCAGGGAAGAGATGATTCTGAGTCACCCTCAGGGAAGCTGAGGCAGTAAATAGATGGGGAAGGAAAGCCAGGGAAGGGGTGAATCATGGCGCTGAAGTTCTCTTCCTCTTAAGGAGATCCTTTCGCTTGGGCAACCACCAGCATGACAGGGTTAGCATAATTATCATCCAGGTAACTGAGCCCGGCACTGTGCTGAGCATGCTTCTAGGTATACTCATGTCATCCTAACCACAAGACCACAGGAAATGCGTTGCACACCATGTGCTAGGTATTGTGGTTATAATGCCATGTCTTCATAAAGACATTCTCCTGGCCTTGAGGAGCCAGTATCTCCTGGTAAAAGAGATCTTTCAAACATATGCAGAACCAAGCCATAACACATGCATACCATAAACAGAGAAGTAATAATGTGCTGTGTGCTGCTTACAGTACATTGGGCAAGGTATGCAACTTCTCTAAACCTGTTTTCTCATCTGTAACACTGGAAGAATAACAAGACCCACTTAAGGGGTTGTTGAGTGTACAATACCTGGCATATAGTAGGTGCTTAATAAATGTTACATGGTAATAGAGTGATAGTGGAATGAGAGCTTATTTCTATTTGGGTATATGAGGAGTTTTGTAGAGGTCATATTTTAACTTAGCCTAAAGGATTGACAACACAAATCTCTGTTAATAGAGGTGGAAATCCATTCTTAGTGGGAGAAATAACACAAGTAGAATCTAATGCAGGAAAGCATGGGGGAGTGGGAGAACAGGTGGAAAGGTGGGTTCTGAGGGTGCATCACTGTATCCACCTCAAGCTCAGGACTTGGCACTTGTGTTAGGCAGTGTGGAACTCTGCTAGCTCTTGAGTGAAAGGCCACAGTGCTTTAGGAAGATCTGTTTGCTTTCGAGATGCAGGATGTACTTGTGTAGGAGAGAGTGGCTTCCAGAGACCCAATTGAAAGACAATTGCATTGAGCAAATTGTTCTGTGCTGGTCATAATAGGTCATAACGAATCCCACTACAAGATGCACCAATAAAAACTATTAATAAAAAAGTCAGCTGCATTGGAACTCAGAGAAGGGGATGAGGGTGCCTGGGGCTATAGGACTGGCAGCAAAGGGGACAGAAGCGTCATTTGGATGATAGAACTGACTGACTCCTGTGGAAATGGATGAGGGGGTTATTGCCAGAAAATATTCCAAGGTGAGTGTTAGATATGGAGAATGAGTAACTGGGGGCTGTCACAGCAATGATGATTCAGAAAACTCAGCTAGAAACTGCAGGGGTTGCTAACGAGTTTACTTTTGACATCTTGAGTTAGAGGTGCCATCTGTTTGGGGATGCACAACAAGCAGATCTCCTTTCCAGAGCAGAGACCTGGAGCTAGAAATCTAGACACTATTTAGGCTGCTGTGGGAATAGGACCTGGAGAAAGGAGGAGGGATGTCATTTGCATAAAGATAACATCCAACATAATAAGCAACACACAATGCCTGAGAGTCCAGGGAGGGCAGAGGGTGTTTTAGAACCAAAGGAAAGTTTGAGAAGGCCCCAGTGGAGGGTGACTCCAAAAAGAAGAGCTGGTTCAGAGATTCAGATATTTCAGAGAGGCTGAAGAGGACCAAATGGGCTAGCCAGGGGACTTGACAGAATATTTTGCTTGAAAAAAAAAATTGTCCTGTTGTGTGGTAGAGTAGGAAGTACTGTGGTAAGCAAGGAATGAACTGGGGGAAGGGGACCAGGTGTATGCAACAGAGCAGCCAGTTCAAACATCAACCTTGGGGACTCCCAACTGGAGGGGGTTAGTCTTCGAAAATAGTGTGTGTACAAGTGTGTGTGAGTGTGCATGGGAGTACATGTGCAGGCATGAGTGTGCACCTGTGTTTGTGCGTGGTGTGTGCATATGGAAGGGCTTGGTGAGCAGGAGGGCCCAGGCCCTATGTCAGCCCTGATTGATGGCTGCCTTATGGGAACATCAGCCCAGTGTTGCCAGCATTTTCGTTTTTGAAAGAAATAGTTAATGTAGAGCTGTATTATTTACAAATGTGTAATCTGCATCTTTTAAACCATTGGCTCAAATTTTTAAAAACTGTCTAAAAAAAATAAAGCACATCTGTGGTTGGGAGAGCCCATAAGGATCAGTTTGCTTATCTGGTACAGACAGTGTGTTCTGGAAGGTTCTCTGTGAAGAGAAAGTAGCTCCAGAGTCGGCCTGACTCATAACAGGCATTAGATAACTATTTGTTTAATGAAGAACTAAAAAATAATCTTCCCTTATCCTAGTTCCTTATTAATATCGACCTGTCAATTTTGGCCTCTCATTACCTATTAATGTGACTGTATTCATACCCCTGGTAATTGACAATGGCAGTAGAACAAAGATCAATTTACAATATTGTTATTATATGAGCACCATTGAAAATTAGTAATGATTAACTACAAGAGGAACATTACTCAGTCAGTGCACAAGCACATCTCTTCTGACCTTGGTAATATTTTTTTTCAAATTGACACATTTTCTGCTTGTGTTAAATTAAGGCGTGAACACTACCTGAGACACAGGTGGGTAGGGAAGAAGGGAGGTAGAGATTTATAAGAATAGAGGCATAGAAAGGGCTTTGGTTGGGGAAGGAAAGAATGGAGGAACTTTGGATTAAGCAGAGGGGATAGAGGGGAGGTAAAGATGGTGGGATGAGATTGACATCATTAACCTAGGTGTTTGTATGATCATGAATGGTATGATTCTCCATCATGTACAACCAGAGAAATGAACAGTTGTGCTCCATTCATGTACAATGAATCTAAATGCATTCTACTGTCATGTATAACTAATTAACACAAATAAAAATTAAAACAAAATTTTTTTCCCCAAAATTAAAAAAGGGCTTTGGTTCAGGTACTCTGTAAATTCTCTAACTTGCTCCAAATTATTTGCTTCTACAAAGTCTCAATCATAGTCTTCTAAGGATACTTACTCTGCTCAAACTTGGTAAAATTGAATTTACAAATAGCTTTTGTCTAGATTATAAAGACTGGTGGATTCCTGGAAGTATTTTGAGGTACTGCGTTGGGAGAATATTGTACAGAAGTGCAGATTAGCCTATGTGTTCCCAACCCCTGTAAAACTCAAGTACTGCATCAGGAGATCTATCTTCAAGATAAGCACTGTTGCCCTTTGATGAAAAAAAGGAGGCACAGAAAGGTCAAGAAACGTGCCCAAGGTCACACACTTTGCAAGTTACTCAGCTGGCGTATGATGCAGTCTGACTCCAATGCCTGTGTCTTGAGGCAGCGTTAGCCAAATTAAGCTCAGAGTGACTTGCTCCACTGAGTTTCTGGAAGAAAGTTCATATTTTCTTCCTAAAGTAAAAACAGCCTTTTTTTTTTTTCCACCCCAGCCTGCAAGGACAGCGGCAATTTTCTACTTTTCTAAGAGAAATTACAGAAGTAACTCTTTGAACTCAGTCCTGGTGATTTCCAAGGGGACTTGTGGATCCGTGTCTGAATTGTAATTGTGAAGGCCAAGGAACTTTTCAGTTCTTATCTTTCTCTCATTTTTAGAGTCTTTTCCTTAAATACCATCTTTTTTTCTTTTATTAAGCTTGGGCATGTGTGAAATTCTAGAAAAAGAGGTCAAGTGTCCAGTCTGTGTTCCTTGCCCCATGGTTCTTTTCCTTCTAGTTAAAGCTCTCAGGTCATGTCATTCAGGGTCTATGCAAGTGGGAGGGGAGGGGGACTTTTCAGCTACAAAAAATTAGCCTAATTTTTTATAAAGCCTTCAAAAAGATGCCTACAGTTGTGCCAGGCATAAGACCCAGTGAAAAGCATTAGTATGCCTTTTTTTTTCCTCTAGAAGTTCAAATGTGTCTGCTCTTTGTCATAGTTGAAAGAAGCATCTAGGGTTTTGTCTTTTAATTTAATGTATGTGTGTATTTGGATGCAAAGGTATAAATATTTAAATATGTAATCTATAAATATATTCACACATACTCCAGTGCAATCTATGTATTCCTTTAGACAGATGTTAATGAGATGATAAATATTAATACACTTTGCAGGTATACAACTTTGTGAGACTCAATTTTTTTGGGGGACAAAAATATGTTCCTCCTTAGCCATACCACACAGACTTAACATCTGTTTTAAAGTGTGTTAAAATCCAGCAACTCAATGTCAATTGGATCTGGCGTCACGGTATGCTTGCTTGATTATGGCTCTCACTGGGGGTGCAGAGATTTCCGGTATCATCCAAACCTCCAGAGCACCATTCAAAGCAGCTGGTATTCTATATATTACATAATTATGAAGCACACAGTGTAGTTTAGAATACTTAAGAGGCACTAGGGGCCCACTTCTCAAAATATTTACAGCCTTTTATTCTTCTAAAAACAATAATTTGCATGCCTAAAATGATTTGTGTACCTTTGCCATGCAAATTTCCTTTGGCCTCTTTTTTCTGGTAAACCTTGCTCTGAAAACATCAATGTTTAGCACTGAGTAGACCAGAGGGAGATGTAGTTGGCAAGAAACGAAGACTTAAACATGTGCCCTAAGTTTTGAGTATTCCAGGGGAAATGGGAAATTCATGGAAGGAAGAAGGTCTGGGCTGGAGGTGCAGCTCTGTGGTGGGGCACATGCCTAGCTGTGAGCCCTGGATTTAATCCCAATACCAAAAAAAAAGAGGAAGACCTGAGTGAAGGATCCTTTGCTAAGGACATGCCTAACACCTAAACAGAGGTTCTGAACAGCTTCCAGTCTTTGAGAAGGGACTTCAGGGCCTGGCTGCCCATCCAGTAGGCCCACTCCAGAGACTGCTACTGAGTTAAATGACATTAAACGGATTGATTTGGAGTGCCTACACCCCACAGGGAGGCAGTGAGGCCTGGCCTCATGCCAGGGGTTGGATACTGACCATTCTCAGAGCTCAGTGAAACTGATCATTCAATGGGTATGCCCCTGTCTTCTTCCATCCTCCCATGTCTCACCCTTGCTTCTGGATCTCATCCTCTCAGTCACTCACTAGACAAAGGCAAATTGTGCCAACCACGTGCTGGGCCCTGTGCTGCCCAGTGGGAATGTCAAAATCATTGTGATGCTGGAGTACTTTAGAGACTCTTTTGCTGAAGTTAGAGAGAAAGGTATAAATTCTAATAGGAATATCCAGGTTCACGACATGATAGTAAAAGGAAATACAGTTGTGTGTCACTTAATGACACATTCTGGGCAGTGCATCACTAGGGGATTTTATCTGTGTGGAAACATCAGAGTGTACTTATACAAACCTGGATGGCAAATGTCAATCACTTGATGTGCTCCCTTTTTAAAGTTTTTGTTTTAGTTGTAGGTGGACACAATACCTTTATTTTATTTATTTTTATGTGGTGCTGAGGACCTAGCCCAGTGTCTCACATGTGCTAGACAAACACTCTACCACTGAGCTACAACCCCAGGTGGATGTGGTCCCTTTTGACTTTCTTATTATTTACTTTTTATTGTTTACTTTTTGATTTACTATTTATGCTTATTTTGTCCAGTCTGGCCTCAAACTCTGGGCTCAAGCTTTGGTGTGGCCTCTTGATGTCAATCCAGAGATGTGGTAGACCCGAGATGTCCCAGGCTGCTGTCAGCATATGCAACAGGCTCTGTTACCATGAACTTTGGTGGTGGTTTCAATAAGTGGAAGGAATATAATTTAAAACAACTACAAGTAGGGTCGTGTGAATACGTAAACCAGTATTTGTTGTTTATCATCACTATCAAGTGTCACTCCTGCACGGGAGCTTGTGTCATGCTTGTGTACAGCTAGTTGTGCGGTAGGTTTGTTCCCAACAGCATCACCACCCACTGGTGAGTAGTTAATTGCACCGTGACATTTTCAGGACGAGGACATCACTAGATGGCAGGAATTTTTGAGCTCCATTTTAATCTTATGGACTTTGCAACTCAGGTGGTTCCCTGGCAGTGATGACAGGAAAGCTCTCTGGAAAGGCCTGGGGTGTGACCGGCACAGTGGGGTTTGGAGCGTGGGGGTGGAGCATGGCGTACTCTAATATTTTGTTTGTTTAATAACTACATCTTTCAATGAAGCACTTTGAAGCTTTCCTAAGCTGCCTGTTTCTTGCTAGTGATCTGTGTCTATTATGGATCACGGGCTTTAGTCTGTGCTATTTACTGAAAATACTCAGTGGTATTATGGTAGCATTGGCTGGTGGAATGGGCCCCCTCGCAGGAGTCAGGCAGGATGGATGTCTTGAATGTCCTGGATCAATCAGTGTCACACGATTTATCCTCTGTGGCAGAGCATTTTATCTAGATTTCATCCTAATCTGAAAAATACGATTAAAAGTGTGTTTGATAATAAATTAAAATATGGAATTTAAGCTTTCCTGTCATCACTGCCAGGGGTGGGGAGATGTGGGTCAAAGGATGCTAAGTACTGACTTGTGGGAAGAACAAGTCTAGAGATCTAATGTACAGCATGAGGACTGTAGTTAATGAAATTGTTCTGTATTAGGGATTTGTGTTAAGTAAGGAGATTTTAGTTGCTCCTGTCATACAGACATAAAAGTGTGAGATGATTGGTGTGATAATCTGCTTCACTCCAGCAACCATTTCACCCTGTATGTAATCCATAATGTCATGTTATAAACCTCAGATATGCATGATAATAATTTTTAAAGTGGTATTAATGTTAAATGTGTACATAATATGTATTGAGTATACAATACTAAGTATATGCAAAGTACTTAATGTAATTTCACATACAAAAGGCAAGAAAATGGGCAAAAGTCTTAGTGATGGTTATTTTGGACAAAGTGTTACAACAGACAGTTTTTAAATGATTTTCTGTGTGTTTGTTAAAATGTATACAATGAAGCTCTATTTTTTTTTGTAAACAAAAAATGGGGTTCTTTAGTTGTTCTATTAAAATGTTCATACATTTTGAAGGTAGCAAATTAAACAAAGTCATCTCCCAGAAGAGGACAGGAGGGCTACTGTTAGCCATCCTTAGAAGGCAGTCTTCTAGACCAGACTCACCCCAAACTCACACACTGAAGGTGATGTAGTTTCTACTCTGTTCCCTCATTCAGCCACAATAAGAGCACCTGTTGTATGCTAATGTCAAGATTCAAAAGATAAGCTTGCTCATGGCCTCAACGGGCCTCCAGTCTAGCTCAGCAAAGAGTCAAAAAGACAAAAGACAAAAACCTGCAGAGACAACTGGCAGGTATAATAAATCAATCTGAGCAGGTTACAAAGAGAAAGCAGTCAGTGCAAACAGAAACCTTGCCTAGAACATCCCAAATCTCCCTGAGCACGAAAGCCCATGCATTTGACTTCCTGCCTTTCTTCTCTTTTTCCATCATCATTGCAATTAAATGTTCCGTTGAGTGTCACATGCATTTCTGCCTTGATATCAGATCCCTGAACACAGGAGGAATTCTGTATATATTAATGGGTCAAGTAAATGCTCCAGTATTGTGTGGGCCTTTGCATACAGTAGTAATAAAAAAATAGTTCATTTCAGGTTCAACCAAACTGTTGATTTGATAAATCTGGTAACTGCTAGTGAAGGAAAGGTAGCTACATCAGGTCTCAACAAGTATTGGTTGATTGATTGATGTTTCTTCCAATTACCATGTGGCAAGAGAAGTTGTTTCCTCATAAAATTTGTGGCCTCTGATATGCACCACAGTGTTTTTTTCTTTAAAAAACAGCCTTATCTGTCAGCCAAGGTCATGTTATCTGTTTTGTAGGGAGGAAGATCGCTCTTAGCAGTGTGGAAAGACAGAAACTTCTATTAAATCATATTGCATGGTTTGCAAAAAGATGCTACACAGAAAACAGTTGTTTTTGGAAGGCTTGCTTGAATTATTACAATCTCTAAGGGAACCTGGCTTTTATCTGGTGTCCAGGAACTGCAATGGTAGCAGTATCCACTCTCAGTCCACAGGATCCAGTGCCCCTGGCAGGAGTGTTATCATTCAATTTTCACACAGCAAGAGTGACAGGAGCTAATTGTTTAGATCCTGTTCCTGTCCTTCCAGCCCCATGCACTTGACTTTACATGATAATCTGAACACCTTGGAGTTCTACTAATTGAGTTTCTAAGTCTGTAACTAGAATGTGCTAGAAAGGTTGGTTCTATGTGTTGAATAGAAGACACATTTCAATGAAAAGAAATCATCCCCCAAACATAATTTAGTTAAAATTGTGGCTTGGTTTTTGAAGAAACAACTACTTCTAGTACATAACACATTGATATGTATTGTGAAGGTGTGTTTCTATGTGAAAAGACACACATACACCTATTTGATGGAATAAGTGAAATCATTTTGAGCCTCAGACAACTAGAAACTTGAGAGCTTCCTCAGGAAATTCCAATGGGAGGTAATGTAATGTAGACTGTGGGGCCTCTTAGAGAATGAAGCCAATGTTTCTTCCATTAAAATAATGCTCTAAATTTTGGTGTGCTAGGCAAAAAGGCCTGAGGAATCTTTGGTGGATGATGTGTATACTGTCTTGACTGTGGTGATGGTTTCACAGGGACACACAGAAGTCAAAACTTATCTATTAATTTACTTTTAATATGTCCAGTTATTGTATGTTGCTTATGATTTCAATAATGAAAAAGCAATTATAGTGCACTGGTCTCAAAAACCCCATGCACTCCTTTCATCGAGAATTGTGTGAGTCAACTAGAACAAAAACCAATGTGCTAAGTTTGGCAAAGGCTCACATGCATCATTCATTTGTTCCTCCAGCATTCCTTTTGAAATCTAGGAAAATGAAAAACTGTGGGTGAGTTTAGTGCTAAATGTGTGTGTGCCCACTCAGCATCCAGGACAGATCACCACTGGCCTGGACCTATCATTGGCCTGGAGAGAGACTGCAAGGTATTACATCACTGATGAAGCTAGGAAGATGGTCATAATCCAGAATACCAATTTAGCAATGTCAGCAAGTTATAGTTAGTTATCCCCTGTGACTCTTCCATCCAACAGTTTATGTCTTCTTACACTTAAAAGGCAGATTCACTTACTTTTTGCTGGCTCCTGCATATATTCTTTTCTGGCTATTTACAACAAATGAAGCAGACAAAACTGTAGGAATAGGGCAGAAGAGAAAGAGTTTACAACAATCTGCATGCAGAAGCTTCCTAACAGTACAAAGAGACAAGCTTCCAGTCACCAATGCCAGCCTCCCGATTCAGGGAGGTGGAACACAGCTCCAACTTCTTCAGCTTGGCCCTGGGAGAGGAAACCTCAGGTCTGTGTCTGTTAGGTCCAAACCCAAGTCTGAGGCAGGGACTGGGGCTTAGATAGATTGCAATAGTGGGTGAGCAGAGGGTCTGAGACCTAGAAGCAGCTACGAGGAAGTGGAATATCCACTGCTTATCTGTCTCCATCCTTCCCATAGTCATGGTGACAACTTCTGTCTTTCTGTCTTATAGCACATGGCTGAGGAGAGAAAAGGAAACCAAAAAGTCTGAGCCATTAGATGCAAGGTTAGAACATGGATGGCAGAAGAGAGCAAGGCAGCTGTTTGCAATGTGGAATGTGGGATAAAGGGGTTAAGGTGGCACAGGACCCATTCATTAGGTAAGGATTTCTTCGATCCTTTCAGCTGTAGAAATTAGGTACATAGAGTATTTCTGAATCTCTCCTTTTATGTTCAGTGTTTCTTATTCTCCTGCCTGAAAAACATTTCTCTTTTAACTCAAATGAGAATCAGCATTTGAAGCCCAGACTTATTTTTGAGAAGTGTATGTGGACACACTAGCATCCTAATACCCAAATGTTTAAAAGAACTTTAAAATTAAACAATGATCATATCCACTTCTCTGAACATCTGAAAGAAGAAAGCACAATTATTCTTGATGGGCTGGAATATCGTATTATAATTATCTTTAATCCATACTAAATGAGCTTTAAGAAATAGACTTTCTTTACCTCAGTTTGATTGCATTTCTGGGTTGTAATGATTTGAGGTAGCTCCTGCTAATTTTTTTAGCCATGCACAAACGCAAATAGTAATGAGGCCTTTGTGTATGTGTGTGAAATTCAAAATCCACCCCTAGTCTATTAACTCTGTAAAGAAAGTTACACCATAGGAGTCCATAGGAGTCTGAACAAAAAGGCTTCTATTGTACAAAACCAATTTCATGTAATCAAGTTGGACGACAGTGTTTGCTCTTGAATGATATTTGTATGGCTTCAGAGAGGCCTGAGCTATGGTCTGTGCAGGGGAACTCTGTCACTTAGCCAGTGTAAAGGGCCAGGGGAAAAAATTGCTTCCTGGGGATCTCCACTGAGACTGTGAAGCTTCACTGTGGCTACCTCAATCACTACTTTTGATAAGCTAAACTCTGATGAAGCTTGTGTATCTTTTAATTGATTTACTTAGAAAACAGCAAGAGATTTCAGTAAATAGAAAAGTACCACATCTGGGTCTTTAGGACTTTCCTTTTCTTTAATGTGTTTTGTTAAAGTTATAGTTACCAGAAAATGCATTTTTTTCCATGTTGTGTAGTTAACCACAGTGCCTAGCACATAGTAGGAACTCAGTAAATAATGCAATAAACAAATGAATGAAAGAACCAAATGTCTCCTAAGCAACAGATGCAAAATAGTAGGACTTAATCTTACCATTCTCTTCTAGCAATCTCATTTTAATTTGATCTAAAAATGTTGATTTCCTATATCTTTCTTGTAATAGAAAAATTAGCACAAAGTCATCTTCCATGGATATGATGGAAATGTACTTCTGGTTTAAGGAGACGTCTTTGTCAGATTAGAAGTAAAATTTTACAAGGTAGGCAGTCTTTAGATAATTTTATACCCTCAATAGCACGTTAGGTCAGTGAAGAATCCCATGCTAACCCCTGCATGGTTTTGCAGAAATCTCTGAAGTTTCTAAGCATCAACCTGATTGTCATAAAGGCGACCTGCAGAAGCTCTCCTGGGATTGCCCAGGAATCAAATACGGGAGCCGAGAGCTGCATTTAAGAAGCAGCACCATACTGGTATGCTGCGGGGTTCTGCCTGATAAATCGATGCTGATACAATTGTACAAGTCTGTAATCAGTTTGAGATCATGCTCTGGTGTGTTCTACAGCAGACAGATTGCAATTTTCACTTTAGTTTTCTAGTAAAACAGAAGATGATTGGGAAAGTTACCCTGCAGTGTACTTGTTAATAGTTTAAAAAGCAGAGTAGGGGGGAATTCTTTTGTTCATTTGGTTGCTCCAAAATTGAAAGAGTACATTTTATTCCCTTCCTTTTGTAGAGTCTGATTTTTTATTTTTGCACACTGTGTTTTACATGGACATTCCCTCCCCTCCCTAAACTGCATGTCCCTCTAGAAATTTGTGCAGATGTTTCATATCTTTGTCTCCCTGAGGACTAGCACAATATCTAGAATTTTTCAAAATGAAGTAATAGACAAATGCTTTATAAGGTTAAAAAAAAACAAGGGTCTTCAGTGTTACTCAAAAATGCATTTTCTAATATTATGGATATGCACCTACATCTATGAGCCTGTTAAGCATGAACTCTTATGCAATAAGACCAAACCAAACACATACATTAAATGCACACCAATTTATATAATCAATCCAATTGGTACTAACAATATTCACTTCATGTGACAGGTAAAGTTTCATTGAAACTGGTTCAATGCTTGCAAATTTTAAAACATTTCCACTTTTTTCCCTTTCCAATTTAAGTCTTTATAGTTTTGAAAACGACGGACTATTATTTAAATCATCATCATTGTGTTGGTTATTATTCTTTTAAACAGAGAACATGAATTTAAATCACCATTTGTTATGATAGGTTGATTAACTTAATAGAGCACCTCAAAATACACATTCTTTTTTAAAAAAAGACCATATGTGGAAAATTCTTAATTGCATGTTTACTTCTATTCTTACTGTAAGTGAAGTGTACGAAGTGGGTGTGTCCAGGGTCCTTCATGGACATGTGACACACAGTCACTGCTCTGAGTACCCAGGCTCTGTCATCTCATGAAGTTTCAACTTGAATGAGTTTTTTCCTGGGGAGAATGTTGAATAATTTTATCACACCTTTGTTATAAGGAGTCCTTCTGGTTGTTGCAGAATTCTAATATTTCCTAAGATTTGCAAAACTGGAACTCATTCCTCCTATCCCCCTTGCACCGCAGTTGAAGAAACATTGCCACAAACATTTCTTGAGTAAATGAATGAAAAACCATTAATGTGGCCTCATTTAGAAGATTCTTTAAATTATAGTTTGCAAATTTCCGTTTGTGCTTGGTTTACTTTTTTTCTCTGATTTGATGGAACTAGTCAAATTGCTTGATTTTTTTGAAAACATGTTCATGTTTGGAGGATTTCTGAAAATTGCCATAAGCATTTGCCTATAAGAAACTTTGGGAGACTTTTAAGCTTTCTAGCTATTTCCTCAAGGACATCATTTTGTTTCCACCCTAATATTTCCTAGGATTTAACAGATTCCTAAAATTAAGAATCATTGGAATGGAATTACTTTAACTCATTGCTACTGTTGCTTTTAGTGAATTAACAAATTAAACAAAGCACAAAATCCCAAAGTGTAATGTAACTCTCTAGGGCTTACCTTCCAGCAATAGACCTGCAGTTTCATGCCTGCCATCTCCCTTCTGTAGAAGATAATTAGGCACTAGAAGAATTTAACTTGGTACTAGAGAGAATCAGATGCAGGCAGGCTGTCAAATGCTGTTTTATCTCCCTCTGTCTTTCAACCATGAGCATGGTGATTATTTCATAGCTTATTGAATTTTTAGAGATTTTGAATAAAGAGATCAATAATAACTTAGACTTAACTATTTAGAGGTAAATAAACAATTCTGTGACTCAGTTTAATGCACATTATCTCATTCATGTTCATAAAACCCATCTGCAAGGAAAGTTGTTATTGCTTCCATTTGGTATCGGACACATTTTCTAAGGGAGACTCCTGACTTAGTTCAGGTCTGTCAGCAGAGCTGGGGTGCTTGGAGAGGGATGCAGCCCTTCCTAAGAGCTAGAAGGTTTGCCCAGATGCTCAGACAGAGCCTAGCCATCTTCAGAGCTTTGGTGCCTTTGAAGTCCTTGGCACCCTTGAGCTGCCTTCCAGTTTTAAATTCTGTGTCTTTCTGCTGCAACTGACATTTTGCTTTGGAAAGTTGGGATAAACTGATAGCTCTTAACCCAATTCTAATGCATGAAATTTTGGAAGTGAGTCTGTGGTCACACTCTTAGGCTTTAAATATTCAGCATCTTTGGGGAACTATGAGAAGGTCTTCGAAATTGGTTTACCTTTTTTATTTAAGATCAGAGTTCAATATTCAAAGGTTTACAGGCATGGCACTCTGGAAAAAGAAAACCTAATATAGGAAAAATATTTCACAAAACAGGTAAGTTAGGAATTGGCTAATTGTATTTTTTTAAAAAAAGGTTTCTTTACTTTGTAAAATTAGGTCCCCAGGGTTCTTTTATATGCCTGGTTCTCATGGTGCATTTAATGTTTGATCATAGATCATTAACCATTTGATTCAATGACTGGGAAAAAAAGAAGAGGAAAAATTGCTAAGGTTTGGGAATCAATACTAATTATAAAACAATCCAAAGGGAGATATGCATATCCTAATTTCAAATATATATTTAAAATATAATGGGAAATTTCCTTTTGACTTACTGTAATTTTTCTTTTTATGATTTTGTGAAAGACACTATTGGCAAACTGAGGTTCTTTGTTACCCTCAATGCTAATGTGTTTTGTTCATTTATTCTTCCTGTGCATATTTATTGAATGTCTGTGTGTTCCAGACACTGCAAGCCCAGTCTGTACTGCACTGACCTCATAGAGCATGCATTCTTTTTATTAATTTTATTTTGAAAAATTATGGAGTAGAAGATGTGGAATGGTAATGAACGAGTAAGTTCTCCTTTTAAAAACTTAACAACTTCATGTGATGATCTTTGCCTTTTGTAGTGTATCTTCTTTTACACTTTCTGAAATATATTATTATAATGAATGATTATTTTCTGGATTTTTTGTAAAAGATAAAAGGAAAAGCTTTTCTTAATTTGGTTCTTGGCATATTTATATGGACGTTTTGAGGCAATAGACAAGGCGATTATCATAAATATCCTAACTGGCACATTTTATTAGCACGAGCCCACATAACATAGATGAATCAACCTGACACTTTTTCCTTTAGCTCTTTGGTGACCATAATAATGGTTCTCTTATAGGTGAGTAGTGTGCACTTAATTTCCTTTGGTAAGTCTGAGGGATTTAATCTCATCAGTGAATTGTGAGTTGAAGATGTATTTCTAAGTTTAAAAATCTCATAATTTTCATGAAGATTTCTCTGCACTGTGAATTTCATGAACGAAAGCAATCTATTAACACTTTACATATATTTACTTATTCGTGTGGAGTGGTGTTACGACTTCAAATTCTGTTTATATAAGCTATCCATAGGAACTGGTTCTAATTCGTTTATTTTTACTGTGATTATAACTTTTAGTTGAGCAAATATTGAACTTTATTAATCCCACCTGTGTATCCTGCTGGGTAATAATATGTATTGGCACATGTATTTAAGATTCTTCAGGCTTTGAACAAAAATGTTGCCATGGGAACCTGATTTCATAGCCCATAGTCCTTTGCAAAACTACACCTGCCTTATGGTAGAGGTTGCCATGGCAACAGTTTTGTTCCGGGAACGTAGAACTTGAACAGAATATGCCACGAGTCTCTTTTAAATACATGCATTGATAGTTGTGATATTACTATAGTTGATGTGCGTATTAGAAACACGGGCAGCCCCATGGTGGGCAGCAGTGTGGTTCTTGTTTGCTGTGAATAGGTTCCTATCGAGTTTAGCAGTCGCCATGCACTGGATTAGGAAATTAGAGCAATTTTTAGTCTCTTTTCCCTCTAGCCTCAATCTCCTTATTTGACCCTCCTGGAGTATGGTGAAGAATTCTTTCTCAGTGACTGGCATTACCAGGATGATCATTTGTGAGAATGCAAAACCATAGGAAAAGATGTGTAACTAGTGTATGGCCAGACTCAGCAGGCTCTCTGCTGAAAGGGCAGCATCAATCTTGGGGGCCTCTAATGCTACAGAATATTCTACTAATGGCTCTTCAACTTCCTCACATATACTTACTCCAGAGGAGGTCATGGACTCCAATAACGAAGCCTCATGGAGATTAGTTTTTATATTTTTGATCCAATGTCTCGACTCTTTATCTCTTAAATTAACTTTCAGTGTAAAAAGAAGTTGACAACTCTTAAATGAATGTGACCCAAGTCCTTTCTTTGCTCATCATTCATTCGTGTCATATTATATTAATAACTAAGGCCATGTGGAAGGAGGGCGTGATTGTCCTGTGACAGATAACCCAGCTCATCATCGCTGTGTTATGATGGTTCTATCAGCTGTTATATGCATTGTCATCCGTCAGGGTCCTGCTTGCCTTGCTGGCACATTGCTGTTCCTGGCAGGTCTCAAAGCAGGCTGCAGTGGAGCTTTATGGCAGCTGCAGTGGGCTGCTCACAATCAAAAAGAGAAGCCGAATGGGGCTTTTATTAATGTCAATCATCCTCTGACTACAGGGGTATCAAAGGGACTTTGAGAAACCCCAAGGCTGCTTTCAGCGGAAACCCTGATCAGATCATCTCCCTTGATCGGGTAAAGGGATGTAGGAAAATGAGTTGGGTTAAAGGGATTAGAAGGTGTCCATGTGTTCAGCATGCATTTATGACAAATTAACTCAAAGTACAAATAGAGATTGATTTGTCTGATTGAGTGGAAGCATAATTGAGAAGTCTCAGGTCAGCTTCTGCCAACTTAAGGGTTTGGAAAGTTAAACAAATACCAGGTGATATGAAAAAATCATGTCTTTCATATTTGTATAGAGGGAAGGAGGGAGGGAGGGAGGGAGGGAGGGAGGGAAATGGGAAGGATGAGTAACATAGGCTAGTGAAATGATACCTGGAAGAATGAACCTGGAAGAATGACACTAAATGTGATGGGGAAAATTGTGGGTTAGATTCAATAAGAGGAAAGGGCAAGGAACATAGTGAGATTGTACTGGGCCCCAGGTGAGCTTCTTGATCTTCGCACTCCCTAAAACTATGGATTTGTCTCTTCAGCTGCTTTTCTGCAAATTAAATAATAGGCCTGAGCCAAGATGTTCAAACTCTGTGCTCTGTGAATGTGCACACAAACATGGCAGAGAAGCTCACAGGATGGGTTTTTTGTTGTTGTTGTTGTTTTGTGTGTAGGAAACCAACTTTGACTAGAACAGCTCAACTTTTTCTTGCTTAGCAATCTAATGAGCTTCATTTGGAGAAAATGCTTCCTGGATTGTAGAATGTCTTGAAACTATTGGAACTATTTACTAATTTCCGGCATTCTTCTCAGCAATAATGGTACAGTCTATGCCCCAGTCTTTATTAAGTGTATACAATGATTTGGATTTGAAACATTGTTTAGATATAGAGGCAGTCGTATTCAGGTCATGGTTGTTGCTCAATTAATATTTTTTCAGCTGAAGTGAATTAAATTTCATCAGTCCTGGAAATGGGTCGTGATGGTTCTTTTCCTAAAATGCCAAAGAAATGCTCTGAATCATTAGGAAGGCTAGATACCTAAACAGTGGTCTTGCTTTGTGAAAAAGTAGGATTTGGCCGCACCAGAGAGATTTGGCCACTGAGCCTTCAATTCAATGGAAAATGAAGACCTGAAAGCCCTGGGAAGATGAGAAAGGGAGACCCCGTCTCTAGAATGCTCCAGGGAACAGAGGCCAGCCAGCTCCACCACAGGACAGATTAAACTATTAGGGATTGAGCACTTCAACATGAAGGTTGAAGACACTGTGATCAAAGGCTAACACTACAAGGAAAAGAGATCTAATGGGCATGGGTTCATCCATCCTGAACATTATTACAAGGAGCTAACTTTCCTTGGGACTTTCAGGGGTGGGTTGAGGTCTGGAAGAAGGACTGCTTTACACACCAAGCAGGTCTCTAATGAGTTAATTACTTTCAAAGTTCAGATAAACTGGACATGAAAACCCAAACCCAGGGAGGTAAATGTGGTGATTGATTGGGCCCAACTCTGGCAGTTTTCTGTATGTGACCTGGTAGCTATATCTGAGAAGGTGAGGAGAACCTCTGTGGCTCTCAGACTCTGCCCTCTGAAGGGTGTGTTATTCTACTGCTAAGACAGACCAGTGGTCTTCTCCTGATTCACAATGGATTTCATACATTGAAGTCCTGCTTTCTGTACTTGATCTCACAGTTATACCCAACAAAGGGGAGAGGCAAATTCTCTTATGATTCTTTTTTTTTTTCCTGAAATTTTTGCATATTTTGACTGAAATCTAGCAGATGGTAATTTGGCATCAAATTCAAAGCATGCACACCTACATCAATATATACATAGGATGCACACCTACATGGATACATAAGATGCATGTATGTATGTACATGAATATATGTTTATGTAACGTGTGCGCATACAGTCAATAGGACCGTATGTCCTAGTGGTCCACTGAGAGCCCTGTGATTTGCAGATGTTCTTTAGGTGCGTAGGATGGAGATGGGGACACTCCAGGTAAAGGCAGCCACGTGCATTAGTGCCCAGAGGTGTGAAACTGCCTGGGTAGTCTTAGTTCTAAAGAGCTGCAGGTGGTTCTTGCTGGGCCACTGGAACTTGGGATGATGGTGGACTATGCTCGATAGTGGGGTTAATGAATACTCAGGGTGGTGATCTAAATAAATGACAGATAATAGGAGGCTTTGGGATGCTTCATTACAAATGTGTTCATCATTTCATAGGCAACGGGGCACCACTGAACAGTTGAAAACCTGAGAGAAAGACAATGATCTGTATTTAAGAAGACTCACTGGAAGCTGGGTAGAGAACATATTGGTTATAAGGGTTAGATCAAAGAGATCTGTTAGGTTAGATGTGATTTGTTAATATAGGAGAGAGAGAGAGAGAGAAAAGAGGACCTCAATTTACAAACAGTCAGTTGTTTATATTTTAGTCCCTTCCAGCAAGCTTTCCATTTCTATTTCTCAGGAAGTGGAGGAGGAAAGACAGACACAGTGGTGAATTTTTTTCTGTTTGTTTATTACCTGCTTTCATTTGCTTCCATTGTACGACGCATACCATTTAAGTCTTCTTGGAACCCGAGAAGGAAGAGGAAAAAAAATCATCCTAGTTCCTTAAAAGCAAAATAACTAATAGGTTATGAATGAGCTGAGTTTATTATTTCTTCACTAAGCCAGGATTTTCTGTAATGAATTTTGTCAGGAAGATCTAATTAGCCATAATAGCAGTCACTGAGAATAGTAACAGGAAACTTGTTCAATAGGCTCTCGCTGGGCGATTTTTTTCTCCCATTGTTGCCTCTTCTAACCTTTACAGTGCACTTTGCTCAAAGGAATATACAGTCTACATGCTGGAGAATTATTTAAGTGTGAAGTTACATACATCTTCCAAACACAAAAGCTTTGCCCTCTGGCACATGTAAAAGAAATAGAGGTTCCTTTGGAAATGTAAGAAAATGTCCTCTTTTGATCTGATGTGAAGATGATGTTAAAAATATCTAGGTCTGACTAAAATACCCGGTCTTTAAATAAATAACCCTAAGTCATGAAAGAAGTTGAAGGGGAATGCAAATTGTTTCGATCTTAAAAATAAAACAAAGAAGATATTTATTATGGAATAAATACATCAAAGCTCCAATGAATAGATAGGTCAAATTGTTAAACTCAAATATCTCTTCCCATTTGTGCAGCTACCACACTTATTCATTTTAAACTTTGAGTGGTAAATTTGAGCATATATGAATATATGAATATGAATATATATGAATGGCAGGGAGCAGAAAAAAGAGAATTTTCCACCCCAACCCTGCTCAGGTTATTAGCATTCCCTCTGGCCCTGCTTTCCTCTTTTTCTCCCAACACAACATCTCGCGGCTTAAGATGAAAAGACTTATTGGATTCTCTGTTGTCAATTGGACAAGTCCTCTCTGGGGTCCTTTCTGTCAAGATCCTCGGATTCCATTTGAATTTAAAACAGACCTGTAGGCTTGGGACACGTGGTTGCCCTGTGTTCCAGGAAACAGAGGAAGAGTTATTTTTAAAACATCCTACAAGATCTTCATTCCTAAAGCTGGGTAGGGGGAAACCAGCAGATGTTGCAGGATGCTTGTAAGCAGTTAACTATGTCCAGGTCATTGACATAGGAACAGGAGCACTTAGGGCAGCGAAGATTGAATGTGCTGAGTTTCCCAGCTGTTCTTTTCCTTTCCTTTCCCTTAACCGACCACTGGAGCTCCTGCTCTTTCCCTCTAGTCCCCTCCCCTCCCCTAACCTCTTCCTTCCCTCCCTTCCTCCCTCCCTTCCTTCCTTCCTTCCTTCCTTCCTTCCTTCCTTCCTTCCTTCCTTCTTTTCTTCCTTTCAAGAGACCTGAGAAACCACATAGCCTAGTGACATTTGGGTTGTTGCCGCATGACTTTTCCCTTTTGGTAGAATATCTGGATATTTCTTCCTTTATTTCCAAGAACTATGACATTTATCTCTTTTTTATTAAAATCTAGAAGAAATTCTTTTACCACACTTTTCTTCAAGAAGCTATATTCAGATTCTTAAAATACAACCTGTTTTAGTGACATCTCAACTGTCAAAGCAGTATCAAATACTAAAATATTTTAAGTTAGATTGTGTGGTGTAGTAGAAAAAGCAAGGGAATGAGAAAATACTTCAGTTGTGAAATAAGAAGAAAAACAGTAGCTGGCAAAAGCTATAATTGATGATAAATGCCTGTGGGATTGCTAAAAAGATTTTATATATGAAAGTAAAATTAATTTTATTGTAAATTTTTCCCTTTCCTAAGAATGTTTTTTCTTTTTAAGCTCAATGTTTGTGAAGTTCTTTTTTAAGATACTAGGAGCATAAGTGAATGTTCCTACTTAACTTCCCTTGTATGATTATCTAAACTGATATTTGTCTCCTTTTATTGATAGAACTATAAAAAAAAAGAGGTGGATTTCCTTATCTTTTTATGTGTACTTAACTCCAATTGATTTGCTGACAAGCGTGCATTTAGGCGAATTCCCCTAATATTCCACAACATGAAACTCCCCCTGCAATCTGCCTAGTACCCTGATTGACCTCCCCATTCATCATCTCTGTTCTCTCCAGCTATCATGCATGGCGCATCTCCTGTCTGCTTCAGAGTCCCTTCCTGCCTCCTCCCTAGCAGAGTCACAGCCTGTCCCAGACCAAATCTCTGGGCTCCTTGGTCACTCTATGGTCTTTTGTATTTAACCTCCTACAGAATTTTTTTGCAACCTAATCATATTAATATATGCTGCTTCTTCCTCTGAATTATAAATTTCCTGGAACCAGGAATATCACCTCATGTCACTTCTATATTGCTGCACCTACTTAGCATGTAAAATTTACCAAAGTCTCCCAAATCCTAGTCCATAAAAGAATTGCCCCTCAAATAAAAGGGAACATGAGGGCTAGAGATGAAACTCAGTAGTAGGGCTCTTGCCTTACTGCTAACAATGTAATGATGTAATCAGCTTGCTACTAAGCTCAAATTATTTGATAATTTTTATTTTTACATAATGTCATTGCAAAATTTTTCATGGTAGAATGTCCTTTTTAGACATAAAATAGTAATGTTTTTTAGGTAGCAGGATTGTTATTTTAATTTTCTAAATAATGATTCTATGCCAGTCCTTCAAGCCCTTTGAAATTATAATTCCAGCATCTGGAAACCAGTGGCTGACAGTCCACGCCATCAGGCCAGGCAGTTGTTCCCTCTTGGGACCTCCTACATCTTTGTGCAACTCACAGGCCACTCAGCTAAGCTGTGATACATTTTATCCTTATATCTTTTCCTGACTCTGCAGCTGATTCAGAGTAAAGCCCCGCTGTATACCTATTTTGTGATGGCTAATTATAATGAAAATGTGGATAGCAAACCTCAAAAATATGCATGTTGTGTAATTGAGTACTCAGAATCACTCTGAATTTGGAAAGCTAAAAGAAATCAAGAATTTTGGTGGATTGATTTTTATTAAATGAATTGAGATGATACATTTTAGATGTAAAAATAGCAAAGACACTGATTTAAAAAGATCTTTAAAGTGGGTGTCACCCTGTGATTTATGGAAAGGTATGAAAATCACATGGAATCTACAAGTCCTACATAAAGCGCAATCATCACACGCTTAAGGAAAGAAAGAAGACCAGTTTAACAGGTCGGCATTATTTGGTACTAAATTCTATGACCATAAACTTTATGGTGTTTCCAATGCAGGTTTTCTTTTTCCCTTATTAAGTATTTAAAATTATACCTTTTTCCTGTGTATGTAAACATAGTTTTAACATAATTTTTTAAATCAAGAAATATGTTTCTGTTTTCAAGCCGTGTCTAGCTATCAGTCCCATTTTTACAAATATTCTTAGTCCGTGGGACATATTTTCTGCTGAGTACTGTGAAATTTAATTCAGAAGTGCTTTATTGATGCTTCGTTTTCGTGACCTTTCCAGTCCTGTGCTGGTGACATATTGGTCCTCAGTCTCCAGTGCTTGGAGAATCTAATAGATAGGATGGAATGGGTCAGATAATGAAAGTCCCTGGTACATTAACTTTCAATTTCATGAATGTCTGAATATTGCAGAGAAGATGAATAGCAAGACTTCCTTTGCTTTTACATTTTAACATTTACAAGCTAGTTAAATTTCCCTTGTATTATCAGCAGCCGAGTCCTAGTCTACAATATTAACACACACATTTATATTTTTGAGCAGTAGTGTAAGAGTGTAAAATAATTTATAAACCACAGAGCAGGTGACTTACAAATGCAAGCCACTAAAAGAGATGAATAAATAGGGGTTTCATTTCACATGAGTTACAGCATGTGAAGGACACACTGAGCAGGCTGCTTCTGGGTTCCTCTTTGTTTTACTGACATGAGAGGAGAGTTGGGCGTGTAGTCAGTCACGTGACTGATCTATTTATTAGCAGGTAGTTACCATCAGTCCAAAAAGCAGTGTTACTGTTTTGAAGAAGCATTCATCTGCTCTGAAGACGTCACAGCAAGTGTGGTCATTTGAAAGCATCTGTTGAAATAGACTAATCTCTGGGATGAGGCTCAAAATCATGAGAGTGATAGAAAATACAGAAGGAGCCTGAGTGATTAGGTGAGGACTGGGACCAGAAGGCACCCAGCTGCTGAGTTGCTGGAGTTCGGATACTGATAGGTGAACTCATTTGGATTCCCAGGGGCTATTTTACAGGTCTTGCAAGCTCATCTGCTTCTGCACATTCCTTTCTTAACACCATATTGATAGCACCCATTTTCGTGAAATATGGTCAGAATTAGATAATAAGTGTGGCCTTTCGGATTGTGGTCGATATTCAACTGTGTTTAAAGATGTGCACTCTCCCGCCATGCTGGGCAAGCTGTGCGTTGAGATCTGAGATATAGCTCTAAAAGGGAAGTGCAGTCATCAGGTTGACTCAGAATTCTGGCTTGGGAACTTTACCTAACTTGTGCTCCTTGAATATGTAGTTAAATGTATATAGTCGATGCTTTCATATTTTGATAAAGAAATGAAGAATGAGTCTCCCTTGAACTAGGGTGTATATAGGAGGTGAAATGGCTGTGGTGTTGTGATTGTTTTGTTTTCTGGTTTCTTTACCATGTCAACTCCTGGCTCCGATGGCAGCCTCTCTCCCAGGGAGAGGAAATCCATTGCTCAGTTGCTACTTTACCTAAACATTTACCCAGGAAGTTTGTTTTTCCAGCTCCTCTTATGTCACCCCCATCCACATTTGCAGCCTCCAGTCACAACGCTCCCTCTATACCTTCACCTGCTTCAGGTGCACCAGCTGGCCTCCGTCACACCTGCCAGAGCGGTGTGACGCTCTGGAAGAGGCTATATCAATTGACTCTGTGTTTTCCTACCATGCCACTCCTGGGTCTGTCTATGCTGAGTTCCATGTTTGACTTCTCCACTTTGCTCTGCTCTGCTCTACCTCCCAGCAGCTGACCCAGCAGGCCCTGCATCAGCTGGATTCTGGAAGGGTCATACCACTGAAGGAATCCTAGAGCTAGATCACCAAAGGGGAGGAAGGAGGGGGAGTCATTTCCTCCCTTCCCTTACCTCAGGAAGTACCATCAAAAGATACTGCATTTCCTCCTTAGCTCCTGCTCCTCCCAGATATTTCCTCCAAAGTTCCAGATTTTACTAGGTGGCCAGAGCCTCTGGTCTCCATTACTCATGCTATAGATTGGATGTTGAAAATCCCCCAAAGATCCATGTGTTAAAGACTTAGTCCCCAAGGTACCATTATTGGAGGTAGTGGAACCTTTAGGATGTAGACCTTTTTTTCTTTTTCAATTTATTTTGATTAATTGTACACAAATGGGATACAGCTGTTGTTTCTCTGGTTGTACATGAAGTGGTGTCACACCATTTGCGTAATCATACATGTACATAGGGTAATGATGTTTGTCCCTTTCTGTTATTTTTCCTTCCCCCATCCCCTCCCCACCCCTCTTTTTCCTGTGTACATCCATCCTTCCTCCATTCTTGCCTCCCTCCCACCCCCTGTTATGTATCATCATCCACTTATCAGAGAGATCATGTGACCTTTGGTTTTTGGGATTGGCTTATCTCACTTAGCATGATATTCTCCAGCTTCATCCATTTACCTGAAAATGCCATAATTATATTATTCTTTATGGCTGAGTAATAGTCCATTGTGTATATATACCACAGTTTCTTTATCCATTCATCTATTGAAGGGCATCTAGGTTGGTTCCACAATCTAGCTATTGTGAATTGAGCAGCTGTGAACATTGATGTGGCTGTATCACTGTAGTAGGTAGATTTTAAGTCCTTTGGGTATAGGCCAAGGAGTGGGATAGCTGGGTCAAATGGTGGTTCCATTCCAAGTTTTCTAAGGAATCTCCACTCTGCTTTCCAGAGTAGCTGCACTAACTTGCAGTCCCACCAGCAATGTACCTTTTCCCCCAACATAGGATGTGGACCTTTGTGGAGATTGATTCATTGGGGGTGTTCCCTCAAAGGGGATTGTGTACTCTAATCTCTTCCTCTTTTTATTTCCAGCTTTGTGATGTAAGCAGTTTACCCCATGGCATGCTCTTGTCAATATTTCCTGCTCTTTCCAGAGGGCCATGTGAACTTGAACTAGAATCTCTAGAACTGAGTCAAAAGAACCCTTTTCTCTTTATAAATTAATTGTCTCAGGTATTTTGTTATAGTGACAGAAAGCTGATTAACACATCCCACATTCACTGTCTGTTTTAGCCAACTTTTCACTGCTGTGACTAAAATATCCAACAAGTGCAACTTACAAGAGGGAAGGTTTATTTTGAGTTCATGGTTTCAGAGGTTCAGTCCATGGTCAGCTGACTCCCTTACTTTGAGCCCTAGGTGAGGTAAAACATGATGTTGGAAGGGTGTGGTAGAGGAAAGCTGCTCTACTCATGGTAGTCAGGAAGGAGAGAAGGTGGAGGCAGGGGAACAAGATGTAATCCCCAAGGGAATGCCCATTCTCCAGACCAGCTTCCCTCAACCACACCCCACCTGCCTATAATTATCACCTAGTATAGGAGGTAGTCTTTCAAATTATCAATCCACCAAATGGATTAATCCACTGGTTAGGTTATAGTTCTCATAATCTTATCATTTTACTTCTTGAATTAATGCAGGAGCTTTTGAGGGACATCTCCTATGCAAACCAGAACACCCTTGGTCTGTCTCTCCTAAAGGTAACAGTGGCTTTCTGCTATTCTTTTCTGCAGGTTGCTGACTGTCCATATTTAGTTTTTCAGCTCTTCTGCTACCTGAATAAACAAGTCTTTGCTTCAAATTTGTTCTTTTTAAATGCAAAGAGTGAGTGATTTCTATCTTCTTAGTTGGAGCCTGATATACCTACACTGTCGCTGCTTCAAATATCCCCGTCCCCCACTGCTCTCAAGGCAGGACAGTTTCTCATCAAATTGATGACTTCAGCCACAGCAAACTGACCGTCTCATTTTCCAGTGAGTATAGTATCCACAATATTTAACTGGTAAATTTGCAGATTCAGAAAGATTACCACCCCAAACTTTCCTTGTATTATACACATGACCAGAAACCATCTGCCTACTTATGGACTTTGAGAGATTTTTTTTAGCTTAAATTAAGGCATGTTCAATCTGCTTTATTATTATTATTTAAAAACATGATCTCCCAACCTTACTTAAAATATCCTTTAAACTCAGTCATTGCATCTCCTCCTCCCCTCTCCCTCCAGCCCTAGCACAATGTTATATACATATTAAGTGCTCAGAATTATTTGTCAAATAAGGAAATGACAAATGCTTTCAAACTAAAATTGAAGTTTATATAAAAATGTTCCTTTTTTAATAATGATGTTTTTACTAGTTGCTGGGAAGAATTTAAAAAAGAGAAAACAGGGAATTTGTTTCTCTAAAAAATTGAGAATTGGACTAATTTGTATAAACCATATATCACAAACAGTATACTGGTAGAAATCATGAGAGTTTTAATATGCTCTTCCTAGAGATAGACTCATATTTCTGCTACCAAGAGTATTCATTTGGTAGTTATTTCCTTACAATTTTTATGATTATTTCCTATGATATAAGCCAACTCTCTTGGTTGCTGGTGGTCCACCCAGTGTCTAATCCTTCTGACTGCTTTCTGAGTACCTTTGTCTCAAAGCCCATGTCTTTTAGTATAAGACAACACTATCCCCAGCTAAGGAATGGGCACATGCCAGTATAAAACAATCAAGAAATCCCCATTCTCTTTATCAGGGTAACTGCTTCCGATAACCTAGACATAAAACAATCATTTTGTGGCATTCCTCTGGCCAGTCTGGACAGAAATTAGTTTCAGAAAAAGCACATGACCCAATTTGGGTCTGTGAGACATTAAGAGTTAACACTAAAGGCCTTCTACTGGGAAATATTGTTCTGTCCCTGTGTGGCCTGTGCAGAATGTACCTGTGAATGTACCATGTTGCCGCCATGTTGGGAGCCAGTCTTAGGATGGAGCTCTAGTTATGGAATGTAGATCAGGCAAATGGAAGTACACTGGGTCCTTGGTCCCATCAGTGGGTAGCTGATTCAGAATTACTCCTCCCACTAGACTTTCCTGTTTTATGAGCCAAACACATTGAATAAGGCTTTCTTTTAAATGCATTTTAAAGCATCTTGACTGATATGCCACTCTGAATACTGAAATGCTAATCTACTTGAATGCTCAGTCAATGAAGGCTCCAACCACAGGAGGAAAAGTTAGACCATCAGAGGATGAACCAAATGAACAGAACTCCCATGCCTTCTGAGTGACTCAGCCTTCCTTTTTTCTTCCCTTTTCCTGAATCACAAGTGGTTGGAGATTCAATAAGAGCCAATAGGCAGAACATAGTTAAGATCTCAGCACGTGGGCCTTGGAATCATATAGGGTTTGTGTTTGATTCCTGGCCCTGCCTCCAGACCATGTTTTCTCATCTGTAAAGCTGGGTAATAATACCAGCTGATGGCATTGTAAGAATTGAATGAGAATATGCTTCTTGATGTCCATAGAATATTGCATGAGACACAGCAGGCGCTAAAGCTACCCTGCTCCTCCTGTTCTTGTTAGTGTTATCATTAGGCAATAGCAATCTCAACCTCTGGTCTCTTGATACTGCTTTCCTGAGTGGGTTCCATCAACCCGACTCTGCAGAAGTAGACTTCCCCAACCACAGATTTGTGAGAATACCTCTGAGTTGACATATCACAGGCACAGATGACAGGAAGATGAAACTATCTAGGGTTGAAGTTGAAGAACAAAGCTTATTAAAGTTCTAGGCCATGCACACGTGGCTAAGGGGAATGGGCAGCAGCTCTCCCCCTATCCTGGGACTGTGTCACTGTGGAGACATGAACCAGGCCAAGGGGGCAACAGATAAAGGCCGAGGCTCATGCAAGAGTCAGGGCAACAACCGAGCACTCAGGGTCAAAGGCAAGGCCTTCTCGGCACCTGGAATAAATCACATTGTTGGGTATTCACTGCCAACATTTTTCTGGAGGTAGAAAAATATTTAAGTGCGGGCTGGGGCTATAGCTCAGTTGGTAGAGTGCTTGCCTTGCAAACACAAGGCCCTGGGTTCAATCCCCAGCACCGCAAAAAAAAAAAAAAAAAAAAAATTTAAGTAAAATGAAGTGAATTTCTATGACCAGTTCAAGTGTTGCAAGCACTGCCATGCCATGGGTGATCCTCCCAACATCAGGGCTTCCACCTGGGAAGGGTTTCCCTCTTGCCCTTGTCTATACCACCATCTACACTGCTGTATTTCAGGGTCACATGTGAACCCTTCACCTCCCCAACTGAACTTCTGACAAAAGGGACCACATCTTATTCTTATTTTTTTATTGTGTCAAGAGCCAAATTTAGGATTTTAATAAACACATACATGTCAAAGAACTGGGCAGAGCATTCTTTATACCAGATTAAACTTTATGAGCATCAGGGTCCCAAGATAAATTTTTAAAAATAAGAATTTTTTTAAACGTTTCCAAATTTGTGATCACCTATTGAGGATTTCATATTTGGATCAATTAGTAATTTGTCAGTTTTCTTCAAAAATAAGACCTGAATGTTGCCCTCCTGGCTTCTAAGAAAAAAGGAAAGAAGTGAAATGTATAAAGGGGCTGTGGTGTGTCCAGAGGTTCTTGGCAGACTTTGTCTCATTGGATCCTCACAATCATCAAATGAGGGAGATATTATTAAGCCTGTTTTAAAATGAGGAAACCAGAGCTCAGAAAAATACTCAATAGCTTGTCTAAGGAAAGTGGCAGAGCTGAGAAGGGAAGCAGGCCTTTGATCCAAAGCCCATGCTTTTTCACTGTATTAGTTCTGATGTTTAATTTTTCAAAATACGTGTTCCTTTTCATTATGAGCTTTAGCATTCATCAAAGGAAATGTCTGTATATGTAAATTCCCTGCACTGATAGACCAAGTGATTATTTATAGCCTGTTGACATTTGCTGAGTTTTCCACTCACATTTACATTAGCCTGACATCCCCCCGGAGAAGGCTGGGAAATGTTTTGATGGCATGTCAGAGATTTCTAAGTGTATATTCACTGGTTCATTCTACAAACATCGTTTGAATGTTTACTATGTTCAAGGTACTGTGCTGGGTGAAACATATAAAACCTTTTAGGGGCAGTTCCATACAACATCTATTACAAGGACAGCAGTTCTTCAAGAATTATTCTAGGCAGGAGTCCAAGTATGCATGTAGCTGTGTTCTGTGGGTTTCTCTGAGAGCCATGTACATTCCTGGCAGCCCAAACACAGACTCGGGACAGGGAGCACCTGATCCAGGCAGAAGGAAGAGAAGAATTCAAAGGAATGGCTGAAAGAGTTGAAGAAACCTGGAAAACATTTATATAAAAGGTGCTTTACCTATAGCAGTGAAGGATGTGAAACAGAAAACAAGAATTCAAGAACTAAGCCTGCTGTTTAAGTGCTTTTTGATCCTGAGCACATAATTACTTGATACTCAGTTTCCTTACTGGCAAAATATAGGTAATGACACTTCTTTCAAATGAGGTGATAACAGTTTGATAAAATATGAAATTGTATACAAATGCCAAAATGATATACTTATTAATATGCAGCCTAAGCTTTCTTTGATGATCTGAAAATCTTGGAAATGATGGAAGCAAATGTGTTATGAAGTAGAATTCATGGTTGATGACTGACTGGGCTTAGGGCACAGAACTGGAAAGGCAGCTTTGTTTATACACATACATCAACAGAGGCAAAATAATCATTGAAAATGGAAAAGAAGTCTGGATTTTGAACTAGAAAAGTCAGAAATGTTTATTCAAAAGGCAGAGCACAATTAAACCAGAATGAGGAGAATTATTTTTCTAGGATACACACTGCTAATCCTCATCAAAATTTAAGAGACAACTAAATGAGATGGAGACTCATGATTCGGCAAATGTAGAAGCTTTGACTTTTTATGTTCTGCTTCATTATCTGCCTTTTGTTATCAGCTAGAGGAACATTTCTTGGTATGAAGCAAAAACTATTTAATCTGAGTTTATTTAAGGTTAGATTATCCTGATTCACCATCCTGCCACTCAGTGTTACCTGAACCACCTTTAATAAACTCAGAACACCAAAGAAGATTTTCTATCTGAGCCAGCCAGCAAATAAATAAATACATAAAACCATGGAGGTTTTTTCATTTGGGTTTGAAGATCAAGTTTAAAGTGGTCTTTAAAAATATTAAATCCAGCTCAATTTCGAGTTTGCATTTAATAGAATGAGAACTCAGTTCTCTTTCTCCTCCTTGGGGCCCAGAGGATATTTATTAAACAAAGAACAGCAGAAGAAATGAATGTTAAGGGAGGGAATTGCTTTTCCCGCAGTCCAACCTATTTTTAAATTAGCAGAAGCAAGTGCTAATGTGAAACCCTCTGACCAGTAATCACATTTTCCTTTTGCTTTGTTGGAGAATCGCAGCAATCCATATTAGCATTTCACACTAGTTAAGAGAGCTCAGTAAAATGGTCCAGAGAGACAGTGGAGGGTGAGAGCTGGGGAGGGAGAGGTGATATGGGCAGGGAGGTTTCCTGGGAAAAGCACCTCAGTAGGCAATTTCATGTGGAAGCTAAAAAGCCTTTTTTTGGACAGCAATTTAGAAATAAAGCACAAAAGACAATGAACACAGCTCCACACCGACGCGGGGTTATAGTTTACTCAGGTGCTGACACAAAATCGATATCGCCACCACCTATTGATGATTTATTTCAGTAATTACTCTTGAACCTATAACTAAAATGCTGTCAACACAGGACAACCTTGCGCTGCTAAATGCTTGTGCTTTCTTCTTTCAGTAGATTAATTTACATGTAATAATGAAAACGGCACCATTTCCTGATACTGACCAGTCAGCAATCTATTAAATGCTTTAGAAAATGAGGATGAAAAATTAACAATGGCTTTCAAACACCTTCAGCGGGTGGCTTGGGATTAGACTGCACGAGGGCAGTTATTTTCCCATTGGTCTGGTTAAGGCGATGGGTCTCTAGGACTCAATCTGGAAGTCCAGGGACCTGGCACCCTTTCCAAAGCAGAGCTCACTGGCTACTGGAAGGGTCTTAGCCATTCTACATTATGCTCCTCCCATTGGGCTCCTAGTGAAGGTTCTCTGGCTGCTAAAGAAATTTCTGGCTGAGGAAATGTGTCGCCTTTCTAGGAAGCAGAGGAACCTTTGGAGACAGCTAAATAATTAATCGTCTCTTATGATTTGTATGAAAATGCTTTAAAGATCATATTAGTGATAGGTAGTGCAGTATCTACCCATCAATCCTAGCTTTCCCATCTCTGGAACCATGTGGGATAAATTCATTCTTTTTTTCTGAATCAATTATTCTTCACCCAGGATTTTTGAAATTGTATGGGGGAAATGCATCTTTATTTTCACTAACATCTGCCAGAACTTTAGGATTTATTCTTATTTTAAATGTGTACAACTGAGCACGGTATTATTGTCAATTTCTGTCTATGGCTTTGAGACTGATAGAAATCACACATTTCCATGAAATTTTATTTGCTGCACATTTCTCACAGTAGGGTTTGTGCTTATCACCCTTTGATGCTAGTTCTTTATTATATTGATAGATATTAAAGTTAAAAATGTCACAATTTTTAGAGCAGTTGGTAACTGAATTTCAATGAAATCAGTTTCATTTTTAATTCTATGTATTTTAGGCTTTCAAAAATAGTTTTCCAGATAGCCTAGATAGCCTTTCAAGATGAATGACAGACTTAAATGTAAAACATAAAACAATAAAAGATTTAGGAAAAAAATATTCAAGATGTAGGCCTAGATCATCTAGGATTTCTTAGAAATGACATCAAAGCATAATCTATAAAAGGAAAAATTGATACATAAGATCTCATCAAAATTAAAAATCTTTGCTCTGTGGAAAACCTGTTAAGAGGAGGAGAAGCCACAGCTGGGAGAGAAGAGTTGTGAATTTCATGACTGCCAAAGAACTTGTACCTAGAATATATAAGGAACTCTCGAAACCCAATAATCATGAAAAAAATAGGGAAAATACATGACTGGAAACTTCACCAAAAAGTGTATACAGATGGCAAATATGCCCTAAAAAGATAATTAACATCATTAGTCATAAGCGAAATGCAAATTAAAAATCACAGTGAGATCTCCCTGTAAGTATCAAAATGACCATAAATTAAAAAAAAAAAAATAGTGACACCAGCAAATGCTAGGGAGGATGAGGAGAAATTGAATTACTTATATGTTGCTGTGTAAAGGTGCATTGCTCAGGCATCCTGGATAATACCTAAGCAAATTTTTATGTAATTAAACATGCACTTAAACTAGTTAGCAATTCCTTTTTCAGGTATTTGTCTTAGAGGAATAAAATCCTATCTTCACATAAAAATCTGTGCATGGATGTTCACCTCAGCTTTATTTGTAACAGTTAAAAGCTAGAAACAACCCAGTTGTCCATCAAGAGGAATATGGTTAAATAAATTGTGTTGCATCCATACTATGGGATATTATTAAGCAACAAATAGCAGTGAACTATTGATATGTATGGTCTCAGGGGAATTACACTGAGTTAAAAAATGCACCTAAGTTCAATACCATTTATATAACATATTTGAAATTTAAAAAATACAGAAATAAAGGATGACTTAATGGTTGCCAAGGGTTAGGGATTTGAGAGACATGAGGCTCTAAAGTTGTAGCTCAAAGAAGCCTGAACTGATTGAACAGTTTGTGTCTTGATTGTCGTAGTGGTTAGGCAAATCCACATATTTAATAAAACTGCACAGAATTATACACACACACAGGACACATGAGTTGGTGGATAACCACTGAAATCAGTATAAAGCTCTGGATCACATCAATGTCAGTCTCCTGGTCTTCATATTGAAGATGTTAACACTGGGAAAAGCTGGAGACAGGTACACAGACCTTGTACACATCTTTGTAACTTCTGGCGAATCTAGATTATTTTGAAGTCAAAAGCTTTCATGAAAAGTCCAAGCAAACAAAAACATCATTAAGATGGACATTACCGGGCTGGGGATATAGCTCAGTTGGTAGAGTGCCTGCCTTGCAAGCACAAGGCCCTGGGTTCAATCCCCAACACTGCAAAAAAAAAAAAAAAAAAAAAAAAAAAAAAGGACATTACTAGACTGCCAGAGTGGCCCCTGACCCAAAATACAAAGTTGAAGAACTCTTATTATAAGCTCTTTTAAAAAATGAACTCCTTATAAATGAAGAACTACTCAATTAGTGAGAACCTAGGAGTTAAATAAGTTCCTTTGCTCAAAGCACAATCTTCCTCTTGCTAGCTACATGAACATGAGCAAGGATAGGGTCAATTGCTGGGAACTCACATGTCTACTCAGCTTTGAACCTGTGAGGCCCAGAGCTAGCCAGCCTCGGCCTCTCTTTCTAGGGTTCTCATCTTCCTTCCTTCCTTTCTCTCTTCCTTTCTTCCACCCTCCCTTCTTTACTTTGGGGAAATTTCCTGTGCTTGTTAAACAGACATGTATAATTTCTAGATAAGACTTGCTTCTGAGTGGTCTCATTCAAGCACTTTTCTTTTAGAAGTAGGTAATTGTAAGTATAATTCTGCTTGAAATATAGCACGGACATTGTGGCTTAGAATAAAAGAAATCTATTCTAAGATATTTAAGTGGTCAATAAAAAGCATTTCCTATAATAATTTTCTTAAAACCCACTTTAGTATTACTGTCTCAGTGTAATAATTTACTGATGTCAAGGCTCAGCAATTGTTGGCTAAAGCAGACTCCTAAATAAATAAAAAATTAAAAGCTCTCTTTCTTGCAAGAAAAATAGGACATTAGGAGAATATTGCCTGGATGAGCAACATTTCTTTTGACCACTGGTGGGATATGACGTTGTTCATTGTCACAGAATATCTAGGAGACAGACTCCAAGCAGGCAGGTTTAGTTCTATCCCTTTAGTATCCACTGATCCCCTTTTTCTCCAGAAAATTATTCTATTTCTCCATAACTTTTTGTATCTAAAATTTTATTTCCAGAATAGAAAATATACTTGCTGAAATCTCACAACAGATGGACCTGAAGGGAAATAAGAATCCTGTTAGGAGTGTTTTATATTGAAAACATTTACACCATAACCCGCAGTGCTGGACCAGAAACTCAGCATATCAGCATCCATTTGCCTCAGTCTCCTCACCTAGAAAATGAAGGCATGGACTTTGTGAGCTCTAAAGTTATTTCTGCCATTTAAGTTTTTCAGGAATCTGACATCTGTGAGAGTTTAGAGCCCTGTAATCCTGAAGTCTTAAGTCTTGGCTTAATTCAGAGCTTTGAGTTGGGAAGATAGTGGTAGCGAATGTTTATTGTGCATGTAGTATAAGCTGGACATGCTCTTAAATACCCTCATGGCAATACATTCTGAAATATTCCTCGTTAGGTGAGCTCATCATCCTGCAAACAGCAGAGTATAGTTACACAACCTAGAGGGATGGAGCCATCTCCCTCTATATGGTGTAGCCGACTGCTCCAAGGATACAAACCTGCACAGGTTATCATTGTGTTGAATGCTGTCAGCAATTGTCACATAATACTAAGTATTTATGTATCTAAATATAGAAATTGTACAGTTAAAAATGCATAAAAGATGAAAATGGCACACCTGTACAGGCCACTTGTCATGATTGGAGCTTGCAGGACTGCAAGTTGTTCCAGGTGAGTCAGCAAGTGGTGGTGAGCGTCCAAAATTACTGTAGACTTCCTGAAAACTGCACACTTTCCTTGTGCTACATGTGTTTTAAACATTCTTTTCTTTCTTCAATTTTAAATTAAACTTGGCTTACTATAACATTTTTACTTTATAAACTTAATTTTTAAACTTTTTTGACTTGTTTGTAATAACAGCTTAAAACAGAAGCATATTTTACGGCTGTACAAAAATGTCTTCTTTTTTCATATTCAATAAGCTTTTTTCTAGTTTAAAAACCTTTTTACTTTCTAAGCTCTTTTGGTTGTTTGTTAAAAACCAAGACGCAAATGCAAGACGCAAAATTTGCTGAGGCCTACGCAGAGCGGTATCATCAATATCCCTGTCTTCCTCATCCGTGTCTTGTCCCACCAGATGATCTCTGGGTGCAATAACATGTATGGAGCTGTCACCTCCTGTATTAGCAATGCCTTCTTCTAAAATCCCTCCTGAGGGACCTGCCTAAGGCTGTATTGCAGCAACTTTTTCCCCCATATATATATGGTGTGTATATATTTATAATATATGTGTGTGTGTGTGTATATATGGTGTATGTATATATATACACACATATATGTATATACCAAAATCGTCATGAAATGTACAGTTCAATGACATCGTAAACCAATAGCATAGTCATTTTCCACATGTACTACACATAGTTGTATGTCCCATACTTTCTCATGACTAGAAGCATGGTAGGTTTGTCCACACCAGCATCACCACAGGTGTGTGAATAATACATTGTTCTGTGACATTAAGATGGTGATGACTTCAGTAGGCAATAGGAATTTTTCAGTTCCATGATAATTTCAAGGGAGAACTGTTATATGTGTGGTCCTTTGGCTATAACGTTAAGCACTGGGTGTGTGACTTTCCTCACCCATCTTAACATCCAGGAAGGTACTCTCACTTGTAATATTTTCATTTTAAGGATGAGGAGACTAAGGCTGTGAGGGTCTGCAAACTCAACTAATACATATGGTAATAAATGGTGTAGATGGAACTTGGATCATCTAGCCCTCAAACTGGAGTTTTTCACAGTCCTAATAACTTAAGGTTATTAGGACAACCTTATGGCACTAATAAATTAGGGTTGCTTTGAGTAAATCCAAGGCACCTTCTATAAGGTGAATTATTTGAATGCTGCATTTTAGTGATCAATCATGAACAGATGCTGCCTGAATATCTATTTTCTAAAAAAGCCTTCCCATTCATGTACAAAAATAATTTCTAAAAATTGGAGAAAAAAATTCTTAGAGTAAAGGAGAGTACTGTCTAATGCTGGCAGCACTGCTTTAAAATTTCTTTTCTACAACCTCTCATGTTTCAGTATTTACTGATGTTTCAGTAAATGTTCCAGAATTTTTCAGCAGGCTCATTGGTTCATTGTTTGTTCTATGATTTCTTTTCTTCTGCTTGTAAGAGAAATATATGCTTTTTTCTCTTAAGAATGGCTCCCGTACAAGGGTTTTGATTTACTCAGAAGTAACGTTCAAGGTCATATTTTAGTACTATTAGTATTGTATTATGTTGGTACTAAAGTGCTTAATGGATGGTAAGCATTATTTTTTGTGTTCTAATTTAGCACTAATGGTGGATTATTGCTGAACTAGGCAGCTTTAGGATTAATTGTTCAAATTAGTTCAAGGCAGACCTCAGTGTGTGAAAAAAAGGTTGATGACACTCTGTGTTACCCCAGTGCTGAAGACATGTTCACAATTGCCGTAGCCTATAAGAGACACGGTCCATCACCTGAGGCTTTGTTCAGGCAAGGGCAGGACTGAGGCTGGAGGGAAGGGGTCAACCCAGGTGAATAGTTAAATATTTGTTATGTTACACGGCTTTGAGGAAAATGTCTGCATGCAGTTTTATTCAGTTTTTAGTTAGGTTCTGGCACATAGTGACAAAGGCATTTGTTTAAAAGGAAGAGTGACATAGTCTTGGTAACTTAAGATGTGCTGTGATGAAAATGAGGGGAAGCAAATAGTATGACTTAAGAGCAATTTAATCTGTTTGGTGTCTTTATGTACACTTTCATGTTTGTTTAAACTTGACTTTGCATTCCTTTATTTCCATATAAAAACTCAAAGTGGCTTAGAGTGTCATGAATGCTATTTGATTAACTCTGGAATCTTGAGGAAACATGTATACAAACCGACAAACTTCACAGTTTTCTTGCTTTGAAAGAACAATGTGACAAACTGTGTACTTAATTATGAGTTAATTAACTGATAACATACCAAGGAAACTTGTTATGGATACAAATAAAGCTCAGGGTTTAAAAAAAAAAACACTGTTTTTTAAATACAGTTTTTAAAAACAGTTTAAAACTGTTTGATAAATATAGAACATCTACAACGTGCTAGAGATGAAAACAAACTGCTTTTAAAATTAGCCAGCAGAAATCAATATCTAAAATTAAACTTCTATTCTTTTTTGCTAGATGAAGTAAAATTCCATGTGAGCAGTTTTAAAAATATTTATGTGAGGTTGATATTTCAATAACAGTATCAAAAATATTACAGTAATACATTCTCAGCAAGTAGGCACCTTTGCTTTAAAAAAGTAAGTCAGTTATTCAATCTTTCTTTCTTTCTTTTTTTCCCGGTGCTGGGGATTGAACCCAGAGCCTTGTGCTTGTGAAGCAGGCACTCTACCAACTGAGCTATATCCTCAGTCCTAGTTATTCAATCTTAAATTTTGTGTTGTGTTTGTCTTAATTATTATAAAATTGTGCTGTGTTCTGACTCTTACTATTTTATTGAATCATCTTTAAAATATAAGGCTTATTTAGAAAACAAAACTTCAAGGTGGAAGATTTGAACAGAATTATACAGTACATCTCAGAAGATCAGAAATGGCTGTGTTCTGCACCCCCACCTTAGTGTGTACCACCTCTTAATTTTTTGTGGCTAAGCTCCAGGTCATTATTTCCCATCTATTTTGTTCAATACTGATGGATCTTGTTCCAAATATTTCAAGCCAAAATCAGGGAATGCTTTGGATTTACATATTTTTTAACTTTTGAGAATATATTTGTTATCCAGAGAGAACTGTTAGATAATTGCATAGGATCAACTCTCCCTTCTCCCCAGCTTACTCCAAATAAGGCATCAGGTGTCCATCCAACAGGTCACAATTGGTTTGTGTATCTCAATAAAATGCATAATAAAGGAGAAAATCCAAATTTTTGCACTATAATCATTTCATTTAAATTTTATTAGGAAATAAATATTGCATGTCAAATATGTAGGTATTTTTCTGAATGGTGATTAAGTTTTACTTAGATACATTTTATCCTTCAGGACAAAACCTACTGTTGTTTATACTAGTCAAGTATATCTTTATGGTGTTATAAAACTCCTAAAATAGATCTGTAAGTACTAGACTTTTATATTTACAATTTATCTTTGGCCTGAAATTTATAGAAAAATATAATACCAGTTTTTGCAATTCATAAATATTCTTGACCCTATTTAATAAACAAGTATTAGTTTATCTGTCATGCAGAAATACAGCACTCAGTTGTATGTACATGTATACCATGCAATATGGTACATAGACTGTATCCATATACATCACGTATTACATTTGCGTTAGCTTGTAGTGTATATGAAGTTTATAAAGTCAGCATAATTAATAATAACAATATCAATAATCTTTTAAATTATGATTAGTTAACAGTATTGGCATTTTTCTATTTGGACAGAATGTGGGAAATATTTGAAGACCTGAGAATAATTAGGTTGTCCATCTTGAGTTCCCACCCATTATGTTACGAACACATTTAGTTTCTTCAATAAATTCTTAGTTACCCATATATCCAATAATATAATAGGCCCTCAAAAAAAAAAGCAGTTAGCTGGAGGCTTTACTATTAAGACTGAATTGATTATATGCAAATTGATGCAAGATGCAAGAAGCAGTGCTTTAAAATAAGTTTAGACCTGTGTTTTAATTGAAAAATACCCGCAATGAACTGCTTCCTACTCTGCATTAATTCTCCCAGTGATTTCATCAGGATGATGCATAACAGAGGAGTAGTGTTCACAGTAAGCAATGAAGACAACCAGTGTCTTAAATTAAAAATGCTGATAAGGAGATGGGCAGAGAACTACCCTTCCCCTCTTGAACCAACACATTGCTCTTTTCAGTGGAAGCAGAACCACCCCAGGGCATCCATTCATTTGCATTAAATTACAGTCAGTGCAAGTAATTTGTTGGAAATATTTTACTGCACAAGAGTCCTATACAGCATCACATTCATTTCTTATAGGCCCTTAAAACATGCCTTCATTGTTCTTGGCTCTTTTACATTAATAAAGGTGACTCCCTTCTGGTTCATTGGTCAAGAATCAGTAAGGAAGAAAACAGAAGAAGATGCATCCTAAAGTTAAATTTGAGGTTTGTTAGCTTGCAGAGTCTGATGTCTCCTTCAGTTTCCTTCTAAAGAATGGACACATCTGAAGCAATGTTCTCTGACAGGTCAAAGCCATTCCAGCCAACCAGATATATTGATGTCCTGTGCAGCAAATTTCTCTCATGGCCTCTTTTCTCTAAGTCTCCATAATAGGACTGTCAAGGGGGTCCCTGCCATGGGAAATCTAAGAAAAAACTGCTTCTTGAGAAAGAGGAGCGAAAGGTCTGTGAATTATATGAGGTGATAATACCTCCCTTGTCAGCCACTCCTGGCTCTTTTGAAAGACATATCCCAGAATCGAACCTGTGAGCCACAGCAGAAAGCTAAATAAATATCATGGACTAAGCCACTTTGGGGTAATTCTCAAATACCACCCAATGAATAAACCTGTTAAATTATATCCCTGATCTGATCAGGCAGTCCATTGGATACTTTCAGAAGGAGTATTTTGTTTCTGTTCCTTTTTATTTATTGACCTCTATTAATTATACATATTAATGCGGTTCAGTGTGATAATTCCACACATGCATACAATATGCATTGATCAAATTCATACAAGCACTAAAGTAAATAAAATAGCAAAGATCCTAAATATACCAACTGTATCAAATTTTTTTTTTTTTTAGAAAGATTGCCTTTTGAAGAGTAGGGGAATGTTTTAATAGATCAGTTAATATTTTCTTCCACAAGTCTCAATCATTAATTTTCTACAAAAGCAAAACTTTGTTCTCTGAGGTACCTATCCTAATGACTCTGACCTTTTAAGTCACCACTGCATATGGATAAATGCTTTATCATAATTAATGAATTTTTCCATATAACAATTTTTCCATATATTCCTGTAAGTTGAATGAGTATTATTTGTTATTATTACTAACCCTTACTCTCAGAAATAAAGAGTACAAGTACACATTAAAACTATTCTGAATTTTCTTAGGATACATTCCATTACTGCCTTTTAAAAAAATCAATTCTCATTTCCACTGAAAAGGCTGTTTGCTTAAAAATACTCATTACAGACCTATTCTGCCCCAGACATTATTGTGATTTAGAACAACTAGTATAGATATTGGTGTTTGAATAAACCTTTCTATGTGATTCTTATGTGTAGCCTAGGTTAAAAATCATTGCTCAGGATGACTGAGTCTGACTAGAAGACTTTCAGAAGGCAGGAGACACTTGAGGTTCACCTGAAGTCTCCACCATGTCTCCCTGTGTGTGCCCAGGCTTGTTTGACTTCAGAAGTTAAGCTTGGTTGGGCCTGGCTAGCATGTAGATCTGAAGAGAGGATAGAAGTGCCGTAGGGAATGAGGGAAAGAGGGGACTACAGGAGGAGAAGCAAGGAGTTCATATGCAACCGACCTTGGCAGGACTAGACACCTTTGTCTTTGGTGGGACAGAGGAAACAATAGGGTTGGTCAGGACCGCACTGAAAAGAACCTTAAAGCCATGCTGAGGAGGTAGATTATACTCACTGGTCGTGGTGACCACTGAGTCTTAACATTCTTAAGTAATAAATGCAGTAGGAACTGACTGGTGTTTGAGAAGGGAAAGACTGCATTGTGGAGAAGCGTGAGAACCTTGCAACTGGCAGGAATTTGCATCATTCAGGTGAGCAATGATGAGAGATTATGATTGCCTTAAACTGACTCTCTCTATTGTGTCTTGGATCACTAAATAAACATCATGACTTCCTGTGCACATTTTTATTTTATTTTATTTTTTTCATTTATTTTTTTATTTACTTATTGATCCATTGAACACAAATGGAGTACAGCTATTGTTTCAAGGGTTGTACACAAAGTAGAGTCACACTATCTGTGCTTTCATGCATGTACACAGGGCAATGGTATCTGTCACACACTCTGTTATTAATGTTATCAAAGATGGCTATGAATATCATGCTAATTCTATGCCTAAAGGACAATAGTGTCCTTGAGTCATAGGAATTGCAACAACTAATATTGTTCCTAATATACCAAGGAAGTAGAGGAGTTATAACACAATGAAGATAGCATTTAGGACCAACTGTCTGTTCAAAAAGAAATTGATATTCACTGAACAGATCTGAATCAATGAACTAATCAATAGTTGCACCTCCTCATTCCAGGCACTATGGAGAATGTAGAGAGAACAAAGCCAGCCCAACCGAAGTAGTCGTGAACAAGGTGGGGCCTGGTGGTGGGGCACATATGTAATCCCAGCTACTAGAGAGACTGAGGCAGGAGGGCCACTAGGTCAAGGTCAGTCTTGCACAGTTAGAGAGACCTTGTGTCAACAGCAATAGCAAAAGAGTCGGGGGACAGGAGTGTAGACCAGTGGTAGCCTGCTTGCCTACCATGCATGAATTACTGTATTCAATCCCTGATACTGTACATGGGGAAATAATAATGGTCATAGCATGCAGTTTCATACCAGTAAAGTAATACAATTAATCAAAAACTTCAGTAACCAAAGAAGCCTTCAGGGAGAACAAGGAAAGATTTTGTTTTATTCCTAGGAGATGTTCAATACATAATTGGCTAATTCTTACTGTATTTATTACACATTGTAAATGCTCTGGCTCTTCATTGTTGAATGAATAAATCAGTGAAATTGGTCATAAAATTTGCCAGGAAGATGGGTAAAGTTTGGGATCAAGTGATGGTATAAAATAGGGCATTTAAGATAACAAGGGCACATGAAGTACAGAGGTCTAGGATAACCAGAATAACCATTTTAGTTTTGATGCTGTCAGAACCATTGAAGGAATATTTTCTTAGAGAAGGCAAGATTTAAAACAAAAACAAAAAATGTCTTCAAACATCTGAAAGGCCAAGACTGCATTCCAGTGGGTCCCTATACTTTCATATAAACCAAGATGTTGTCCCTTGTTACTAAATGTTCTTCTCACCATTTCAGATTTTTATTTAGAGGGTTAACTTCTTGAGATATAGAGATTCAAGTATCAAAGTATCAAGTATTTAGGCTTTGCACTAGAACATCTTCAACATTTCTCCCAAATCTTAGAGTTTAAGTAGCAAATATTAGAATGTATTTGGGTTCACTTCGATAAATTCAAACAAAAAAATCAGAATACTTATGCTTAGCATGTCAATAATCCCAATGTATGCAAATGGTCTCAATATCCAAATTAAAAGGCAGAGGTTCTCAGATTGGATTTAAAAAGCACAACCCAACTAAATGCTGCCTATAAGGAACAAACTCACAACAGAAAGATACAAATTGGTTAAACACAAAAGAATGGAAAAAGATATCTGATATTAACAGTAATGAAAAGAAAACCAGAATGGCTCCATAATATCAGACAAATAGATTGCAGAGCAAAAAATATAATAACCAGGAATTAGGAGCACAATTTATGATAATAAAGGGGTGTGATCATCAAGAAGATACAAAATTGCCTCTTGTTGAGAACCATTGACTTAGATGGAATAGACAAATGTTTTAAGAGACAAAAACTCCTAAAGCTCAGAAGAAATAGATAACTGGATAGCCCCATATTAATTTAAAAATTAAATTTGTGGTTAAAAATATTCATGAAAATATATATTTACAATAGAGTTTTACTCAGCCATGTGGAAGAATGAAATTATGGCAGTTGTGGGTAAATGGAAGGAACTGGAGGACAACATGCTAAGTGAAATAAGCCATACTCAGAAATTCAAGGGTCAAATGTTTCTTTCATATGCAGAAGATAGGTCAAAGTGAGGCAAAAAGGGAAAGCGGAGGGGGTATTAAAAAGATACAGGGGAGATCAGTGGAGTACAAGAAGGAGATTGAGAGGGAAGAAGGACAACAGGAAAGGGAAGGAAATGCAGAATGAATTTAACAAAATCATACGATGTGCTCATATAAGTATAGCACAGTGAATTGCATCTTTATGTATATCTATATATATCTATAAAGTGCCAATCAAAAATAAATGAGTGGAAGGAAGATCAGTAGAGTATAAGAGGAAGAGGGAAATGGAGGAAGGAAAGGGGGGTCACCAAGGAGTGAAGTTTCATACATGTATGATTTTGTCAAAGTGAACCCAACTATAATGTACTAATAAAAGAAAAAATTTTAAAAAAATTAGATTATGGTTAAAAATATTCATATAAGTTACCAGGGACCTCACTATTGGATTATACCCAAATATTTAAGGAAGAAATAACACTCAGTCTACATAAACTTTTCCAGAAAATTGATGACTGATCAATTTTGATCAATTATTTTGATCATTTACCAACTCATTTTATGAGACCAGAATAACTCTGATACCAAAACTAAATACATTGAGAGGATTTTGAATGTTCCCAACACAAAGAAAGAATTAATGCTTGAGGTGATGGATATGCTAGTTACTATCATTAGACCTAAAGTACATGCATCAAAGTGTCAAACTGCCCATTAATATGTACAATTGCTTCGTGGTGATTAAAAATAAATTTTAAAAGATTACGAATACAAGGAAACTATAAACCAATATTCTCTGCCCCCTCCCTTGGCTGTATTAGGGATTGAACCCAAAAGTGTTGTCACCAGCTATATTCCAATCCTTTTGATTTATTTTTTTTTATTTTGTTTAGAGTCTCATTGAGTTGCCCAGTCAGCCTGGAATTTGCAATCCTCCTGCCTTAGCCTCCCAAGTTGCTGGGATTTATAGGCTAGAATCACTATACCTGGCTAAAACAATGTTTTTCATGAATATAGATGTAAAAGTTCTTAAGAAAATGTTAGCAAATGGATTTCATCAATGTTTTTCAAGGATAATCCATCGCAACCAAGCAGGATTCCTCTGAAATACAAGTTTGGTTTAACATTTGAAATTATTATAATTCACCATACTAGAAAACTAAAAAAGAAAAAGCATATGATCATTTTGATAGATGTTTTTTATTTTTTTATTTTTTATTTTTCTGTACCAGGGATTGAACCTGGGGTGCTTAACCACTGAGCCACACCGCCAGCCCTTTATTTTTTATTTTGAGTCAGGGTCTTGTCAAATTGCTAAGGCTGGCTTTGTTTTGTTTCAATTTATTGCTTCTACTTTAGTTATCCATAACAGCAGAATCCATTTCGATATAGTTATACAAGCATGAAATACATCTTACTCTAGTTACAGTCGCATTCTGTTGGTTGTACTTGGTAGTGGGATTCACTGTGCTCTTTTCATGTATGTACTTAGGAAAACTATGTCAGATTCATTACACTGTCCCTGCTTTGCTTATCCCCCCTCCCTCCCTTCATTCCCCATGGAATGTACTTCTATTCTTCTCCTCACCCCCCTAACTCTATTGTGGGTTAGCTTCTACCTACCAGAGAAAATATTCAACCTTTTATGTTTTGGGGACTGGCTTACTTCATTTAGTGTGATAGTCTCCAGATCCATCCATTTGCTGGCAAAAATCATAAAGTCATTCTTTATGGCTAAGTAATACTCCATTTTGTGTATATACCACATTTTCTTTATCCATTCATCTATGGAAGAGCACCTAAGTTGGTTCCATAGCTTAGCTGTTGGGAATTGAGTGCTGTAACCATTGATGTGGCTATGTCACTATAGTATGCTGATTTTAAGTCCTTTGGATATATACAGAGGTATGGGATAGCTGTTCAAATGGTAGCTCTATTCCAACTTTTTTGAGGAATCTCTGTACTGCTTTCTGTCATAGTCGCACCAATTTGCAGTCCCACCAGCAGTGTATAAGTGCATCTTTCCCCCACATCCTCACCAACATTTATCATTATTTGTATTCTTGATAATTGCCATTCTGACTGGAGTGAGATGAAACCTCAGTGTAGTTTTAATTTGCATTTCTCTAATTTGTAGAGATGTGGAACATTTTTTTTCATTTATTTGTTGGTCATTTATAGTTTTTCTTCTGTGAAGTGTCTGTTCAGTTCCTTTGCCCATTTATTGATTGGGTTATTTGGTGGTCTCTGTGTGTGTGTGTGTGTGTGTGTGTTAAGTTTTTGTAGTTCTTTACATATCCTGGAAATTAAGGCTCTATCTGAGGTGCAGGTGTCAATGATCTTCTCCCATTCAATAGGCTCTGTCTTCATGCTCTTGATTGTTTGCTTTGCTGTGAAGAAGCTTTTTAGTTAGATGCCATCCCATTTATTTATTATTGATTTTAGTCCTTGTGCTTTAGGGGTCTTATTAAGGAAGTCAGTTCCGAAGCCAATATGTTGGAGTGTTGGGCCTGCCTTTTCTTCTTGTATGGGTAGCGTTTCTGTCTCATACCTAGGTCCTTGATCCACTTTGAGCTGAGTTTTGTGCAGGGTGAGAGATAGGGGTTAAATTTCATTCTGCTACACATGGATTTCCAGTTTATCCAGCACCATTTGTTAAAGAGGCTGTCTTTCTCCATTGTGTATTATTGGTGCCTTTGTCTAGTATGAGGCAACTGTTTTTGTGGGTTTCTCTCTGTGCCCTCTGTTCTGTTGGTCTTCATATCTGTTTTTGTGCCAATAGCATGCTGTTTTTTTTCTATAGCTCTGTAATAGAATTTTAGGTCTGGTATTGTGATGCTGAGGCTGGCTTTGAACTTGCAGTCCTCCTGCCTCAGCCTCCCCAATCACTGGGATTATGGGTGTGAGCCACCGGGCCCAGCTCTTGATAGATTTTTTTTTAAATAAAACAAAATTTGATAAATTTCAACATTAATTTCTGAGTGTAAAAACTGTTTAGCAAACTGGAAATGGAGAATGTCCTCAACTGAATGAAGGACTTCTACAATATATCTATCACTGACATGATATTTAATAGAACAAAAGAAACTCTTTTCCCCTAAGATCAGGAAGAAAGCAGGATATCTGCTCTCATCCCTTCTATTTAACCTTTTACTAGAGGGCCTAGCCAGATAGGCACTAAATAAAAATAAATGAATAGCCTGTAGATTCAAAAGAAAGAAGTAAAACTGCCTTTCTTCACAAATAATGTCACCCACTATACAGAAAACTTGATGGAATCTGCAATAACTACTGGAAATATTCAGTGATCGAGGGGTACATGATTACTCTGAAGCACTGTTTTGCCTCTGTGTACTAGCAATGAGCAACAGAACTTATTCAAAATACCAGACATAATGGCATACAAATATGAACTATTTAAAAATAAATCTTAAAGACAAATGTGAAAATGCTGAAAACCACAGAACATTGCTGAGAGAAGCTAAAGACCTAAACATAAAGAGAAATAAATGGTTCTCATGGGTCAGATATTGTTAAAATGTTAATTCTTCTGCATTTTATGGATTCAACGTAATACAACCACCTTGGAAAAGAGCCTGGCAGTTTCTTAAAAATTCACCTATCGTATGCTCCAAGCATGCTTTGGTTGTAGCATACCAACTGTAGTCAAGTGACAAGTGACGGTGCAGAGAATCAATAGCCTCCCTCTACATCAACTGTGCTTGTTTACCATCTGGATATTTCCTAAATGAACCTGATTGACATTGCTTGGCCAAATTGCCACTGGTCCATTGGCTACACTTTGTTAACTGACCAGATTCAAATGTGCGGTTCACTCTCTTAAGGGCTCCTATAGCTCTTGGGCCTTCCTCAAACATTTGCTTTTGTTGCTATGCATCTTCTGAGGTTGCTATGGTTAAAGCCTTTACAAAGCACTGTTTAATTTTGATTTTATTATTCTGTCCTTTTTGAGCGATTTATTGTGTTAGTTTAGGGGCACCGGAGGCACCTAATCCTCCTGTAGTAGATTTATGAAGCCCTTAGATATTGTACACTTGTAAATGCTTCAAAAGTAATTAAGCAAACTGGCTTTGGCAGTTGGAGACAATCTCAAAAAATGATTAAATGCTTATAATGTACAATTGATGATAGAGAAGCAGTCCCCCACCAGCCCTACTGCTGACTCACTCCATTCCTCTGTAAGGCCTTCAAACTACAGAAGCATAATGACCATCCTCAGTCTTATACATTGCTCTAAGGCCTTCTGGTGCTTCACAGTGAAAGCAAGTACTGGATTTCTCCTCATTTGTCCATTTATTCAACAAGTATATACTAAGTGCCTACCAAATGCCAGGCACTATTCTTTGAGAATACAATTGAGAAGCATGGAGTCAAAGGTCCCTCTTAGAATTTGTGTTCCAATGGGAAGAAAGAAAATAAAGCAGCATAAGTAAGATACTGTTTTGTAAATATAAAGGACAAAGAAAATGGAAAGGGAACTGAAACTCAAATAAGGGAGTTTATATTATTCATTAGGGATTAGAGAGGGCCTCATTGTTAAGATGAAGAGTGAGGAAAGACCCCATGTTTGTAGGAATTGCCCAGAAAAATGGATGCTCTTGACCCTTGGAGATGGACATTCCAGCAAAGTGCTTCAGGGGCCCCTTGTAGAACTCCCTCTGAGCTCTAATCTGCTGAGTCAAAGGCATGGTGGTCCTGATTTACCATGTGTCCTCTGGATACTCTGGTCATGGTGAAGACCTCAACTTGTTGACATGATTTTCTTCCACCTTGACCTGATAACATATAGGATTCTTTTTTTGGATGTGCCCCCCCCCCCAAGTTTAAGTGTTGGAAGCTTAACCCCCATATTTATATGTTAATGGTATTTGTAGGTGGGGCTTGGGGACATAATTAGGATGTGATAAGGTCTTGAGGGTAGAGCCCCAACAATGGCATTAGTGGCTTTATGGGAGATGAGACCTGAGCTAACACACTTGCCCTGTCTCATGGTGATGCCCTTTGTCCCATCATGATGCAGCAAGAAGGCCCTCACCCCCTGCAAGCAGATTCTCAGCTGCGATTGGATTTCCCAGCTTCTAGAACCATGAGCCAAATATTTTGTTATAATGATACTAAATTAACCAAGACATTTGCAATAGGAAAACCAGCTAAAGAAGAGAGGCAGAGCAATGTTTTAAACTTCACTTTCCATATGGAGAAATGATGGATGAAAGTATCTGGATGGTGTGGATTTGGGAAAGACTGCTTGGAAGGAAAGATGAAACAGAGATGATTAAACCTCACTGACTTTCCTTCATAAGTTGACACATGATGAGGCAGCATGTCAGTGGCTAAAAGATAAAATAGTTCTCCAGTTTTGAAGCAAACTCTGTAAATATTAATTTTCCTGTGGATGTCACTGATTGCTGTCCAACAAGGGAACCAATGTTGATAATTAACCAATAACACAGCACACTGACAAGCATTTTTATTTTCCATTAGGGCTATATCTAAATCCCAGGTATGTTCTCATGGTTTGCAGCCATAGGTTAGTTATTTTTTATTTATTTATTTACTTTTAGTCCCCTCACCAAAGTTTTCTCTAGCATTCAGTTATTGAAATTTAAGGCACTTACATGAGCATATGTCAGAAAATAATTTGTACCCATTTACATTTAAACACTGGATATTATTTATATCGGGAACTAAATAAGAAAGTAACTTTCCCATAATGCAAATTAACTATCCTATTTGTTTTAAAATATTTAGACCATGGTAGAACTTTCCTGGAGTTGCCCTCATGAAGTACCACAAACTTGCTGGCTTAAAATGATAGTAATTTATCATCTCTCTGTTTTGGACTCTGGAAGTCTGAAATCAAGTTCAGGGTCATGCTCTCTCCAGGCTCTGGGAAGAGGGTCCTTCCTTGCTTTCTCCTCGCTTCCTGTGATTGCTGGAAGTCCTTGGCATTCCTGGGTTTGTGGATGGATGGCTACAGTCTCTGCCTCCATTGCTGCATGGCCTCCTCCCTGTATGTTCTGTTTGTTTTCTTGTCTTCTTATAAAGACGCAAATAATATTGGATTAGGGCCCACCCCAATCTCATATGACTTCATCGGAATTTGTTCACACCTGAAAAGACCCTATTTCCAAATAAGATCACATTCATAGGTACCAGAGGTTAGGAATACAACACATCTTTTCTGAAGACACAGTTCAACCTATAACAACTTGTGTCTTAACTAATGACCCCACTCAACCCAGGACTATTGCAGGGTTTTAAAGGGTCAATTTTTTAAGACACCAATTCATAGATATTCATAAAAAAAATGATTTTTTGCTGTGAAATCCTTGGAATTTGAATAAAGTCCATGCATCTTTGAACTGTGAAGATTTTATAAATGCCAGCAATAGATTTAGAAGCTATAATTTCTCAGACTGGTCATACCCCAACATGCCCCTTGGACAAACTGGAGAAGAAGTTGACTGTTTAAATACCAGTCTGCTTCTATTAGAAACACTAAAGTTAGGAGGACTTCAAGATAGCTTTCTTCAATTAAATTATATACTGTGTTTTACTAGTTTGCTTTGTCAAAAATCTTAAATATGAGTTTTTTATATGAATGGCTTCCATTGGAATATGTAATTTCAAAATAGAAAGAGAATTATTTGAATAAATTGATTCATATTTCCCTTCTCAATGTAAAATAATGATGAAAAAATAACACAAATATGTGATAATAGTTGAGCTGTAAAACACATCTGTATGATTATGTAAAAATTTTCTCTTTCCAACTGTTAGGGTCAACTGACCACGGAAAGCAGAAATCAGGTCACTGACCTTTCCAGCTGACAGTACTAATCATGTCTCTAGTCTTCCTGTCATTTCCACCGCAGTGGCAGGTAGGCGGTGGTACACACAGAAAAGCCCTTCTCCAGGGCTGGGGATGCAGCTAGTGGTAGAGTCTAGCATGCTTGAGGTCCTGGGTCTCATCTCCAGCACCACAAAAAATGGTGGAGGTAACTTAAGGGGACTTGAATTAGATCGTTGCATGCTGGATGCATGTATGAAAATATCACACAGAACCTTATTAATATGCACAATTAATACAGAATAATAATAAGATATTTAAAAAGAAAACACCTTCTTCATTTTTGCCACTGACTATGATTATTTTTAAAAATTGTCTGGTCCATCACAATCTCAGCTCCCTGCATCACAACCTGACGGTGTCTGCTACGGCTTGTAGCCTAGGTTCCTATCTAGAGAGGGCAAACTCATTTGCATCAGCTCTCAATTTGTGATGCTTGTAGCCCATGGACATTTTTATATTATGAGGCTTCTTAAAAGTGATCAAAAAGAAATGTAGGTTGTTGTGGGAATGAGAAGAATTTCTGCAGAAGGGATCAGGGTATTAGCCTGTTTCCAACCTGACCTCCCTCCCTTGGGTTCACTTCTAAACTCTGACCCTCCTTTCCACGACCCACCCTGCAAGCCCAGGGGAAAACAGGCTGAAATAAATCCTGAAGTGCAATCTCTGAAGGGTGCTCCTTGTGTGAACTTGGGGCAGATATTCCTCCCTAGCCCTATGACAGCAGATGTTACTCAGTGACACTGAGCCAAGAGTAGCCCCACTGAGCATGCAGCCATGCACATAAATAGATACATTTCAGTGCTTCATGGTGGAAATGACAGCTCAGAAGAGAGAGGTCCAATTTGAGGCCAGAAAGCATCCTCACTAAGAATTCTCTGAGGGTATCCCTTGCTCTCCTGAGTTTTTACCTTCCTTAACTCAGAATTGTCTAGAAAAGTCTCTTCAATGCCAGTATAAGTTACAGACAAATGAGACAAGAGATGGGATTTCTTTAGTGTTTAGTTTAGATTCATATATATGTGTATGTAATATATATGTGTGTATATATTACATAATGTATGTGTATATATTACATATATATATGCATATATATATGTATGATTATTTTTCCAGTTATCCAAACGCTCTGGAGAATTCGGTTGAGTTTTAGGAGGAGGGAGGATGTTTGTGTTTCCCTTCTCCCTTGCAAGTGTCTCCAATGGCAGTCAGCCTTGTGGATGAAAACTGAACCCCTGGTCCAGCACCAGACTTCAACACTGCTAGGGAATCCTATTCTTTAACAGCTTCCAACTTTCTAGAATTTATCAATTCTTTCCATCAAAGTTGGTTCTTTCTTGTCTTTTATTTCTTCAGTTTTCCATAAATGTCTTCTTTCTACCAAGATAAAAGGACCCATCGGAGTGTGAGAAACTCTACTGTCCCCAACACCCCAGCTTCTGGCATCCTCCAGAAATTTCACTTGCACCCTGGGAGCTGGGATGGAATTTTTTTCTCTTTCTTTTTTATTATTTTTAATTGGTTCTTTTTAGTTACACATGGCAGTAGAATTCCCTTTGATATAATTATGCAACCATGGCATATCTTATTCTAATTAGGAGCCCAGTCCTGGGGATGCACATGATAGTGGAATTCACCATGTATTCATATATGTACATAGAAAAATTATTTCAGGTTCATTCCACTGTCTTTCCTTTATCTATCCCCCCTCCCTTCCCTTCATTCCCTTTTGTCTAATCTACTGAATATCTATTCTTCCCCTTTTGTCCCTTATTGTGGGTTACCGTCTATATGTTAGTGAAAACATTAGACCTTTGACTGTTGGGGACTGGCTTATTTCACTTAGCATGATAGCCTCCAGATCCATGGGATGAATTTTGAAAAGCTAGACTTTTGAGGGAAGAGCAGCTTCTTGCTATTCAGAATTTACTTCCTGGTATTAAATACAGCAATATAACAAGTTTACCCTAAACAAATGTAGCATTTTATGTTGTCAAATAGAGTTCACATGTGAAAGTAAATATAAAGCAAAATTTTATGTTAAACAAAATTCATAACTGGCTTTTATTTTCACTTCTGAAAATATTGCTAGATTTTGTATTTTTACATAAAAGTGGTTTATGTTCTCTGGAAAGGAGTGTTTTGTGGTCAGTTTTACCTGATTTAAAGGCAGGCCCCCAATATGGAAACCACCCATTATCTTGAATGTGTTTTGCCTATTAGTCTTAGCTGGGATGAGCATTTTAAAGCAAAAGAAGCATAAACTCAGGAATCACAGCAAGGGGTGCAGACAGGGGAATGAGAAATCCCAATCCATCAGGTAAATGACTTCTTTAAACAAATGGATCTTATTAACAAGGACTGGGGGAAGAAATCTTTCACTTGGCAATATCAGTATCATAGAGGAGTCATGATTTTATAGTTTTTATAATTTTTATTTTTTTTATTTCAAATTTTGAATGGGTGCATTATAATTATACATAATCGGGGATTCATTAAGTCATGCACTTAGCATAATTTGATCAATCTCATTCCCCAGGACTTTTCCTTAGAGGGTCATAATTTTTAGAAGCAGTATTTCTTGAAATTCTTAGAGACTGAGTCTCTTTGACATTTTGCTACATCATCTGAAGGAATGTTGGACTCTAAAGGCCTAAATTTCCATACAGCCTCAGGAATATCATTTTGGAATTAATTCACATTAGTAAAGAAGGACTGGTGGGGGGAACAGGGCTATCCTGAATGAAAACTTCTTTCTGATATAATTGCCTTGATTTATAAGGCTGAGAATTTCATCAACTAAAAATCACAACAGAAGTTGCAGAGCACTTGGATATCCTTTTAAAGAGCATGTTAAACTGCCTTGAAGTGATGAGGTAAGGCTGGAAGATTTTGTTACCTATTGTAAAAGTCACTGAAGTGAAAACCTAAATAGAAGATTGTCAGAGCATTGTAAAATGGAGCTGAAGATTAAGCTGGGCAACATCTTTTTCCCCCCTTTTTGGTTTCCCTTTTATGATATTTTCTTCCATGCAGGCATTTATAGGTGACAAATATGTCATGTTGCCAAATAGGACCCTAGGTCTTACTTTTTACTGTTCACCTGTCACTTCTATCTTAGCTGCCCAACCCACCCCTCAGATATTAGGTCTTGTCTGTCACCGATGGTGAAAAAGAAGCCACTTTCTTATTTCTTCTCATGTTCCAGTTTGATTTCTTTTCTCTTTTAAGGGACATTGTGCAGAGATCTGCCACCTAACAGCATAAACATCATCTTCACCCACACGTGCTGAGTGACTTAAATTCCCTGCCTGTGGGAATGGCCTGCTTGTCTTCATGCTGAGGGTCTTGGCTAAAAATGTCAGTTTTACTGTTGGTGAGAATTCTTAAGAGAAAGGGTTGGTCCCTAAGTAGAATTCAAGTGGATGTAATTAGCTTTAACACATCTTTTCATATTAATGAAACTTGAAGACTATTCTAGAAGTAAAGAAATTATTTAGTTAATAGATAAATGAATGCAGTCATTGAACCTACCATCTCATGCTGCATCTGTAAATGGTGTTCCACACAGTAACACCCCAGAAAGGTGTTCGAAATGGGGTGCCTTTTCCACAAAGTATTTTTGGATGATCACAGAATGCCACGTTTGAAAGGAGCAGTGCCAGACCTTTTACAAAGCCCATTAAGTCAGAGATCTGTGAAGGAATCTCACAGTGACAGAGGACAGCAGCCTAAGGTCACCTTTATTTGATGACTTACTTTAGTGTGTGAATACAAGGCTTTATGTTAGAGCTTTTCCAGTTATGTAACTTTTTATAAAACAAGCTCAAGAAGTCCTACAGAGAAAGATGACTGTTTTATGAATCTTACTGCATCCCACGTGTCTAGTCCCAATATTTGAAATCTCCTAATCCTCCAGGGTTGTGTATTTTCTATCATTGCCTCTTGCCCAGGGCCGATAATGTACAGCAGACAAACAAATGCTTCCAGGCTAAAACAACCAAAGGCAAACAATTTTAAAATAGGTTTCTTTATTGTGGGGGATTCTTTCACAGTCTTTATAATGCTAATATACATCATAAAACTGCACTAGGGGAGTACAATATATTGCTTTCCAAACTTATTTCACCAGGGAACCATTTGCTGGGTGGGCATCTTCTGAGGCCAGGGTTTTAGGTGTCATACATTCTTCTTCCTTACAGTGAAATCAAATTGAGACTCAATGGTAGGTATGTTGAGACTTGAGTATATAGAGTATTGAGTGTACCATGTGTACCATGGATTATGGACATAGAACTTGAAATAAGAGTGTGTTTCTGTGTGTGTGTGTGTGTGTGTGTGTGTGTGTGTGATTGAGAGAGAGAGAGAGAGAGAGAGAGAGAGAGAGAGAGAAAGAGGGAGGAAGGAAGATAAACAGACAGAGATAGAGCCGTGAGAAGGGAGGAAGATGAAAGATCTGCAGTCAGGTCACCTGATTGTTGGAACCCAGGGGTCATGTAATATTTTGGCTGCATAGATTATTGGGCATTGGTGTATTTTTGCCTTCCTAGTACATCGTTAAGTTCAGGTGCTTCTCCATTCTATTACATGCCTTAGGTTAATAATTGTTGGGTGAGTTAATATATGCATGAATGAATACCTTCAAGATTTTCTCTTTTGTGTGTATGGTTGGTTTCCTGATATTTTCTGAAATGATTTCAAATGAGAGTTCATCTTTGGGGACCTGTGGATACCAACTAAAGGTAATTATTATGAGTTTGCTAGACTGAGCATTGCGTGTCTATCTCAGGATGTATTTTAAGGAAAAGTACAAAACTCTCATTGTGTTTTGCTAAAACCTACAAAGTTTTGAATACAAAAACAGTTTTAAACAGATGAGTCAATAACTGATAGTCTAAGCAGTAAATTCATTAAGCCTATGATAACCTGAGCTACTAGTTTAACAAGAAAATAAAAACATTTTCCAAAGAAAATTTGAATAATAGGTTTAATATAAAATATATTTTAAAGCTTTTATTTAGTTATTTTGATTTTTCATTAAAATAATAAAACTGTCATGCTTCTAATAGTTGTTCAATTAAGAATCAAGTTTTGATTTATATAATTATTTTTGACATTTATTTTTTAAACTATCATTGTATCGTAGTGAACAGGGATTTTTCTTCCCCTAATAAACTACTTCCAAGAGTTCAGGAATTCAGGAGAATGTATATACCTGCCAACAGACATACTCAGGGCCATATCTGTCTTCTGTGGATCCATGTATAACTTGTTTGCTGCTGAGCAGAAATCTTAGTGAGTAGGTTTGAGTTCATTTCTTGAATTGCCATTTGTGAGGCATCTGAAGCTTAATTATATGGGAAGAACCCATTTCCTCTGCTTTATACCAGCAATGCACCTAATTATAATGGGAAAGAGGCATTTCCTGAAGGAAAAAGATAAGACACCAAGACCACTGGGAAATGCTCAAAATATAATCAAAAGAAGAATGGCAAGGTACAGAACTATGAGGAAGAGTTCCACTGTATATTGGGTACATAGAAGGAAAAAAAAAAAAGAAGGAAAGTATACCAAAATGCCATTGTTTGATGGGATTATGGACGCTTTCAATTGCATTCTTATACTTTTCCTTATATTCCAAATTCCTACAATGTGAAAATAAATGTTTTGAAAGAATTCTACATTCCCTCCTTTCTTCATTCTATTTCACTACCTCCTCTTCCAACCAAGCAAAAGGCGGCAAGCCTATTGCATGTAACTAGAACTTTTGCACCTCTGCAGGAGGTACATGCTGGCTAAAGTCATTTTTAAAGAAAACCCAATACTTTGGAGACACAAAAGAAGAAAGAGGGAGCATGCCAACAATTGGACCCTGTTGGGCTTATTTCCTGTAGAGGCATACGACTTGAAGATCTCTTGAAATATTTAGTTTATCCAGGGCTATTCAAGAAGAAATTGAGTTACTAATATGTGGAACTCTGTATGGAAAAGAAAGTTATACAGAGGGAATGCTAAGCAGCAATGGTTTTATGAATGCTAAGATCCAAACTGTGAGAAAGAAAAATTTTGACTGTTTTTCTCTCTTTACAGATAAGAGAGAAACTAATTTATAAACAAATTGCTGTTGGCCTTATGAGAGTAAAACACTATTTTCCAAATATATTTTTCATATATATATAATCATTTATATGTATATATTAATTTATATATATATACATTCATGAATATATATATTCATTTATACATATGTATGTATATTATCCACAAATAAATGCAGATATACAGACATATACAGGTATATATGACTTCTGAGTACATGCTACTGTTATGTATCTAATCTTTTTTATTTTCTCACAATTGTGGCCAGTTAACTCGACTTTATTGAACTTGTTATTTTTTTTTAATTTACACTGGTGATGTTTTTATATTTTATACTTTCAAATATAATCACTAGTGAATATATATAGTAATGAGAAAAATATCTTCAGATATGCTAAAACATCTGAAAATCTGTGAAACCTACGTAGAAAGATTTTATTTAAAACTTTAGTAATAATGTATAAAGTCCCTTTCAAAGAAACTCATGATAAGGGCAGTGCATTTGTGATCAGAGGGAATGAATGCTACTTTTGACAAAAAATGTATTAAGTTCTCTGGGTGCTGACCCTGCCTCTCCTCTCTCCCAACCACTTTGTATCATGAGATGCAGACAGAGAGGCCAAGGACACCCTTTCTGTTGCTATCAGATACATGGCATGCCACTGATTCTTTTTAATGGTGTCATAGAGCTTATAGCTGTAATATGCACAGCAGATTCCCAAAACCAGAGGAGGATAGGTACTTCTAGTTTGCTTTTAAGTTTGTATTTATATGACTTCAGTCTTGTAAGTCCTTGCAACTCCCTGAGATTAAGCTTTGACAGGATAGTGTCCTGATGGTTAACTCAAGATATTGTTGGCTGAATATTTTGTGTCTCTTCTCTTACTGAAAAATAATTCTATTCTCTTGAGGGTAATTTCATACTAAAAACACAAGCCTAGAATACATATTTAAAAAATATTTTCCAATATTGCCAATGAATTTCATATTTTTTTTGTTTTTTAGAGGTAATCTTTCTTTTTCTTTTATATTTTTTAAATTTTAGATGAACCACCTTAGCATTTTTTAAAAATTGAATATTATGAATTTATTTACCTTTTTCTTTAAGGGAAATTCTTCATGTCAGGTGTAACAAGAAGGTTGGAGAGAATGCAAATTATATATTTTTAGAGAATTTTGAATAAATTCGAAGTGCTATTAGAAAACTTATTTGAGAACAGATTGACTTTACATTTATGATTGACTTTACATTTATTCAAAGCTGAAAGAATATTGAACAGATGAAGGTAAATACACAGTGAAAATTCCTTCTACTGAAGCGTGCTTGTAAGTTCTTTCAGATGGCTTCTTGGGTTATATAAATTTAGTTTGAGGTCATTATATGGATAATTTGTTACTAAGTAAAGTAGTTTGTCAGGTTACGAGACATTAATCTTCCAATAGGTCTTTAATTAGGACAGATGCACTAAATAATTCATAGCAAGACTTGGCCTGGAAACATTTATAATACTCAATTATACCATTTTACAGGCAATGGCAAATTGTTTTTGTGTAGTCTGGAAATTGTGGGACTTAATTAATTACCTTCAATGTTTTAGACATCTGCTCTGCACTCTTTTAAATGCATTAAATTGGCAACTCATGAAATGGCTAAAAATAGAGTTCAAATTCCCCAGATGGTAAAGGGTGAAGATCAACTATGATAGGAAGAAAAGGCAGTGTGTGGTGTACAGGAAATACGAAACCAAATTACACAGCCAGCAACGTTTGGCTTCGAAGGCTCTCAAGTGTGTGATAATTATTTTTAAAAGAATGAAAATTTTACGTGGTTTTTAAAAGCACTTAACTTGCTGTTAAATACATTTCTTCCCTGATTTCCTAAGATAGGCTGCAGTCAACCAGTTGGGAAACCAGGCAGAGCACAAATATAAACCACATATCAATCTCTGTCATGTAAACACCTCTGAGTGAAATTTATTTCTGCACAAACAAATAACTTTGCCCCTGTAAGTTGTATCAAAGACGTGACAAAAATAAGTGCTCTGAAAGTATTTGCAGAAGCATTTTCGTGTCATAGATCTTCAAGTGATGGAAAGGGGAATTAAGAGCTTATTCCATTTGTAATTAGATCACAGCAAACAGATGGGGATGGCTTTGCAGTGGGTAGGGGGATGTGCCCACTAAAGTAAACAAAGGGAAAAGGAATGTTCACTTCATTTTTCATCCTAGGAATTTCTCCAAGAAATATGTTGTCAGGATCTTCTGCTTAAGAATAGTATGGGAGTGAATTACAAAGGAACTAAGCACACTCCGAAATGGGGAGTGAGTTTGCAGAGACAGGGCTCCCCGCTTACCAGGAGAGTCAGCATCAGACTGTGGGCTGGGGATAGAGCTGCTTCTGGTCTGGGAGCCCAGATTCCTGCAACTTTCTGGCAAGACTTTTCTCCTATGTCTGGACACCCCCTCCAGGGTGGAGAAGTACAGACCCCAGGTCCTATCCCCAAGATAGTCACACTGGGTCAGCAGGTGGGACCCTATTGGGAGTAGTAGTGCTTCCTACTTGAGTAGCTCTTGAAGAGGATGGACATAAATGGAGTTTGCCATGGACATGCTCAGTGGGCAAACAGCTCTGTCACAAAATCACTCAGAGAGAATCTGAGTACTATCCAGAAAAAAGACAACCAAAACCACATATAGTTTCTCACATTTTCTTGGAGTTACATTTTAAAAAGCGAAAAGAAACAGATGACTTTAGCTTCAATAATCTATATTTAATTTGATAGGTCAAATGATCATTTGGACTTACAATTAATGAGTTATTAATGTGAAATTTTATATATTTTAATACAAAGTCTTCCAAATCCAGTGTACATTTTACATGCACAGCACATCTCAACTTGACCTAGCCACCTTTCAAGTGCTCCCTAGCTCACCATGGCTAATGACTGCCCTTGTGGACAACACAGCTCTAGATGGAGTAGGCTAACAAGCTACATTTCCATCCATGATGAGGATAAGCAACGTAGTGCACACCCTGGGATGTGGGCCTAGAGCAGTGCCTGGGATGCCGCTGGTTAAAGAAAAGCTTTAGACATATTAAATTTAGTGAAGAACAATTCATGAATCTGGCAGCACTCAGAACTGGGGAGGTTCAGAGAATGCCACCCAGCAAAAAGGGCAGACAGTATTTACAGACAGCAAAAGGAACTGAGGTGCAGAAACAGCATATGGACATGGTGTGATCAGATGGTAGCCTGTGATTGGCTATATCTCAACTACTGTGATTGGCTGCAGCTTTACTTCTTATAAGAAGATACCCTCTTAGGTTGCGGTCTGCTACCTAGAGAGGCAGTTTTAGTCCAAATTTAATGTCAGAAAGCAAAATAAATGCTATTTATGATGGCCTAAAAGTCCTACTTCCTTATTTTTAAGCTCCAAATTCACATTCATATTATTTTCATTCACCCCCGTTTCCTGCTTCTAAGACTAAAGCCTGCCCTTTTCTATGCTACTGAAGCACAAGAAGAGGGAAGGACTCTGGAGGGGTGGGGAGAAAAAAAGACAACTTTGAAAAAAGCAGCTCCTCCAGACTTATAAACCAGCATTTCCCAGAATTCCTCCACTGGATTATTCTGCTTTTGAGGACAATGTCCACCTTTGTGAGACAGGGATGATATGGTTTGGGAGTCAGGGGTGGCAGTGGAAATATTTGTATGTATAATTGCTTGCCAGCCCTAGTGAGGTTTATAAAGAGAATGTTTGGCTCTGTTGTTTTAGTATAATTATTCCCTTTTTGGAAATAAAACAATGAGACACTTGTACATACTCTGGCATGTTTTCTATAGACCAGCTGACCATTAATACAATCCTAACCTAAACATTTTTTGACAGTGTTAAATTAATATAATTCAATTAGAAAACTATTTCTTGACAGACTCAGTAATTTTTTTTTATTTAAATGGAGAAAAATCATATGCAAATGAACTGATATTTTGGACTATCATATGACTTTAAAAGCAGTGTTTTTTTAAATAATTATCAGTATAAAAAGGAATACACAGCTTTGTAAAACTGTACGAATACACACTGTAGCTGTCCGTCTTTGGTGCTATTAGAGCTGTTTGAGGTTAATTTACCCACTAAAGTAGTATACCAGACAAGACAGATCTCTAAAATTGAATCTTGTTTTAAAGATTACCCAGCAGGAGGTGAAAAAAAGAAGAGATACAAAGGTAAGAAAAGTTAGGAATTTTTCTTATTCAGTATATCAGGAAATCAAAATTTATAATACAGAAGCAATTTGCTCCTTGGGCACCAGCCACAGGTTCTAGTGCAGTGCTGTCTTGAACAGTTGACCTTGGCCCTGCTGTGTCCTATGAGATGGGCAAGGAAGCATGACAAGAATAGGTATGTTTGATCATATCATTCAAAAATCTGTCAGTTTGTTCCAGGTTCCTTTTGGACTTTTTTCTCCTATGGAAATTCCTCCCAGGCTCCAAATCTTATTTCCATAAGTAAGACTAACCAGTTGTTTCTAATAGTGAATTAAATCTGTACCTAATTTTTTGTTTCCTAAGTAATTAAAGAGATGTTTCTCAGAAAAAATTAAAAATGCATATAAGTAACCTTATTTTAACCTTAACAAATCATTCTAATTAAGAACGGGAGAACAGGCCGGGCATGGTGTTGCACACTTGTAATCCTGGTGACTTGGGAGGCTAAGGCAGGAGGATTGTAAGTTCAAGGCCAGCCTTAGCAACTTAGTGAGAACCCGGCTCAAAATAAGAAAAGGACTGGGGATGCAGCTTAGTGGTAGAGTGCCCCTGTGTTCAATCCCCAGTACCATTAGCAGCAAAAAAAAAAAAAAAAAAAAAAAGAGGGGGAAAAAAAAGAGGAGGAAGAGGAAGAGGAAGAAAAGAGAATAGCCTATGCCCTCTTGACTCTGATTAATGATAATAGTCAACACTTACTAGGAATACACTGTCTGCCAGGTACTGTTAGTGCTTTACCTGAATTAACTAATTTGATCCATATAGCACCCCCAAAAAGGAGGGTTATTATCTTCATTTTACAGATGAGAAAGCAACACAACAGAGTATTGGGTTACTTGGAAAAATTTTTACTGGAAGGAGACAAAAGTGGATCTGAACCCAGGGCTGTGGCTCTCCTTTATGCTGTTTTCCCTACTGGAGGATGGAATAAAGATTCATAGAGGCTGACATGTCATGGATTTCCCATGGACTTGCCTACTACATGGTCCCCTGTGGAGCAGGCATGAAGGAAATCCCTTTCCTCTCATCTGCACTAGGTCTATGACACTGCTGAGGTCACCCTGAGGGCCACACAATGTGAAAAAATGGATGGGTCGATGTAACGTGATGACATATTGAAAAAACCAGACTCTGAATGAAAATTCTACCCCCTCCCAACAACTCTCTTAGCTCCATGAGAATAGGAAGTGTTCCAATTAGTTTTTTCTTTGATATATATGTTCTGTGATCAACTTCAGACATAATGTACATACAAGTGTATGATCAGCAAGTGTTTGATAAACTGAACTATCTATGCCTTTGTAGCACTGCCTTTAATAATTGCACTCTTAAATATCTTTACAAACTAACCATATACTGAAATCATAGGTGAACAAATAAACACATTTATGTGACATCTATTTTATTATATTGTTAGTTGACTTTTCAATAATGTAGTCTTTGTAAAAAAGAAAATATGTTGCTATTAATTGTGAATTTCATACAGAGGAAAATGAATAATCTAAGATACATACATAACATTTTTTTTTAAATCCATATGATAAAAGAAGGTTTTCGGTGTGTATATTGTACTAGTACTAATGGTACTTAGTTATTATAATGGAATTATTCATTAAAAGTATAAATTTCCTATTAAACAGTTCTAATTTTATAACTAGAGAAATTTAAAAGTACTTGAGATAAAATAATGACTTGCTGCTTAATTTAGCTTCTTTTCCTTGTAATTACAAATTCAACACTTTCTTTTATCACATTTATCATTACTTCTCTATTAATTGAGCTAGCTGCTGTAGTTTCCATGCATACATTCTTTTAATGTTTGGTATACCTTTGGGAAAGTTAGGAAGTATTTCATGATGCAACACCAATGTTATTTCAAAATCCCCAAATTAGCAGTCAGCTCACTTCATGTAGAAAAGATGGCACTGAGTCAATGAATTGCTTGATACTACATGTCTCTGGAGAACAAGTCATCAAAACTGACTGCATTTTAAAAAAATGTAACACATCTATAGTGGGAATCTATCTCAGTCACTGCTACTAGGGAACAGGATATGACATTTATTTAACTGCTTAAAAACTTTGGACCATGCTAAGCAAGAATAGAAGCCTTTATCATTGGGATCAGGTTGGGAAATGTCCTGATTTGCTTCATTTTCCATAATCAGGGATTCTCAGTCATTATCCAAATATTTCTAACGTTTAAGATCTTCACTCATTTCACATTAGATCTTAGGTTTCTTCATCCGGTTATTGATCTAAAATGTCTTTAACTCTCTTGGGTAAAGGAAGAACATGCCCATGTGTTGCATCAGATAATTCCTATTATTGAGAAGCAGTGTTCAATCTCAAATGACCTTTCCTTGTATTTATTGTCAAGCTAGCTTTCCAGCCCACATTAAATGCAAGCATTTGTGTGAAGGCTGAAAAGCTTGTCACTCTGTGGGGGATGAGTGTTTGCTCAGTCAGCACTGTGACTCTCCAGGCAGCAGGCAGCAGGGCCCCGGCATTAGGCCCCATAGTCAGTGCTTCCTGTATTAAGCCCACAATGAAGGCAAGGCCTTGTGTCTCAACATGGGCCCTAAGGAAAGATGGACACATGCTTTGCAAAGTAGTTCATCTGTCAAGGGGGGCTCTATCCTTTCATTCACAGCTTCAATGCTTTGAGAAACATGGAACAAGAATTTCCTTGCTGTGGGAGGGGTCAGCATAGACACACTTTTCATGAAAATAAATTTAATAATGTTCAGCATGTGGCTTTGCTTTACATGATCTTTTTCGATTGCATGTGCTCCTGATGACAGATTCAGTCTGTGGGATTCAGGCAAGACGTTGAAAACGGCCTCATTATTATGCTAAGCTCTGGTGAGAGGTTTCTGGGAGGCCTGGGCCACTTCACCCTGAGAAGGCTGCCATGGTAAGAGAGGAACTCTCTTAATTGCCTCCTGTTTACTCATGCTATTCTTTTTTTGTTTTTTAAGAATAGATTGTTCGTCTACTTACCTTTCAAGTTTGTGTTTACATTTAGAAAGTGAACTTTTAAGCCTCTTTATTTAAAATAATAAATAATAATTTTCAAATTCCCATGTGGTTTCAAAGTGAATGTCTCAAATTTTAAGACTAGTTTTATACTTTTCAGAATTATTCTGGTTTAACGTATATGCACTAACTTTCCCCCCTCAAGACTGAACAACTTCATTTGAAAAATTTGAGTTATGTGATGAGAATGCCAGGTTCTGCTAAGCTCACCAGAGTTCTAGATACTGAAAGTAGTACTGGGGGATGGCAAGGGTATGGCCCCAGTTAGTATTTTACTGAGTTAAGACCTTAACAGTCCCTTGAGCCTATAGTATTTATTCAAGTCCAGCCTTCCCAGAGGCCCAGTGCAGCAATATCTAATTTTTTCCTTTACACTTTAGCATCCTTCTCTTGTTGCTGAGTCGCCCATCCTAGAACAGTAGGGGAGGAACAGGGTCCCTTTCACAGGTGTTGTATCCTGCTCACTCAGAAAGCCACCGGGCTTGGTCAAATGCTCTGCTGTGCCATCTTGAAATTCTTGGTAGTTTTAAGGAGAAGTCTTGCATTTTCATTCTGCACTGGGCCCCAGGTCCTGGGAGGGAAGGAGAGATGAGGAAATGAGAAGGCTATGGTCCACCAGGGTCTCGTTCCATCACTGAGTTTGATTTTGGAGTACCCAGTCCCTAGCCTCCATGCAGTGCTTTCAAAAACGTGTCAAGGAACATTTGTGCCAGAAGCACTTCCTCAAATTGGTTGACTCCTCAGCACAGTGAGATGAATCACAGGCTTCAGGGCTAGGCCCAGCAATCTGTTTTCACAGACTTCCCATGATTCTCAGTTCACTAAAGCCTGAGAACCTCTGAGGGTGAATCCATCTCTGAATGATCACATCTTTCTGACCCCCTATTGGCTAGATCAAAGCTAAAGGAGAAGAAGCAAAACAAAAAAATTCTACCTCTGGTACACTCCATGACACATTGTCAGAGGACAAAAATGTTGACTTGTACCAAAGAAAGAGTTCCCTCTGTTTGATTTGGCAGAGGATAGTGATGTCTTCATCTGGGGCCAGGCTACTCTAAGCAACTCTTTGGGGAGTTCTTATTTTCTTTTATTTCTGCTACCACTGCTAGAAAGTGGAATGTTTGGGTTAAGCAATTATGGGTGATCAAGCAGCTGTTTGAGCCAATCATTGCCTCTGCCAGGGACTTTGCAAAGATCAATTACAATGATAAGGATCATTGTATTAAAGTCAGCTGACATAGCCATCAATCATTGTTTGAAGTAGAGTTTTGGCAGACTCTGGGGGTTAGTGGTTAAGAGTCTTCCTGTGGAGGCAGACAGACTCCAATTGAATCCAAACCCATCCCTTAGTAGTAGGATCTTGGAAAATTTCTTTTTTTTTTCCCCAAATCTTAAGATTTTTTTAAAAAATCCATTATAGGGATCCTAATAGACCCTGCTCTGTGGGTTTATTGTGAGGATTAAAGAAGATGAATCCAAGTAAAATCCTGGTGCAACATAACATTAGAACGACTTTCTTTCCTCTGTGTTTTGGCACCAATTCTCCACCCTCTCACCATCCTTCCTTCTCCCATCATTTCTTTGTTCCTTTTGTAGGCTATAGTCCATAAAAATTAATTGCATATTTCAAAATAGCTAGAGAGGAATTAGAAAATTACTGACACATAGAAATGATAATATTTGAGGTGGAAATGCTAATTGCCATAATTTGATCAGTATATATTGTATACATGTATTGGATTATAATTTAGGTATGTAATTATAATCTTAATACTACACCTCATAAATAAGTATAAATTTTATATGTCAATTTAAAAATCCTAGAGAAAAAATGCTTGGCACATAGTATGAGCTGAATATTGTTATGAATTTAAACTATTGAGAAAAACTTAAAAATCAAGAACCATGGAAACTTAAGAACTGCCACCAAACTGAAATCTTGTAATCAAATTTTAGGTATATTATAAAGATAATATAGGTATAGAAATATACTTTTATCTATATCTTATTGGTCCTGTTTCTCTGGAAAACCTTGACTACTACAACAAGAGTAATGGATTTTCACTTTATTTCTTATCACATAGTATTAGACACAAATGTCTCACTGAACATTTGACTCATTAAATGAATATTTTGGAATGGAATTATTTAAAGGAGGTGCTGGGGTGTTGTGTTTCCTCTGAAAGCAGATAAAACCACTTTACTATAATGGAAGAAATTGCAGATCTGCAAGAACGCATGTAGGATGGGGTGCATCTCCCCACCCAGCGCCCACCCCAGATGCACCGCTCTGCTTCCCAGGCTGTGCTGAAGGGACTGCAGATCTCAACATTGCTCCTGGGCAAGCAATATTGATAAAGAGTTTTGCCTTTCCATGAAATGGCTCAGCTAGGGTAATTATTTATCTGCACAGGCTGATGCCTCCAGCTTAGTGTCTGTGGACTCCTGTGAGAGCAGAGCTGGGCATGATTGACAGTAGCTGAAACTCTTGTCACCTGGGTAAAACCCTGCTGGTAATGAAGCATTCATACTCAGACCTCACCTTTCTAGACCTGCCAGGCTGCATTTGCTGGCAGCAACTCTGAAAGCTTTCCATGGGAAAATGATGTTTCAAAGGTGCCAATTACAGCACATATGTATTTCACCTTGAGAATTTCAATTGGCAAAGATAATATCATGGGTTGCCCTTAGAGTTTTGATGGGAGGTTCATTTGTACTAAGAAATCTGATCGAAATGCAGTTATTAACGGAGGCTTTTTAAAACAGTGAGCAAAAAGCTATAGGGGATTGTTTTTTTAAAAGCATGACCTAAAGGACCATTTACCAGCTAGCTCTCAGCAAATGTTTGAAGAATAATGGTGTGCAAATAACTGTGTTCTCCTAGAAACCAACTGGATTTTGGTTCCCGGATGCAACATTGTATGTAAATATAAATTAGCTTTTCCTAACCCATGGTGTTGGACATCTAGAGGGGGTCTCTTTTCTTCTGCACATCACAGGATTGAGTGGGAAGGAAAACTGAACTTTCTCTCATTCCAGTTCCATCAGCACCTTTCTTTACAGGACAACTCTGAGGCAGAGTAATGAAGTCACAGACACTAACATGGCTAAGAAAATGAATACTTCGAGAATACCTACATGAGCCAAATGTTTTACATGCACTTTTAAATTTAATCCTCACAAAAATCCTGTGATATACAGAAGAGTATATTTATTTCCATCTCCTTTGAGAGAAACAGATTCTAAGATATCAAGTAACCAATCCAAGGTTGTCCAGATAAGTAAAGTCGCATCTTTGGCTCTTTCTGTTTCTCTCCTTTAAGTATACAAGTCTGTCTGTCTGTCTGTCTGTCTGTCTCTCTCTCTCTCTCTCTCTCACACACACACACACACCCTCTGCTACCCTTCCATAATTCCAGGATTCTGTTGCATGGGTGAAAACGCTGGGTAAGCATGCACCCTTACTGGTAAAGACTTAATCCAGTGTGCCTGTCCTGGACATTTAATATAAAAGGTCAGAGAGAGGTGAAGCTTGGTAGAAAGAATTGCTTTGTAAATGGATTTTCAAGGTGGATGGAGATTGTGGCTTTGGCTGGCACCTCCTCACAGCCTCAGCTCATCCCATGTAGGCCCCACTGCCTCTGGCTCCTGTTGGGGGAGCTTCTGTTCAGCCATCGCCTGCAGTTGTAGCAGATCTTCTTGCTGTTCGGCCTCGACGTGGCACATGCTTTCCACCATCCAATCAGTTAAACAGGGACTTTCTCAAAGGCAATTCCAGAGTGGGAATCAAACGTTCGTCAAATTCGTTGTGCTTGATTCTGAGGGGAAAAAAATCTGAATTTAAAAGACCCATTGACTTGAGAGCCTTCTCATTCTCAAAGATCTCATCTTCGGGCAAAGATGTAAATCTCCAGGCCTGAATACCCTAGATGCCAGTGGGATTATTCTCCCGTTTTAACTTTTACTTGGGCAGTTTGACACAGGTTTTAGAAAATGCAGGAAGCATATCCACCTGTCATAGACAGTAGGATGATAAGCCCCCTCTTCCACATGGATGACCAAATTCTCTCTCCACAACCTGCGAGTAGCTCTGACAAGCAACCGAACCCATTGGCTAGTTATTTTCAGAAATGACAGCTCTGTAGCAATTATGCGAAAACCAAGATCTTTGTTTTGGGCAGGAACTCGCAACAGGCAGAGGAAGAGTGATATGCAGCCACACCGCCGAGTGAGGCAGTTCATTATCTGGGGCTAACCTGGCCCATTTAGATGCTGCCGCACTCAAAATAAAGCTTTCTCCAAACCCCCCATCAAGGTTCCCTGTGTCAGAGGCAGATAAGTGGTACATCAGACCTCACCCTCCTCAGTGGTCCTGTCACATCCTCCCTGGGGACATGATACAGCATCCTGGAGCATCAGAAGTCCAATGTCACTGCTCGCCTGTCATCCTACCCCAGGCAGGCCTCCACACAGGGGAGGTGTCCCTCCAGCTCTTGATTTTTATAACAAAGCTCCAGCTTGACTCCTGCTTGTCAGAGACCCCAACCACCAGAGCTCTTTTGCTGCCACAACACACAATAGCTGCTGGCTGTGTTCTGCATCTCAATTCCGCAGTGTCTGCTCCCATCAAATTCTAGTGGAGAGCTGCGGCCCAAGGGACCTGCCAAACATCAGCTCAGCTGCCTGTGAATTTCTCTCCTTCCTCAAGTCTGACCACCTAAGAATGAGAAGCCTCAGCTTCCCAGGGCAAAGTCCTGGTGGAACTATGAAATTAACATGATGCCCTTGGCTTTGACCAGGGGTCGATGTGAAAAATGACCACATGAAAAATGCCTGCGCCTTTGGTAGAGCAGCTCAGGAGATTCCCATCCATTACCTCGGTCAGCACCCCATACAAATCCATGAACCAGTCCTCCTCGGAGTTCAGCGCTCAACTAAGAGGGGCTTCTTCTGATGAATGTGTGTGTTTCTGTTTATAAGATAGTGAGAGCTTTTTGACACACCAGATTTCCCTTTTCTTTTGGTCAGAGCTGTGAGAGCCCAGAGTTAAGATTTCTCCTCCGTTGCAGCAACTTTCTCTGACTTAAGCTCAGGGTATAATTATTCCTGCTCTCTAGCCCCCTCCCGACTTGGCATTTTCCTAGAAGTGTAGTTTGACTTTATTCTGTTTATTCTCACAAGCACACCTAAGGGTCTGTATTTGCTATCCTTATTTGATAGATAGGGAAAATAAGGAGGAGGGATGAAGCAATCGATCCCCTCTGACAATAGTTATAAGCAATAAACAAGGAAACAGAAAAATTGTGGTGTGTAGTCACAGTAAATGCTCTAAGTAAAATGTTCCTGTGCCTGTCACCATGTGTAACCTTGGCAAAGCCACCCATGGTGTTGATGTGGCACTGGCTCAGCAAACCAGCCCTTCTGAAGTCATTATCATGGACATGCTGTGGGAGCCAAGAAAAACGTTCAGAACAGAAACTTACCAGGGAACTCCGACACCCACATTAGATAGAGCTCCTCCGTGTATATGTTTTGCCCTATTATTAGGAAGCAAAATTTAGAAGACAAGTAATTATAATTTAAGTAATTTGCTTAATACAGTATCTAAAATTACTGTCAGATAAACATTTCTTGAGACGATCAAAATATATGGTTATTTTACATTTTCCCATTTGGATCTCTTTCAATTTCTGCAGTTTATTAGCTTGGTTCAGTGTCTTTGAGCATTAGTCAACATTTAAAATGTAGGTTTTTATGATTCTGGGAGAAGCAATTGCTTCCAAGGGAGAAAACATTCTGTAAATTACATGTAAATGTTTTTACTTGGATGAGTTCTTTCGCATCTGTGCAGAGGATCATTTTAATTTACACAAGAATGAAGGTTTTCTGTGATTGAATGTAGTATGCACGCCTGTGTATCTAATTTCCACTTCATTTATACCGGAGTATAGCAGACACAAGGGGCATTTTGTTATAATGTAAGTGCTACTTAAAAATAAAATAAAATTATAATAAAAAGCTAAGAATTAGTGTGCCATTTCTAATTTTATTTCGAAGCTGCCCCTTGGAGTGGGTTGGAGCAGAACAGAGTCATGTAATTTGGTATTATGATGCTCTAAAGATATAGGCCATAAAGACTTCATCCCAGGGACAAAACGGAAGAGAGGCTCAGAAATGTGATTGACTAAAAACATCAGAACATCTCTTCTTTCCTCACAGTGCCAGTTCCGACTAAAGTATATTCTGCCTGGGTATGAAGCTCTTCTAGAAATCATTTCCACTTCTCCTTTCCTTAATCTCTGAGATTATATAGCCTTTGTAAAAACTGGATATTTGAAAATCCGAAGGATTATAAAGGTGGCTTTTAATTCAGTTTCTTCTCTCTGTACCATTAAAATCTTTTGGGGAAATAACCACCTTCTAGGTTCTGTTTATTGACAGTGAAAATGATATGACATATTGACCTTAATCAGTTGCTGGGGTAAAGACCAAGGTGCAGATTTTGATGATCTAATTTTATTGTTCCATCCCAGAAAATGTAATAACAAAGGCCATTGAAATGTGGAAATGGGCTTGAATATTTTCCTCTTTCTAGTTTAGAACCATGAGACTTCTTTATTGTTTAGTTTATTAGATCTACATGATTAAATGCCCCGAACGACTGAAAGGTTATAGCCTAAGAGTTCAAATTCATACAAACAAGCCAGTTCTAAGCTTTTGGTCTCTAGGCTCTTCCTTCTTCTTTAAGGCTTCTTTAAAAGAAGTACAATTATATCTTTACAATTACATCTTTAGCAATTTACATCTATAATCACATTTTTTTTCCCCTTTGCTTGCTGTTATTTTTTCCACTTTGGCTATCTTGGGAAATGGTGGGATTTCCTGACTTACAACAGAGACTACTGAGGCTCTGGAGGAGGACAGGCATCTTGCCCAAGACTAGATTAGTGTTGGCAAGGAGAGTCGATAGCTCCCCATTCTCCAGGGATGGTGAGCACATGGAAACAGGTGTGGTCCAAGTGGGGGGTAGAGACCAACCAGCGTGTGATAAGCTTTCTTTGCCTCCACCAAGATGCTGCCTTCTAACTGACTTTGCAGTGGGGCAGGTAGAGAGGACAGGTAGCCCCTCAGCTGGATTAGAGTGTTCCCTAGAATACCTGCTGCTGCAGTGTCTTCGAAAAGAGCTTGTGTTTTCAGGTTTGGGAAACTAGGTGCTTAAATTTCTGATCCTTCAGTTAGTTACCTGCCTGTAGAACCACAATTTCTTCCGTAACTAATTTTCCTTACCACAAATTAACTTTGAACTTATTTCAAAAATTTTCTCAAGTTCAGGTAACTAAATACTTTAGCGGGTTATAATGACTCACTTGCATTAAAATGGGAAGGGTTTTAGATAAACTAACACACACACACACACACACACACACACACACTTCTGATCTTATGAACATTTTCTTCATAATGTATATTCTTTTGCTTGTCTTGTATTATTTCGCTGTGTTTTATATGGGATGTGTTCCTTATATAGATACCAATTACCAGAATTCATTTAATTCTGTGGCATTCAGGGTTACCCAACAAATACTGAATTGAATGACACCATCCAAATTAGACTGTATAACTTAACTGTCACTCACAATGTTTGCATTATTGGGGAGCTGTCATTGTGGAAAGGGGAGAAACCTTGAACTATTCATTCATCATAGTTTCATTGAATGAGAGAATAGGAGCTATCTATCTTAGAAGTTACTGCTCTTAACCTTATTTTTAAACCATGATTCAATCCTTAAGATTAAGAAGTATTCAACCACCTTTATAAAAAGATTTTTAATCATATTTTGTGCCAATTAATTCCATAAGTTTAATTATCAAGATATTCCTTTCTAACAGTCCACTGCATTGCAAATATTATTATTGTCTCTCAGGTGTTTTCTCAGGCAACCTTGATAGTGTTATATAAACCCAGCAAATTCCCCCCCCCCCACAAAAAAAAATAGAAGACATCCAGAGTTTAAAGGCTTCTATGTAATAGCAAGTTTCAACATCTAAGTGTCATCTTTTTAAAAGTATAAAATAAGGCTGGGTCAAGATGGCAGTTGTAACAAAACATTTCATTTTCTCTTCTCCTCCAAATTCCTTCAAAATAAAATGTGTAAGAATTACTCCTTCTGGTAAATAACAAAGTGTACCATGAGAGAGCTAGAAATTTGGAAGATTTTGCAAAAATTTTAAAAGCAAGCAGGATCAGGTCCACAGAGAAAGGAAATTGTAAAAGAGCAAAGCAAAACACAACACACACACACACACACACACAGTGCTCAGATTAAATGCAGGGGAGGATTATCACTGGGGTGGGAATCTTCCAGAGGCGCTCCAGGCTCAGGAACAATGAGTAGTGGGAAAAGCCTCAAAGCAATGGGCTTAGTGATTACCCAGCCACTGCACTGGGAGCCACCCAGCCAACAAGCCCTTTTTTATCCCTGGCTCGTGCTGGTCTGTGGGCAGCAAAAAATATGCCTAGATGGTTTCATGGGAAAAGTCTGCTATATGTTTAAAGAACACATAATTCCCGCGTTACATAAATAGTTCCAAAGAGGAGAAAATGTTAGAAAGTTTTCCAACTCATTCTTTAAGACTAGCATAACAGAATAAAACACCGTAAAATAAAGAGAAAGCTACAGTTCAAGCCTATTTCTGCATTTAGATGCAGCAGTCCTAAATAAAGTCCTTGCAAATCAAATCCAGAAATGTATTTATTAGAAAGGGTATTTCCCAGGAAGACAATCATGACTGATCATTGATTCTTCACATTACAGTATATTGGAAATTAATATTGCATCATATATATTGGAAATAACCGTATTTACAAAAAATTTTAATTTAGTCCATATGCTCATCTCGGTAGATGCCAAAATTGTATTTGATGTAACTCAATACCAAATTCCAACCAAAGCAATGAAATGAAAAAGACTATACAAACCCCAAACAAAATAGCTCTCAAACCATGCCTGGAATAAAAAGAAAACTTGATAAAGGGCATCTATTAAAAATTAAAAGCAAATTTTTAATGAACTTACCATTAAGATGACTAAAGAAAGAGAATGTCCTTGTGGCTCCTGATTGAGCTCTGCCTCTTCTGGTCACACCTTTGTGGAATCCCTTTTCCTTGCATGTGGGAGGGACTTGTGACTTCTAACCAACAGAGTATGACAGCGTGCAGGGAGGCCTCCGGGATTTCACTGCGTTTAGGAGACTCCATTTTACTAGCAGACTCAGTCCCTCTCTGGCTCTCCTGCTGGCCTGAAGGAGAAGGCAGCCATATCATGAACAGCTGTGGAAGGGCCACAGGACAGGGAACTTGTGGTTGGCATCTAAGAACAGAAGGAAGACTCTATTCAAAAGCTAGCAAAGAATTCTGAAGCTTCCATCCCTTTAGCAAGGAGATGAATTCTTCCAACAGCTTCAGCAAGCTTAGTGAATTCTCCTCAAGTGGAGCCCCCAGTCCTGCTAATACCTTGATTGCAACCAGTGAGACCTTGATGCTGAGAGCCCTCAGCAACCCGGCCTATGCTGCTAACTCACATAAACTATGGGGAAATAATTGTGCACTCTTCTTCTCAGCAATAAAGTATCTAATACATCTGTTATCATCATTCATTTTTAATGTTAAAAGTTTTTGAATGATGGCATTTAAAACATTTATTTGCATGCAAAAAACTTCATGTTTCAACTGTAATTCGATAAATTCTGACATCTCTGTACAAACATGAAGGAAACACAGTAATTAAGAACATGATCATCATTCTCAATTTTCCTCGGGCCCCTGTGTGATCCTTCTCTTGTATGCCTTCTCCTCTTTACTGAATCCACCACTGATTTGCTTTACGGATTAACTTGCATCTAAATTCTAAAGCATACTCTTTTTGGTCTGGATGATTTCACTCAGTGTAATCATTTTGAGATTCATTCATGTGACAGCATATAAATAGTTCATTCCCTTTTTATTATTGAATAGCATTCCATTATATAGATAAACCACAATTTATCTTTCACCTGTTGATGAACGGTTGAGTTTTTTCCCTATTTATGTTGTAACAAATGGAGCTCTGTGAACAATTGTGTTCAAGTCTTTACACAGACACTTTCTTCTCTGTGGGGTAAATACGTACAAGCAGAGGAAGTGGATTCTACAGTATTTATGGTAAATTTTTAAGAAAATGGCAAACAACATTTTAAAGTAGGTGTTTAAAACATTCTCACAAGCAGTGATATTCTCAAGTACTGATATCTTGATATGATTTTAATTTGCATATCCTGATTACTAGTGATACTGAGCATCTTTTCATTCTCTTACTAGTATCTTTCAAAGAGCAGAGATTCTTAATTTGGATGAAGTTCAATATATCATCTCTTTTCTTTTATGAATCATGCTTTTGGCATTTTTATCTAGGAAATCTTTGCCTTACTCAAATTCACAAAGATTTTTTTCCAGTAATCTTTATCAATTTGCAAGGATTAAGTTTCCTCTTTTACCGTTTTTCTCATGCTTGAAGGAATTAATTACTTTGTGTAGTGTAGATCTGATGATGACAAATTCTTGGCATGGACATGTGACTCAGTGGTGGAGTGGTCACCTTGCAAGCTCGAGGTCCTGGGTTCAATTCCCAGTACTGCGATTAAAAGATATTGCTAATGGTGATGACTTTTTTTTTTGTTTTTAGCTCTTATATTCCTAAAATCTTTTCATTGAGCCTTAATTTTGAAAGATATTTTCATTTGGTAGAGAGTTTTAGGTTGATCGTGTTGTTCTTTCTGTAATTTTAAGTTCATGGTGCACCGTCCCTAAGCTTGCTTTGTTTCCAAAGAGAAATGTGATGTCATGCTTACCTTCCTTCCCTGGTATATAATGTCCTTTTTCTCTGACTGCTTGTAAGATTTTCTTCATATCTTTGCTTTCAGGCAATTTTACTATGATGTGCATTTGTGTAGTTTTCTTCATTTATTTCTTGTGCTTATGGTTTGTTCTGTCTCCTAGTCTTTGCATATTTTAGTTGCATATGGATTTGATCACTTCAGGTTGTTCCCAGTTCACTAATTTTGTTAGTCCCTTTTCCATTAACAAATACAAAATATATATAACAAAATACCAGAGACTGGGTACTTTATAAAGAAAAGATATCTAGCTCACAGGTCAGGTGGTTCAGCCTCCAATAAAGGCTCTTTTGGTTATATCCCATTCTGGTGGATGAACTCCTTTCAAATAGAAGAGATCACATGGCAATAAAGGAAGTCAGAAAGCAGGGTGGAGTTTGTCTTGCTCTTTTATAATAACCCACTGTGATGGGAACTAACTGAGGTCCCACACCAATCTTCTGAGGATGATGCCCCAATGGCATAATCACCTCCCACTAGGCTCCACTTCTTCAAGGTTCCACCACCTCCCTACATCAGAATTGAGCCTGCAGCACATGAGCCCTTGGAGGCAAGTTTGGTGTCCAAACCACAGAATGGATGTAGTGAAAGTGTATTCATTTCTTTGCTTCGTTTCATTCTGAACACTTCCTGTTTCTGTGTCCTCTTGTTCACTTTTTTTTTCAGTGCACAATGTCCAGTCTGCTATTAATTCCATCAACTTCATTTTTAACCTCACACATTTATTTTTCAACTTTAGAAGTTTACTTGGATCTTCTTAACATTTTCCATGCCTCTACTTAACTCGTTTAGCCTTCCTTCTAGCTTTTCAAACACATGGAATACACTTGGAATAACGATTTCAATGTCCCTGTCTACTAATTCTATCATCTGCATTATTTCTGGGTCAGCTATTATTAGATGCCAGACATTTTTAATTTTACCTTATGGGTTTTTATATTTCTAAAAATATCCTTGAGCTTTGTTCTGTCATGTAATGTAGGTCAAAGGATTTTTCCCCATTACAGATACAGGATCCTGCTTGGTATCCTAAATAGGCTCCCCTCTTAAGAGGGCGTCATGAGCCAGAAGTGACCTGACTGTTGGGAACACTCCCTGCTTCTGGCTCTGTGAGGGCTCTGGATGCTGTTGACTCTAGTCCTTCAGTTCTCAGATATTCCCTCACACACACGTGTTTATCAGAACTCAGCTGAATTCTCCCTGGAACTCTGCAGATCTCTGGAGTTATTTCTCTGTGAAGCTCTTCCTCTCTTTCTCTCTGATATGCTGCCCTTCAGCACATCAGCCCTGACATCACCAGACTTCCAATTCTGTCACCTTAACTCAGGAAGGCTGCCAGTTTCCACCTGGGTTCCTCTCTGTACCAAGGCTTAGAAGCTCTCTCCAGGCAATAAGTGGGGCAATCATAGTATGTGTGTGGTTGTTTATTTGCAGTGCTGGGAATTTAATCCAGGGTCTCACACCAAAACTCTACCACTGAATTATATTCCCAGTCCTTTTTATTTGATTTTAAGACAAGGTCTCCCAGAGTTGTTCAGGACAGTCTCAAACTTATACTCCTCCAGTCTCAGCTTCCTCAGTAGCTGGGATTCTAGGCATGTACATGCCATGTATTTATTTTTAATAACCAAAAATTTTAAATTTTCTGAGTCAGAGAAAATAATACTGTAAGCAAGTATAAGGACAAATGTGAGATTAAGGAAAATATTTGTTACATGTGTGGAAGAAAAAAATTAATATTCAATATATGTGAAATATTAATTATTAAGAAAAAAATAGTAATCCACCATAAAAATGGTCAGATTCACAGAATAAATATACATGGCTAAAATGCATATAAACTTATACTTGACCTAATTAATCACCATGGTAATATAAATAACCCATTTTTTAAAACTATCTGAGAATAGAAGCAAAAGCAGATTAGTAAATTTCAGTATCAGCATAGATATGCATGAAAATAGAGACTTACAGAGACCATGGATTGTGGTGTACATTTCACCAGGCTTCTTGCAGAGAAGTTAAGCAATACTTTAAAAATATATAGAGAGATATTTTTTAAAAATTTTGTAGATGGATAGAACACCTTTATTTATTTATTTTTATATGGTGCTGAGGATTGAACACAGGACCTCACACGTGCTAGGCAAGTGCTCTACCACTGAGCTATGGCCGGCCTCAGTCTCAAAGTTAAGCAATTCTATTAAAAGATTCCATGTGCATGCTCTTCAGCTCAATGACTCTAGTTCCGGCAGTCTGTCCTACATTTGTACTTATTTGCATATGTATGTACAAATTTTCAAGTAAGAACTAATGTAGAATAAAATTGGAAACCTAAATCACCATCCGTTGGGAATGGTACCACACAGGGTGGGATATTCTTAGTGTAGTACACTATAGAACAAAAAAGAATGTGGTAGCCCTCTACAATTTAACAAATGGATATTTCTAAAACATATTTTTAAGCCCAAAATATTATGAAGTGAAACATACAGCAAATTCCCACTTATGTTTTGGATTTTGGCTTTTGTGGTGCTGAGAACTAAACCCTTGTGTATGTGAAACATGTGCTCTACCACCCAAGACCTAACCATAGCCCTCATTTACATCCTTTTAAAAATAACTTTGCATAAGAGTATATAGTCTTATGAAGATATAAAAGCTTAAAAAAGATTGGAATATTATGAATTCAGCGATAAACCAGGATTACCTCTTGAAAAGGGAGGGAATTAAGAAGTAGATAAACAGGAGATTTTTAAACTTACATAAATTCTATATTGCTTGAAGTTCAAAAATATTAAATGAAAAATTACAAAAATAACCAATATGCAAGTTTTAAAAGACACCCTGCTCTATGTTGTGTGATGAAATCTAGTGCCATCCCACACCTAGAAAGCGGATCATCCCTTTGTCTAGCATATCCACACAGTATATGCTACCCACCTGTTAGTCACTTAGTGACTAGTTTGTCATATTGACTATAGCAGCATTGCAGTGCTTGTGTTGCTACTATCTCACAAGAGGAGTGATATTTGCAATTTGGACTGACAGGGAAGTCATAATGTGCTTCATTTAAGTATCATCTCATGTCACAACGAGAGGGATGAGCATAGTACAATAAGACATTTTGAAAAAGAGAAACCATATACATATAACTTTATTGCAGTATAGTATTATAAACTTTTTATTTTATTATTGGTTACCATTGTTAATCTTTTCCTATGCCTAATTTATAAATTAGACTTTATTATAGGTTGTGTATAAAGGAAAAAATCATAGTATGTATAGATTCTGATACTATCTGTGGTTTTAATCATCCCTTTGGGGTCTTAGAAGTAGCTCATGTGGATAAGAGAAGGAACTACTCTTTGTGTAATTATAAAATTAAAACATGGGAGAAATTAAATGCCAAAATAAAAAGGAAAGAAAAAATAAAAAGGAAGAAATACAGTTTTGAGTTTAAAACTGACTGATGGAATACTTAGCTGGCGCATACATTTGTGATCTATTTTTTGAGAGGTCCATAGGATACAGAGGAAAATAATAGAATTTTAAGGGTGGTGTTAGGCATTATTCATTTGTGGAATGTGAATTTGGGACCAAGTGATAAAATTAAATGTGTAAGAGAAGCAGTTCCATTTGAGGATAGAGGAAGGGAGAAGCTTTCAAATCTTCAGCTTATTGTTAAGGACAGACAGGTAATAGTGTAAAATCTAATGTAAGAAAATGTAGTTTTAAAAAAATGAGAAATCCATTTCTGAACTCATTTAAGCATTCTCCCCAGATCTAAGATGAAAGCTCATCTATTGTAAATACTCAGTGCTTTCCACAGTGACAGAGTTTAAATTAAAACAAAAAAAGTCTGGAATTTCACACGAGAGCTACATGCTGTTATATTATGCCTAGCAGAGGAAGAGTTTCTCCTGGCCCAAGCCCTCTGCAAATTCTGGATTTGTCTGGAATGCTTGTTTAGACAAGGATTTGCCACTGGTGAGCAGCCCTGTCCCTGATCAGGGCACAGTGAGCAAGCACTCCACAGCAAGTCTGGGTACACCGTCTGGTGAGCCTCGGGTAATGGTGCCCAGGAGTCAGGCTCCCCTGGGTTGATCAAACCTGTCCAGAGACCAGGCTTTCTGTCTTTCTCTTTCCCACTCTTCCTTTCTGCCTCTGGCCCTCTTTTACTCAATTCAACAACAATTTTCTGAGCAGTTACTGGTCAGGTATTATTCTACTGCACATCCTGGAGATAGAGCAGGGAATGCAGCAGAGGAAGAACCCTCATGGCCACCCTGCTTCATTCTTGGTCTGTTTTCAAACTTCTCTGTGAGAACTGGCTTTCCCATCAGGTAGAGTATGTGCTGACCAACCAGTTGTGATTTTCTTGCTAGATTTTCTAGTAGTACATATAGTATGCTTGCCAATGAATTAACATTTTGGTTAATAAACCAAGTCCTCACTAATTTGCTTAGTATGAATTAAACTCCCTGAATAGAATTTTGTTTGCATCAATAGAAATCAAAATTCGGGACCTATAAATCTGAGTGTTACATACAGAAGTTGCTTTCCTAAAACACCCTTCACTTCCTCCTTCAATGACATGGCTTCCCATCTCTCAAATGCCCAGACAACAGTCCTTCCTTAGAGGGTGCTCCAGCTGCTAATTAAAAGAGTAATTGGAGAACTTGGAGTGGAGACAGGCTGGGAGAGATGGCCCCTGACCCAGCAAAGCAGATCTGGGGGGCACCCATAGTGGCAAGCATCACCGCCTCACACATTTCAAAACTCCTTCAAACTGGATTCAGGTGCTCCCCAGATCTCTTGATTTAATCCATTTTTGCAACTATGATATTCCTCTCTGAGCCTCTAAAACCATAAGTCTCAGTCACTTCAGTCACTGGCACTTTTTAATAAAATTTTTAAAGTACTTCATAAGCATTAGGAGCTGTCTTCACATTCTGAGAGTCACACTATAAATTAGGTGGTATTATCCCCATTTGACAGAGGAAGAAACTGTGTGTTATGGTTTAGATATTAGGTGTCCCCAAAAGTTCATATGTGAGATAATGCAAGAACATTCAGAGGTGAAATGATTGGGTTATGAGAATCTTAATCCAATCAGTGACTTAATTCCCTCATAGGGATTAACTGAGTGGTAACTGAAGGCATGTAGGATGAGGTTGGAGGAAGTGGGTCCCTGGAGGCATGCCTTTGGAGTTTATATTTTGTATCTGGTAAGCAGAATATCTCTCTCTCTCTCTCTCTGCTTCTGATCATCATGTGAGCCAATTCTCTCCACTACACTCTTCTCTCATGGTGTTCTGCCTCACCTTGAGCCCTGAGGAATGGAGCTGGCTGCTTATGGGCTAAGATCTCTGAAACTGTAAGCCCCCAAATAAACACTTCCTCCTCTAGAATTGTTCTCACCATGTCTTTTAGTCACAGTGATGAAAAAGCTGACTAAAACACTGTGAATTATAGAAGTTACATAATTTTTCAAAAGTCATTGGGCAAAGTCATTAGGAAATTAGGAACCAGAATATTTGGTTTTTGTTTTGTTTTGTTTTTTGGTACGACGTATTGAATCCATGAGTGCTTTACCACTGAACTATATCCCCAGCCCTTTCTATTTTTCATTTTGAAACTGGGTCTCACTAATTTGAGAGATGGGCCTTGAACTTGGGATTCTCCTGCCTCAGCCTCCTGAGTAACTGGGATTACAGGTGTGTACCACTGCATCTGTCATGAACCGGAACTCAAAGCCAGAATCTAACTCTGGGACTCACACTCCTAACTATTGTTTAAACTAATATGAAAACCAATGCAAATCATGGAAATGTAACCTGTAAGACTCTCAGAAGGATAAGCTAAGTAGGCATCTGGCTTCTCTGAATAAACTTCACTTTTTCAGCTTTTGATCTGCTTGATCTGATCTACACTATTTTATCAGTGCATTAATTTTTAGCACCCCTGCTAAACTACTGTTCATACTAAATTTATAGCAATCTAAAATTAGTTTTCTAAGGATGAAAAAATATCCTCATGCAGGTCTTCCCCATTTTTGTTCCAGCACAGAGGTAATTCTGGTGTATTCCTTTCTGGTCTTTTTTTTCTAGACATAAATTTACATATATATATTTATATAAAAATGCATGAATATATTTTTGTCCAATAACCTACTCACTTTCCTTTATAAATCTCTCATGAATATTTCTCTATGTCATGTATGATTCTTCTAAAATATGATTTTCAAATTAAGTCTACGTATGCCTGAAACATACATAGACTTAATTTAATCCATCATCACTTAGTGCGTGAACTTTTATATTAATTCCACAGGTCACTCAGATAACTTCAAAAGCTGTCCAGTTCCTAATGGTGCAGTTCTCAGACTTGGCCTGATCTTGATGTTCAAGATGCTAATAGTGTATCCGCAAGACCTGTTGAGGGGGAACATTTTGCAAACAGTATTTATTCTCCTTCTTTTGCAATTCTTTAGGCAATCTTTTGTTAAACACTACAGAAACAGATCCTATATTTCCCTAAAGAAATGAATATGCATATGAGTTTATGCAGATAGTTTTATATTTGCATATAATTAACATCTTGACCATACACAAGATACATAAGGTCACTTCATCCTGGAGAGGAACGCATTCTACCAATGAAGTTACTGAGGATCAATTTTTGAAACCACCTGCTCAATAAGCAGCTTAGGAAGGACTCACCTGAGTCTTACAATTCAAAACACCACACTTGCTTCTGAGTATAGGATTAAATTTTGATTTATTAGCATTTCAGCAATAGGGGGTATTTGCCTGTCAGCAGGTTGCCCAAGGCCACGTGGAGTTTTGTCACTCCATCTTTCATTAATAAAAATAACTTTGCAGGAAAGAATTGCTTTAAAACTTGATTAGTTAACCATAGATAGCCTAACTCCAATACCACAATATAGTAATTGATTTTCTTTGGTAAAACATGCAGCTGCCAGGGACCAGGGCCAGCCCTGGGCACTGCCCTGCCCTCCCTTACAGATGCTGAAATACCATCCTTAATGTATTGTCAGTTAGAAGTGGCAAAGTCCTTAACAGCTGTGCACATTACAAGTGCAACAATACAATATGATTTTTCTCCCCTGGAAAATGCCCTTGTTATAGTGCTCCAAAAATGAGTTAGAGATGATTTCTTTGTTGCCCCCATGGACCTTTAACTGGAATATATTCAAAGCTCTCCAGAGCTTGCATCCTTATGAATTTCTTCTTGTCAGATCTAGCCATATGTCAGACTCCCAGAGTGAAATATGAGACTGAAAATGGAGGCAGGATCAGGTGCTGACACCTTTGCCAGAGGGATTTGGAGTGGAGGAGATAGTCCAAGGCAAAGCCACCAGTCTAAGATGGGGTATTGCCAGTGGTGCTGCTTCCCACTTATTCCTGCCTTTATTCAGTTGCTGGAAAGCTGGCACATCAGAGGAATGAAAGGTTTGATTCCTTCACCCTGCCTTAGCTTTGTGCCAGTCATATACCCCCAAATAATAAGATCCCATGGCACCTGAATTTAGGAGACAGAAGATCAGAGAAAAGTATCCACCAATGTGACCTAGGCCACATTAGAAAATCAGATTGCCTACAGGGGCCCACCATGATAGAATAATGTCATGGTAAAAGCCTATCAAATGGACAGAGACACCTCACCAAATCAGCCATTCTGATCCTAGGAAACCTGACCTGAAGTACTATCATCAAAAGGCATTTGGGAAATTAGGACTCCAACATCAGGGAGATTTATAGACAGCTGGCATTAAATCCTAATATTTGATTAGCAATGGCCAAAGGGAGTGTGCTGCGTGTGATAAACATGTAGCAAACCTATTTTATCTTAAAAAATTTTATTCATGTTTTATGTGACCTCTCTGATTCAAGTGTTCTCCAGGGGGTCTGTGCACCTGAGGCCTTTGAGAAATTTTGTTAATTTCCTTTTTTTTCTCTGAATTCCCAAATAGGTCATACTGGTGTTCTTGTACTTGAATTCTACAGGGGCAAAAGGAATTCCTTCCTCCCTGAGGTTTGTAGTCTCAGTCTGCTGAATGAACTGGCAGTAGATTAGCAGGAGAGAAAACATGTATATGTGTGCATGGAGTCACCACAAGAACGTGGGTCTGTAAGGGCCCCATGAGATTCAGAATTTATAAGCCCTTATTCCTAGGAAAGACAAGATTGGGGGTGAGGGCAATTTAGAGGAGCACTAATTGATTTTTAGGGAAGATGGATGAGCTTGAAAGAATGGATCATGTCCTGGGACAAAATTCTCTGCACTCCATGTGTGCTGTTTGATTTTCAGTTTCTTCTTCTATGACATGAGTTTAATTTTCCTTGATTAATGAAATTTCAGTGAGACGATGGAAGAGAGATGTATTCTTTGGTAGATCTGGTCTTTAAGTAGATAAGGGAACTTCAGAGAAAAAGCTTCCTCCAGCTTCTGCTGATCCCCATCAATTTAAAATACTCAGCATACTAAGATACCATATTTGGGGGTGTTGTTTTCTGAGCCCCAAGAATTCAATATGATCTATAAAGCATCCCAAGAATAGTGTGTGACAGGCGGGAATGGTTTAGGGATAAGGTGACAGACCTGGTGCCTACCTTCATGGGAACCTATTCAGGGCAGAGTCACTAGAGTAATTACTGGAATGTGCTGAGATGGGGGCTGGACTCTGAGCTACAGCTTGGGAAGTTCAAAAGCAGGACCATTCATTCTGCCTGTGGGCTTGAAGGAAGTGTCCCTGGTGCTACCAGTCTGATCTCAGAGCCCTGGAGGCAGAGGAGGTGCATGCTCAGCCAGAGGCCAGAAGCCTCTGCAGGACAGTGGGAGTATTCTGACCTCACTGGCTCAGAAGGAAAAAGGAATGAGGGGAAGGAATGTATAAAAATTAACCCTGGAACAGATAGAGTGACAGATGGTGAATTGTAAAGTAATAGCATTATTTAAATTAAATTGAGAGTAGTAAAGATTCTCCTGGCTGAAATATGACCCTATGGGAGTTCCTTCAAAACTTCACTGGAATAATAGAAAAGAACATTACCAAGAAAGCATACCACCAGCAGGGTTTGCACTTTGGGGTTTGGGCCACAATCATTATTCTCCAAGTCTTCATAGCACCATTAATGAAATATTGATACATGCTATAACCTGGCAGATACTATGGTTAGCAAAGAGGTCAGTCCAAAAGGACCACATAGCACATGAAATATTCAGAACGGGCAAATTTATGGAGATAGAAAATGATTGGTGGATACCTCGATGGATGGGGACTACAGGGGGTAGGAGATTTCTTAAGTTAAAAATGTTCTAAAATGAATATGTGATGATTAGATTAGACTCTGTGAACATACTAAAATGATCAAATGATATATTTTAAATGGGAAAATTTTATGGTGTATGGATTATATCTCAATAAAGCTGTTTACAAAATCTGCATAGTGGCAGTTTCATGTGCTTAACCATGAGTTTCACTTTTAAGTTTTGATACAAACTTTTAAGTTTAGATTCAAACTTTTAAGTTTAGATACAAACTGGAAAGGATGACCTGTCTGGTTGTGCATGGAGCACATCCTGGTGGAGAAGGAAACGCTTCTTGAATTGCCTAGTCCTGGGCCATGCTGAGCTGCCCAAAGGAAGCTCTCCTGTTCAGAAATTTGCAGAAAATGGTCCTGGCACGATTGTTTCTACTATAACACCATCACAAGCCCTGAAGACATAGTGTATAGGAAAGAGAACTGGCCTGAGGGAAGAGATCAGGGTCATGACTCAACGGAGCTACTTACTACTTGTGTGGCTTACGGCAAATCATGTCATCGCCCTGGGCCTTGGATTCTCCTCTCAAAAATAGGAATTTGGATTATAAAGGAGGTGGCCAGGGGCGGGGTGAGAGGGTGCCAGGTGCTAGCTCTCATAGGCCCTTCAGAAAATGAGTCCATTGGGAGGAGCGTGCCCCACAGAGGGCCTGGTTCTCGTCTGCGAAGGCTCTGATCTTGACTTTAGTCACTCTGAGAGCAGACCCCCGCCCCCAGGTCTGACTCTAAGCATACCCACAGGACTTTGAGTTATATGCCAGCTTGCAATTTAAAATTTACAGACAAGAAATGTGACTGCCAAGGGGACCAGAAGGCATTTCTTCTGGCCAATGCATCCACTCCATTTAAGAAATCTAAATCATATGTCAAGTTATGGACAGAAGGTTCTTGGGTGAACTCTGAATCACAAAAAGGAATCCAGAGCTCCGGCAAACCAGAGGGTTCCATGTACAACACTAATTTATCTGGCCACCTCTAGGACAAGACAGGCTGGGTTATGGGATTAAGTTAGTCTCTCTCCCCTGGGAGTTCCTGGATGGGAACATCCACCCTGAGATGAGAATCTTTTTACCAAGCTCACCACCACCACCACCACTACCAATACACCAGCATCTGGTTAAATTCTTCATACCATCTATTAGATTTTAACCATTTTTTTGCTCTTTCTGGTTCTGACCAAGGAAATATTTTTATCTTCAAGGTCTCCTTTTGTATAATCCAGCCTGATTCATTATGTGCAAATTCTGTAGTTTATCTGTAAGAATTTGGGGAGAGTTTTGCTGTCACTATATCACCTTATAGCAGATAATCATATATTACCATGTATAATATATGTGAACCTATATATACCTATGTTCATATATGATCATAATCAGACTCAGCGTGCAAATATGTCACTGTGTAGATGATAATAAAACTTGTTGCTGATGATGTGCATTAACAGTACATTGAAAATTAAAAATAATTTTCCTCATGTGAGATAGTAATGGTCAGCCTTAGAACTGGATCTGATTTGGGGCTATGAACACATGCAACCTGAATACACAGATGTATATTAACCCTGAACTGTGGCACTCAGGGTTAAAGAAGAGCTGGCAAGGAGATGATTGTCTAAGGTGGTGTCTTAATTGCATGCTCTGGGGACTGCTCAGCTCCAGTTTTTCTATGTTTTACAGTGGAGGCAAATTGTTCCCATCAAGTTGTAAAATCATCCATTTGGATCCTTTCCTGGGTAGAAGTTTTGGATGCATTGGGAGAGAGTCTGCCACACCCAACTCCTGGGAGGCAGGCCAGGAAGGGTCCCAAAAAACAAGGGAAGCAAAAGGTATACAAGTGATGTTAAAAGCAAACCTACAACTATTTGGTCGTCTTTCGCACATTGTCTTTTTGAAGACACTCAGTCCCCATGAATCCTTGATTACCAAGTCCTGATCTGCATTCCCTGCAGCTCCACCAAGATTGTGTTCTTGGTTTTGAGTTCACTAGCAGAGTTCTGTACTAGAAGCAGTTATTACAGACAGAGAGTGAGGTCAGGACAAGGACTGTTACCCTACCTGTTAGGACCTCTAGAACATGGATCAAAGGAGGGAGGAGGCCGTGAGACATTGCTTATATTCACCAAAATGACTCACATGAAACAGTGATTATGATCATTTCCTTGATGTTGAGTGGATAAAAGTTTATCAACCATGATATGTTCTCTGAAACATGCAAGGAATTTGTAAGAGCTCCCTGGGAAACGAGCCAATTCCACTATTTTGTCTTTTGTCATTTTGCTGGAGATGCAAACGTGTACACACAGGCCATTCATAATGAGCAGTGCTGTGGTCGTAAAACCAGCCCTTGTAATGAACAGGGTTGCCCTGGAACGTGACGTTGAAGCAGGTGAGATATGAGAAAGGTGGCTAATGGGTGCTTGGTCGGCGGGTCATCTGCCAAAGGGAAATGAGGAATTGCAGTGGTTTCCTAGACAATACTGGAAAAACAGAAATACTCTATTTTCTCACTAATTGTACCAGTTATTTATGTCACTTTGAATGTAGGCAGCTTGCCTACTCCTACGCCGTGAGCCAACCTACTGCTGACAGATCCAAAGGAGGAAGGAGTCCAGGTGGTTCCCCAGATTAGATGCAAATGCCATCATGTCATTATTACTATCATTTTCAAAAGGAGAAAATTATTAGCCTGTCCCTTGGGAAGTTATTACAGATGTTTTGCCTAATCCAGTTTTCTCTATTATAAAAAGAAAGAACTAAGGATTTTTACACACAGAGTAGAAAGGAGTCTAAATCTATTTAAATATCTGGGTAGGGTGCCGGAGGGCTCAGAACCCAGTTTTTCTGAAGGAAGCAGATTAATGTGTACACATAATAAATAGGATTAATAGTTTAAACGTGTGAGAGCCAGGGTTCAAATCACAGCTACATTAACTACACCACTCTAATCACTATACTACATTAACTACACCACTCTAATCAAGTCACTTAATATCTCTGTGCCTCAGTTTTCTTAATCTGTCAAATGGGATGATGATAGTACTAACATTATGGAGACATTATGAAGATTGTGAAGACTGAATAGGTTGATAGGTATAAAGACATTAAAACAGTGCCTGGTGCATAGTACATTCCTGGTATATGTCTGCTACTTTATGGTTTACTTGTCTATGCACAACTGTGTGTTTATAGGGAATTATGATAGTTAATTGAAATAGTAAGTCTTTTAAAGCACATTTACCTCAATGGTGAATAGGTGAAAAGCTATTCTGGGCCAATAAGACAACTTATCAGGTGTCATTTTCAAGAGCACAGAACTGACCATCTGGCATCTTATTTAGAATGTAAGTTGTCTTCTTAAGATCGTTCTGCCTTCATTCATTGTACTATATTAAGGGAATGTATGCTTTTTCTAACAAAATCTCCCCCGTGCTGGATCAAATAGACAGTTTCACATTCTAACATCACCATTTCTATCCTACTCAGGGTAGTGAGAGTCTTCTGCCAGAAGCAAAGGTAGGAAGATTGGCATCTGTATCAGGAAGAGTGGAAAGGAGTCTGAAACTCGACAACAAGAAGGACTGCTTTAATGTGACTGATCACTTACTCAGCATTTATTCAACAGGTAGAAGCACCAGGAAGCACGGCCAGGACTTCATGCCGGGCCTCCTGTAGGCAGTTTGTTTTTGTTGGAGTCCTCATGCCTCATTTGGAATCCCCCCACCTATCTCCCTGTCCCAGGTCCTCAGTTCCATCAGGCATAGGTCCTTCTGAGTTCTCAAAGACTCCGAGTTTCTCAGCCCCCACCGGATACTTGAGGACATTCTTTATACCCAAAATGGCCCTGTCGCCTCCATTTCCATTGGTTTTGATATTGTTTCTAGTTCAGAAATCAATAGTCACCTTCAGCATAGGGCCTGAATATTTTCTGTTATTACATTGCTTTCATAATTATAACTTTTCAATTTAAGCCTCAAATAATATAGCAATCAAGAGAAAAATCGATCATTTTTAGTTAGTCCAAATGACCCCACACATCTCTGAGATGGCCCCAAATGCTTGTTAAAACTTACATTTGACATTTGTCACATTAGTTGCATTCAAAAATATCAATATGTCAAAATGACATTATAAATTCAGCCATGATTTAAACTGTCCCTAAGGTGTAATGTGAATGAACCTACCCTGAGAAAGTTGTGTCTTGATTTAGGTCTGAGAAATCCTTTGTTGTGCAGCCTCCTCAGCTCATTTGCATAGCCTTGCTCTGCCTAGCACACAGTAATGAAACAGCCTTAACCTTACTTAACCTCATATGCATCTAACTTATTTTTGACCATGGGAGCCTTGTTTTTTTCTCAAAACCCACGTTAACCTGTCATCAAATAAATGATCTGCAAACTCTTTGGGAAAATAGATCTAAAGCATTGGCTCTTCCTTTATAGCAGTCATCTATGATTAAAGTTAGTAAAATATTTAATTCTTCTCAGTATGATTCTAATTGTGAGAAATATTCTGTGATCTTGTCTTTCTTATTCACCATCCTGATCTTGTCCATTGGATTTCTAACCATACTTAAGTCCATTGAAGTATTTTGTGATCCTTTCCATATGCTCCCTTAAGAAGTGATTTTCAGGAACCTTCCTACCTCATGCTGATTTTTACCTTAATCAGGTGTATACCTCATTGTATACCTATATATACCTATATATTATGTGAAGTCAGAAATGGTGCAAAATTCTTTTTTTTAGACTCCCTATAAACCTATTTTAAAATAGGAGCTTAAAAATATTTTGGCTAAATTGTAAGGCATCAGTTCTCATAAGCCTCCCCAGAATTCATTTGCCAGAAATTATTTTTTAAGACTCCAACCTATTTGCCATCTGTAATATCAAAGGATAAGGAGTAGTGTTAATTATTTTCTCTATGAGGTCAGTCCTTAAAAAGGGGCAGCAAATCTTTGAGCATACAATTATAATGGAGTCACTGTTCCATGGCTAATTACTTATTAGTCATTTCATTGCTAATTTGATTAATAACATTAATATAAACCTTTATGTTGATTTTATAAAATGCATTACAAGATAGGTCAATATTCTGGCCCTCATTATATGGATGGAGAAAGAAGACATAAAAAGTTTATCTGGTTGATTACTTCAAGGTTATCCTGTATGGCAAGGATAGAACAAAATAAAAGCTTATCCTAGTCAATGCCTAACACATTGAACAGATCTTCAGGCTATAACAATGGAAACTAAATTGCATATTTTAGTTAAATATGCCCCTTTATCAGTGCAGATTTAGAAATGAGGCAGAGCTAACAGTATTTCTTAGTAATAGTCATTTCAATATGGTGGTCTGACCCCAAATGGAAGCTGATTTGCTGGCACATATATGCAGAATGCTGGGAAGCTTAAGCAATATTTCTAGAAATAATAGATTTTTGTTATATAAATTCTAAGATCACTTAATATATTAATAGGCCTTGTGAATTTTGAGGGTGGTACTTTAATATGGAATCCTTCCAGATTTCTTTGTCTATAAAGCACATGGAACAAAATGCTGTTCCATGTACATGTTATCACTCTGCTCTAGGACCAGTCTCTAACTTCTACCAAATGTCTCATTCTTTTTTTTATTTGTCCTTTTTTAGATATATGTGACAGTAGAGTATATTTTGACATACTGTACATATAAGGAGTATAACTTATTCTAACTAGGATCCTATTCTTGTGGTTGTACATAATGTGGAGTTACCCTAGTTGTGTATTAATATAAGGATAGGAGAGTTAGGTCTGATTCATTCTACTGTCCTTCCTATTTCCATCTCCCATCCCTTGCTTTCATTCCCCTTTGTCTGATCCAATGAACTTTGGTTCTTCCCCTCCCAACCCTCCTTTGTTGTGGGTTAGCATCCACATACCAGAGAGAACACTTACCCTATCATTTTTTGGGACTGGCTTATGACATTTAGCATGATATTCTCCAGTTCCATCCATTTACCAGAAAATGTCGTAATTTCATTCTTCATTATGATTAATATTCCACTGTGTATATAGACCCCATTTTCCTTATCCATTCATCTGTTGAAGGGCACCTAGGTTAGTTCCATAGTTTAGCTATTGTGAATTGAGCTGCTATAAACATTGATGTGGCTGTGTCACCATAGTATGCTGATTTTAAGTCCTTTGGGTATATGCCAAGGAGTGGGATAAATGGGTCAAATGGTGGTTCCATTCCAAGTTTTTTAAGGAATCTCCATACAGCTTTCCAGAGTGGTTGCACCAATTTGCAGTCCCTCCAGCAATTTATGAGTGTACCTTTTTCCCCACATCCTCACCAAAATTTATTGTTAGTTGTATTCTTGATAATTGCCATTCTGACTGAAAATAGAATCTCAGTATATTTTAATTTTAATTTCTCTAACTGGTAGAGATGTTGAACATTTTTTTCATATATTTGTTGAGCATTCATATTTCTTCTTCTGTGAAGTGTCTATTCAGTTCCTTTGCCCATGTCTTGATTGGGTTATTTAGATTTTATGGTGTTAAGCTTTTTGAGTTCTTTGTATATCCTGGAGATTAAAGCTCGATCTGAGGTGCAGGTGGTAAAGATTTTTCTCCCATTCTCTAAGCTCTTTCTTCATGTTCTTGATTATTTCCTTTGTTGTGCAGAGGCTATTTAGTTTGAATCCATCCCATTTATTGATTCTTGATTTTAATTCTTGCATTGTAGCAGTCTTACTGAGGAAATCAGTTCCCAAGCTGACATGATGGAAATTTGGGCCTACTTTTTTCTTCTAGTAGATACAGGGTCTCTGGTCTAATGCCTAGGTCCTTGATCTACTTTGAACTGAGTTTTGTGCAGGGTGAGAGATGGAGGTTAAATTTCATTTTACTATATATGGATTTCCAGTTTTCCCAGCACTAGTTGTTGAAGAGGTTATCTTTTGTCAATGTATGTTTATGCTGCCTTTGTCTATTATGAGATAACTGTATTTATGTTGATATGACTCTGCGTCTTCTATACTGTTCCACTTGTCTTCATGTCTGTTTTGGTGGCAGTACCATTCCATTGTTACTATAGCTCTGTAGTATAATTTAAGGTCTGGTATTGTGATACCTCTTGCATCACCTTTCTCGCTAAGGATTGCTTTGGCTATCTGCATCTCTTATTTTTCCCAAATGAATTTCATGACTGCCTTTTCTATTTGTATGAAGAACATCATTGGAATTTTAATAGGAATTGCATTGAATCTGTATAGTGCTTTTGGTAGTATGGCCATTTTGACAATATTAATTCTTTCTAACTAACTGATCAGTGGATTCCCTTGCTCTAAGTCACCAGCTTCACCTTATACATCCCTTCCCCCATCAGATACAGTAGATTTGAAAGAAATTTTATAATTTAGGCCAACCTTTTACATTGTCCATATGTATATATTCTTCATTAGCACATAACTTAAGACAAATACAATGGTTATAAAATAGTTTATTATTATTATTAATTGTAAATGTGATACATGTGCATTTTAGAAATTTTAGAAACTATGGGTGAACAAAACTGAGAGAATAAAAACCCTAAACTCATCACCTGAGATAATCACTCTGGTATGTAATGTATTGGGCAAATATACAATAGCAATGTTGAAAATGAAAGTCACAGTTTTCACATAATTCAAATATGCCATACATAACTAATTGATTTTAAATAAGAGTAAAAATTAACTTTTAGATGAGTTCCAAAAAATCTGTGGGCCCACAAGGTGATTTTCTTGTGGGTTTCCAGAAAGCCTGATCATACTCTGGAACTGGATCCACTCATTAGGTCAAAGAAGCACATATTTACTTCAAGGTCCCTTGAAAAGCACCCTTCTTTTAAACCCCCTAGATTATGACCAATGTGAGGGTGGTGTGGAGCCTTTTCCCATTTTATATTCTATCCCCTGGCACACCATCAGAGCCCAGAAAATGCTTTTGGGCTATGGGGAAAAAATATTTCAATTAGGCCATGTACAATTTGTAAATCCTGGCCCTGAGATGTGTTTTAGAGAACTAGTAATTCAGTATCCTACACTAAATTGCTGAGATTTGAGAATGCTTTTAATGAGGAAGAAAGTAAAAGTAATTTCTGGAGATTTTCCACCATAATTATATTTGCTACTCTGTTGACACATTTTTCTCTACTTTGATTCCCTTGAACTTCTTTTCTGCCTTTTGGCAATATTGGCAGGGCCTGGAACCCATCCACAAAGTTAGATTTAAAATTGATTTTCACATGCACTTTTGAAGATACACTCCCTGTTAGGCACATCTGGATCTTCCACTCTTCATTGGTGAAATGAGGGGTTGAATTCAGTAACCTCTGTCTTGCCTTCCTTCTGACTTTCCACACCCCGATTTTTCAGATCCTCTCCTTGGCCAATGGAGCATCCCTTAATAGTGCTAAGAAAGAAGAGGGCTAATAGACAAACCTAGTGCTACTGGCATAGTGAATCATTCTGGAAGAAGACCCTTCCTTGTCGATGCTTAGTTAGCAATGGCTGTTGCTGGAAAGAGCATCAGAGGGATAATTTGTAAGACGTTTTTGGTAGGATATCATTGTTCTCCATCTGGTGAGATAAGGATTTGTACTTACATAAAACCTTTACACTACTCTAGGTATGGATCAAACAACACCTGTGCAGACTTCTAGAAAAATCTTGCTACAGGTAACATTTCAAGTCTCTTCCCTAACATCATTACAATGGATTTCTTTTGACATTCCATGGGAGAATAGCCTTAATTTCAGTTGAAATAATTGTTGAAAGTTTAGTACTGTAGTCTATCAGTTGTAGACTGAGGAATTAGGTGACTTTGTCCTGAATGATAGTTTTTTCAAAGTTACCTGCACAGTAGCTGTCTCCCTCTGCCTTGACAGACATTTTGGTGCTTTAGATTTGCCTATGTCTGATTCATCTATCTTCACAAAAATCCAGAGGATAAGTGAAAGGGCCTTCCCTGAAGCTTTGGTTTGTCCCCAGATAGCTTTTATCTGGGATAACCAAGTCATCTGGATCCATTGACACTCCTGCAATTGGGCAGGTTTCCCACTTCAGGTCCAATCAAATGCCTCAGTCAACCTAGTAGCAACTGAAACCCTGGAGTCTCATGAAATCCATCCACTTCATACCCATGGGTGTTTGGCTCGACTCTTTGCTGTACCTTTTTAATTTTCCCTTGTAAAATATCTTTAAATTTTGCTGGAATTTATAGGAAGTAAGTAGAAAATGAGAGAGAATGTAATGATTAAGAGGAATTTGAAAATTCCCACTTGGATCTCTGCTTGTGTTTTTCTGGTCCTCACAGCTAGCCACTCCTCTTACAAGGGGTGTGCACTTTCTGGCATAACCCACCCAGGATGCAGGAGACCTCTGGGCTGTGGGGAGCAGGCTTTTCGTTCCTCAAATGCAGGGATATCTAGGAAACTGAACAGATGACAAAACAGATTCTACTAAAGTGATCTAGCTGGAAATGAGGCACAGAACCTGGAGAAGCCCACCCATGGCACCCCTCCTCTGTCCTAGGCTCTTCCACACCCACACCACACACATCACTACTTGTCAGAGAAGTGGGTGAACAGCCCCTTGGTGTCTGTGGGAGGAGTTCACATCCACTCTCCTGCCCACCACACACCCATTCCCTGCCTCCCTCCTTCTTCCTCCTCCTCTTTTCCTTTTTCTTCTTTCTCTTCCTCTTCTTTGGCTTTGTCTTTCACTGACTTCCATTGCCTTCTTCCCCCTTCTGGATGCTCTCCTTCTCACCCTTCATGTGACAACAATAGGGAAAACAATATCATGGTTTAGTTGGTTGGCTAATTGATCAGTCAGTTAAAACCTACTGGCTGTCTACTTATTGATGCACTAACATCAACTCTCATAGCTATGGCTGATTGGTGCAAGTCCAGGAAGGAAAAGGTGGGACTATATGGAACCTGGAACAAATGGCCTGAACAAGTACAGCACATGTATTATGGTTTGGATGTGAGGTGTCCCCCAGAAGCTCACATGTGAGACAATGCAGGAAGATTCAGAGGAGAAATGACTCAGTTGTAAGAGCCTTAAATCCAATCAGTAAATTGATTCCTGATGGGATTAATTGAGGTGGTAGGGTGTGGCTGGAGGAGTTTGGAATTGGGGGTGTGGCTTTGGGGTATATATTCTGTATCCGGAGAGTGGAGTCTCTCTCTCTCTGCTTCCTGATGATGCAAGCTGATTCCCTCTGCCACACTCTTCCACCATGCTTCCTGATTATGTGAGCTGCTTTCCTCTGCTATGCTCTCCCACCATGATGTTCTGCCTCACCTGGATCCTCAAGGAGTGGAGCTGGCCTTCTGTGGACTAAGACCTCTGAAACTATGAGCCCTCAAATAAACTTTTCCTCCTATACAGTTGTTCTGGTCAGATCTTCTAGTCACACCTGTGAAAAAGCTGACTAAAACAACATGGATAATAAGGCTGAGTTTCTTAATTTCATATTCCATGTTGTTTGTCTTACTATCTACCCTTTCATGCTTTTATATACAGAGATACAAGTCAAATCCTGGTAGCTAGCAAACAGATCCATAATGCAGTTTGGTGGTCACTTATACATTGCTAAAAGACACATCCCAGTCTGCAGAGAGTGGAAGTTAGGGATCACAGTCGTGCAACAAGAACATGGCACTGAAAATGAGACTTGCATCGCCACTTACCAGCTGTGGTTTCAGGGGTGCAGTTCCTAAATTCCTGGAACTGGTTTCTTTTCTGTAAGAGGAATATAGTAATGCCTACCTCAGAGACCACTGTGAAGACTGAAGTCAATAGTCAGGGCTCCGTAAACATCATCTCCTCCCTTCTGTGCTTTTCCCAAGCTGGGCAGTGGCTATGGAGGACTTAGAAGGGTCTTGCCTATAAGTTATAGGACTGAAAGAAAAATGTTCCTCTTCTTCGCTAACTGGGGAATATCTCTGTGTTCACATAGGCAGTGTGCTTGGTAGGTTATTTGGAAATTTAACTCATCTTTTGGGACAGGCGACATGAGAAAAATGGACCCTGAAAACGGCAGATGGTCTGAGGCATGGTGAAGACAATACCAAGATGCAATGGGAATGGAATGTCATGGGAAGGAGTCTTTCTGCTGCCATTGATACCTTGGATTGTATTAGTGGAGAGTTATTCCTTTAGCAGGGATGGGATGCAATGAGAAGTATCCCTTCCGCTACCATTGATGCTTTGGATTGTCCTATTAGAGAGTGATCCCTTTGAATGAAGGCCTTTGTTCCTATGAAAATGCAGACATTCCCAAGAGAGCAGCACATGAAACCTTATCATCCATTTGCACAGTTCGTTTTTCAGTTCTGCTATTTTTCTCTGTAATGCTATTTTTTTTTTACTTGTATGAAATGTCACATGCTTAGATGCATCCATTTTATAGAGCTTTAAAGCTGATAACCTGAACCAAAATGCGCATTTTTGGTGTTTTCTTTTTCTTTTTTTGCAGTAATTTCAAAGGTGTAACTGAGCTTAGCTGTAAATTGCTGGTTTTAGCTCTTCATGGCAGGCAGCATTTGATCATTGACAACTCTGTTTTCTTCATTGTTTCCTGACTAAAATCTCCACAGTCTCTATAAATATGTAAATTACCAAAATCACTAGTTTTCCATTATTTCTGCCCCTAAGCTGCTTAAAATGTTTCTATATTCCTACATTTGCAGTGCAAAACAGAACAGCGGGTGACAGCTGAGTTTGGCTCTATTATCGAACCTCTATTTAGCAGCTACTTGTTTCAAAATTTCTGATAATAAATTTTTCCCTGGGGTGGGCTCTGTGTCCCGTGTCGATGCTGGCAAAGGCCAGGCTGCATCAGCTATGGAGTAGAAATGCGAAAATATGTGTGTGTGTATGTGTGTGTGTGTGTATGCACGCATGCTCAGGGGACTGTGAAAATCTCATGCTCCATGCAATGGTGGGTGTGAACTATGGTTTTTAGGACATGGGCACAAATAGAATTCTTTTTATTGATGTTCCTTGAACTAGCAAAACTGGATTAATGAACTTCACATGATATCTGTGTATGATTTTGTTTTCCTCTCCTGATTCATCACCCATTAACTTAATCTGTCATGAACTGGATCATTGTGCCTCCTTGTGGGCTTTCACTACTTGGTGACAGGGAAGGAGAAAAACTGTATGTCACATCTATATTCATACAGATACACATGTGTGCATATGTCGGCAGAGAAACCAACATAGCAGACTTTGAAAAAAAGAAAAAAAAAGGTAGGAAAAAGGTCATTCATAGCAAAGCCTGTACAAAGGCCCTGGGATTTGTTTATCCAGTTCACACCCTGATACTAAGGATGATGCATCTCTGTTGTGACTGCCCAGTATGTCTGAAACAGCCACAAAAGTGAAAGTGTATAATTTCAGTGGATGCAAACCAGGCTTGTTCTAGGCATTCATCAAAGCTAGGCCTGGGTGTGGATGGACCAGGAACCCATCAATCCATAGATGTGTTTATTTGAACATTGGAGGCGAACTTTGTACAGCAAAGTCCTAGCAGAATCTGCATTCAGTCTCAGTCAGTAATGTTGATCTCACTGAAAACAAAAGTCCATTATATTTATGTGGTGCTTTATGCCTTTGAAAATGTCTAAATGGCATCTATGAAAACACTGGGGTAAAGAAATGGTTAGAAGGTATCCCCACTTCACATATGAAAAGACAGACTTGATGGAATTAAGTCTACTGTAATTTCTAGTGGGAAATGAGTAAGAACTAGTACTAGTGAGTTTTCTCTCTCTGACCTTGTAAATAAAATTTTGTTGAAACAGCTGTCATTACCCACTCAGGCTGAGGTGATGACACCAGCTCATGTCACACCTGAGGAACTCCTCGGGTGTCTATGTGGCCCCAGAGCCTGTTGTTAAGGAGGCACCACTTCTGTCTGTCTGGACATATTTTGCACTCTAGGGTTGGGTTGCATGATGGCAATTTTGTATCAAAGCAAAGAAGAAACTTTGGGAAAAGTTTTTGTTTTTGTTCAATTTTGGGAAGACCCTTTCCCATCTGGTGAAGAAGAGTGTGATGTATAGCATTTCCTTTTAGGTTTTCAATGACCACGGTTGGCCCATTTAAGTTAGAGATATCCCCTCAAATAGAAGGAACTGCTTTCTCACCAAAATAAATGGTATCCCAGTTGCACCCATTTCTTCTTACAGTGTTTGTGGCTCCTTCTGGGATCTCCAGTCCCCTGCTCCTTGAGAGCTGGCTGGTAGGGCTCCTGGCAAGTGCCTCTGAGGGAGAGGAGATGCCTTCCAAAGTCACCCTGTTCTCATTTGCAAAGGGATTGGTGAGACCCATGGGCAGGGAGAGTGAAAATGTTCCTGCAGTAAGTTACCTGGAGGGCTCATGCTGCTTGGCCTTGAGGTATCTATTGTAAATGAGCAAAATATCTCTGGATTTGCATGTGCTCAGTATGCTAAGCAGATGAGCTAATTATTTGGAGCCTTCCAGATTTGTACAAAATAAAATGGAGTTGTGTGAAGCCAGATTATTTGTGCTGGCCTGTTTATTTGTACAGAAAAAAAATATGTGTGGGGGGAATTTCCTCCCCCACGGATACAACAATTACACACAATTAATGCTCAGCTATATTTTCTTTCGAGAAATAGTCAGCAGTTTTACAAATATATTTTGCAATGATATTTTCAATTATCAGTGTGCTCAAATACACTAGCAAATATAAATAAAACCTGTATTTTTCACACCCCTTGGCAGATGGTACTAATTGTCAATGCTGGTCACATTTTCAGAAACCAAATTCATCTCTTTGTGATGTTTTCTCAAGAATTGAGTGTTCTGTCAAATACTACATGAGCTCCTTCGAGGTAGGTGAACGTCATCCATCCTTGACTTAGCCTGTTACCTCTGGGCAAAATTATTTTTTAAAGGCCTTCATGTAACTGAACAGAAATGCTTACGAAGGGTAAAATTGCAGTTTTCTATGATCTCTTTCCCTTAAAAATAGCTATAGAGAATGAGCAGGAAGCTCCCTTCGGATGTTACCTTGACCACATGGCTACACTGATATTGTAACAACATGGTTGCTTAGGAGAGGGGTTTGTTGCTTGGAGAATTCTTATCTTGCTGCCTCTATTGCCTTTTAAAGTTAAAATTCACTGGTCAAGTACTAGAACTTAAGGCCTTAACCACATGAGGTTAACACACCAGCTGGCAAGTCAGAGTGGAAGGGGATTTTTAAGATTTGTCTCCTTTCCCTCCTTTACATGTGAGGACACAGTGGCTCAGAAGTGTGTCAGTAGCATGTCACTAGTGAGCACACACTGGGACCCAAATGTAGGAGCCAGTGCTACATACTCCGGTGATCTGTGGGGCAAAGTCCCTTAATGATCTCCAGCCAACCTGTCCCCCAGGGAACTAATAGCAGGTTTCTTAGAAACATCTTTCCCTTTGACCAAGATCATCCTTGCACACATTCTAGATGTAGACAGAGTTGTCTTCAAGACAGCACCATGACCTTTGTTGTTCTAGTTCCATTACTGTTTAACAAACCACTTTAATAGTGTCCTAATAAAGTGACCATGTCCTATTAAAGTGGTCATGAACCTGTGGGTCAGGTGAGGAACTGATCTGGGTCAAATGCAGCTAAACTCGGGTGGACTAGCCTGTATCAGTGTCAGCTGTTGGGTTGGTTGGGGCCTGGCTGATCTACCACACCTCACTCAGATGCCTGGTAAGTGACTGGCTAAGGGTGAAGGATAGGACTGGGCCACATGTCTAGAAACCACGTGGACCTCATTGTGTTGGCCCAGGCTTTTTTTCCATGTGGCAGGAGTAGGGTTTCAAAAGAGCAAGTGGGAGCATCAAGGGCTCTTGGGTCATGGAATGGAAGCACTGTTAACTTTTCCTATGTCCTGTTGGCCAAACCAGTCCAAAGATGAATCCAAAAGCAGGATTGAGGAGAAAAGATCCTACTTCTTGATGGGGAAAACATAATTTGTATTGCAAAAAGAGTGGCTATAGAAGGAACAAAGAATTAGGGCCATTTCTTATAATCTATCTAAATATCTATGTCTGTACATAAGTAGGCCTGGGGCCCTAATATAGGAGTTATTCTTAGGAGTTATTCTTAGTTATTCTTAGGAGTTATTCTTAGTTATTCTTCTGGAAGATTTCTTAGGTATTATCCAGTCCTAGCCCTCTTAATTTATAAAGGAGGGAACTCTGACGTTATTTAGCAAACAGTTCTGAATTCCCTCTTTGGGCCGAGACCAAATCGGGCAAGTCATCTGTTTAACTTTTAACAGATATTGGGTAGGGTGTAATTATAGATCCATTTGTAAGTCTTGGCATTTGCCTTCCAACCAAGAGGATACCTCCAATAATAAGAAAATACACATGCACAGGTAATTCTTTGCAGTAGTATTTGTAATTGCACAATATTGGAAACCACCTATATATGTCCAAGCCCAGAAAGTGATTGAAAGGAATATAGCATATATACATGCTGGATTACTGTCATCTAGAAAGAAAGAATGAGAAGTGTCTTTAGAAACTGATACTGAGGGATTATCAGGATATGGTATTAAGGGAAAATAGTGAAATGCAAAAGAACATAATAACATGTAATGTAAGAAATGAGGGAAATTATAAAAATATGCATCTCTGCTCCTCTGTACACAAAGAAGCTCAGAAAGGTAACCAATCCTTGGTGGCAAGAGAGATGCAGTAGAGAAATACTTCGCAGAGGATCTTTTCATTCAGCTTTCTTGTTTGGAAGCACAACTACATCCTTTCCATCCTGAGGTTAGCAAGGTGGTGCATATTCAGAAAATAAAATGGAACCATTAAAGATGGGAAAGATAAAATGAAAACAAAGCAAAACATAAAATTAACAATCAAAAACCTGGACTGAGCCAGTCATAGTGGCACATGCCTGTAATCCCAGGGACTCAGGAGGCTGAGGCAGGAGAATCATGAGTTCAAAGCCAGCTCCAGCAACTTAGTGAGGCCCTGTATCTAAATAAAATTAAAACTGCTGGTGATGGGGCTTAGTGGTTAATGGTTAAGCACCCCTGGGGTCAATCCCTGGACCAAAACAAAACAACTTAAAAGAAGCAGGTGGTTTTAATAAACTGAGAAAAGTAAATCTAATTATATTTTAGATGAATTTCTCAACTGCATTAAAGGGAGGAAAAAAGGAAGAACTAATCCAGGTTATTTGTTAGTATTGGGCAGTTGGGAGTAGGGCACAGTTGCAGGCAAACCCTCCACTGTTGTTAATAATTTTGCTTTTTATATTCTTGTACTGGTATCAGGGAAACAAGTTTTGAAGCAATTTTAAGTATGGTATGCCCAAAGAATAAATAAGGAAGGAGTATCATGCAAATATAAAATGGGGAGAAAAAAAAGAACCCTGTGAGGCATGGACTAAAATTTGACCTATCATATGAAATCACTATGTCTCTAAAAATATTGCATATATGTATATACATATACAAATACATAATTATATGTGTACTATACATATACACATATGCACATGTATTTGTATGCATATCTTACAAGTTATGCATATATGTGTGTATATATGCATTCATGTTCATCTGTATGTACATATATGTTTGTAAATGTGTGTGTAAGCATTCACATAATTCCTACTTTACTCACCATAAAAGACCCATGAGCAATGAGCACACAGAGCCTCTAGATCTTGGTTTTTAAGACCATTCCTCCCTCAAGGGTTCCTTAGAGAAATGAGTAATTGCAGTGGGGCAGGATAGGATGAGGCTAGGACATCTTGTCATGTTGAAAAGTAAAGAGAAATTAAAAGGAAAGAGATAAAACAACCCCCGCCCCAGATAATTGCCATGAGGACCTAGAAATTAGCTGTCAAGGAGCTTTGTGTGACCAGATATAAGACAATTTAGGAGCAAGCTAACTGAAAACAGGAATTGTTTGCACAGTATTGAAAAATAGGAATGCAGGTCTCCATTCTGTCAACCAACTGATAAATCAATAACAGAATATTTAGGGCTCTTGCTCACAGCGAAGACTGAGTGCAGAGTGCAGAGTTGAAAATTAGGCCTTTTGCAGCCAATGCAGTAAAGGGTGGACTAGCCCAAAATATCAAGAGTGGCTAAATTCATAGGAACATTTGAATGAGGAACATGATATTTGAATCACCTTAGAATGTATCTCCAATGAGTGCTTTTTAACTGCAAGGGGGGAAATAATAATTATATAGTGGAGTAATCAGATACTGTCTTGACTAAGTGATCAAAATTGTTGTCACCAATAAGACCTATGCCTTTAGGTATGTTGCATGAGAAGGACCACGTTGGTGTTGTATTTGATATTTAATATCTATGTAGTATTCTGCTCATTATGGGGAAACATCAGATTAACACCAAATGGTGAGCTTTTAATGCAAAAAAGTATAGGTGTGGGGAGTCTGCATTTTGGGGAGAAAATTTGTATCATTGTAAAAAGCAAAGAAATGCTGAGGATCTGTTCTAGAACAAAGGAGACTAAAGAGATGTGACAACTATATCCAAAGCCTGACTCTAGACTAGAATATGCACTTTGGGGGAAAAAAGTTTTACAAATGGCATTATTGGGTCAGTTGACAAAATTGGAATACAAACTGTAGATTAGGGTATTGTATCAATGTTAAATACACGGAAGTAAAAAATTTCTCTGTGGTTATTTAATGAAACCACCTATTCTCATAAAATATATTCTGAGGTGTTCAGGAGAAAAGACTCTGATGTATATTATCCCCTCAAATGATTCTAAAACCACCATGATATATGATTTCTATGTTTATGGGAAGATAAAAACTGTGATTGATAAAGCAAATGGGACAAATGTTGGTTGACACATTTGCAATTTTTCTGTAAATTTAAAATCATTTCTAATTAAAAATTTAGATTCTGGTCCACCACTGACTATAAGCTAGAACTCTTAACTTCTGTCATCCTTGCCCCTCCCTCCCCCTTTGTGAAAGAAGAATGTCACCCTTCCTTTCTTCCCCTGAGGATAAGACAATGTATGTCACACAGCTGGCAAAGTGCCTGGTCCTACAGAGTACACATTCCACAAATGGCAGCTTTTCTAGTCACGGTTAATCATACTTGGGTTGTACTTTACTTAACTGCTTCATTGGCAAGCATCCTGTATTTCAAAGTAATTTGAAAGCTCCAAGAGGGAAGAAAGTACTTTCAGCTCTAGAGGGTTAACCCATGGTGGGCCCAGCACTGAACTAAATCAGGGCAATCCAGTCCAAGGGTGGGGACAACTCAGTTCAGGTGCTGTGATGGTCCTTTTCCAGAATGACAGATGTTGCTCAGTTGTCACCACATCGTCCCATGATCCAGAAGTCCTAAAAATGGCACGGCACTTTCAGAAGACACTAACGATCAATAACATTGACTGCGCTGTATCTTTGCTCCACCAAAGCTCTAGAGACTTTAGGTGGGTGAGCGGGGCGGGAAGCTGTGCTCATCACAGGGTTCCTTTGTCACAGTTAGGTCCCCTCGTTCTTTTAGAATGTGAGTTATAATTTCTGGGCCATGCTTTTCTAAATTTGAAGTGAGTGACCCTGTCCCCAAGGACAAATTCTCCAGGACCTAACAGAAACAAATCCCAAAGGCCATTAGCATCCACGTGCCCCACTGATTTATGGTGGGGAAGGAGGATGAGATTTATAACCCTGGCACACAACAAATATTCATTGGCATTAGCATCCAGAATATTCATGTGTTGTGCCTTTTTCATATTAAATATCTGTTCTTGGCTCTTTGGGAGAAAAAAAGAGATGCTTTTCCTTGGAAAGGCCTGGTTATCTGAATATGGAGTACAAGGATCTATTTTTAAAATTGACTCGTTCTGACTTTCAAAACTGGTCCATATGTTTTGTTTTCTCCTCTTCCTCATCTTTGTGAGTGTCATTAAAGGAATGTAAAATTATAACACCCTACAGCTAGAGGAAAGTTGAGAGATTATCTCATCTGTCCTCCTATGAGGTTGAAGACATGACATGACTAGATAGGACTCTTGAGTAGTGAATGTCATAAACAGCGTGGACTAGTGCCTCCTGACCAGGGCTTTTTTTTTTTTTTAAAGGAACTACACACAGTTTTTACTGAACCCTTTTATTCAAAGGAGTTTAATTTTCAACATCTGTTTAATTGAACTTAAAAATCATTCTAGATCCAATCATTTAGCACCAGATAATTGCAGAGACTGTCAACCTAACTCAAACTTTGTTTCTTCAAATTTCTTTAGGATGATCTGGAGTCAGCAGTCCAAAGAGCTCATGCAGGAAATAATAAGGAGATCAGGAAGAGGGCTTGAATCAAAAGTGTGTTTAGCTTCATGACTTTCCAAAGTGAGAACCTCACTGTGCAGAAAATGGATGGTTCAAGTCCCTGAAGAGAAATCTTCTTCAGGAACAAGGCAAACACCACAGGAAGTCAGGAACAAATTAGATAAACCCAGAACTAAAATGCAGCTTGGATTTCTTATAGTTATAGTACCACTGTGATTCATCTCAGATATGTGTATATGTGTGTGTGTATATATATATATATACATATATATATATATGTATATATAAATTACAAATAGAAGATAAAAAGCATTCATAAAAATCTCAAACCTGAGTTCCTTTAACCCAGGCCTTTGGACCTTCCAATAATTCTTCAATTCATGTATTAATGACAATTTATCAAGCAGCTACTCTGAGTCAGGCATTGGTCTAGAATGCTGTTGAATAGTCACTTCCCCCATGGAAGAAAGAGTTGAGATGCAAAAATAGGCTAGCACGAAATTGCAAACAAGTGGAAAAACCACCACCTTGGCTCCTTATTAACTTGATTCATCCCCTATGGCAGAGGACACTTTTCTAAAACAAAAGGGGGGTACATGCAAACACACACACACACACACACACACGTGTGTGTGCTCACACACACATGTGCAATTAAAACTTGCACAAGAAAGCAGGTAAGTCTCTGCAAAGGAGAGTCAAGGAGTTGTGTCATCAATGGAATAAGGTCATTTTGCAGGAGGAATCTCAGTGCCACTGCCACAGTCACACCTCACGGTTGGCTCAGCTGGTTCCACTTCTTGAAAGAGTTAACTATTCACCAGCCTATACTAGTGTGAAATCATGGAGTTGAGGTGAGAATCAGAAGGTACTATAGAAATCTAATGCAACCTATCATTTTCCATTGAGTGGACGTGGGGACAGGATGGCTTCTCCAAGACCACCCAATGGTAGTTTCCAAGCTACAAATGCCAGTTCCACTTCATCCCAAACACAGTGGGTTGGAAGTTGCTGGAGAGAGGTCTTTACATGGCAAGGACAGTCCTGACAATCTCCAGGGGCCAGTGTCCCCCAGGCCTTTTTCCCATGGAACACTCATGTTTTGAGTGAGCTGAGTCCTCAGATTTACTCCTCTCTGAATAATATTCAAACAAATGTAATAATACATTTGTATGACCATTTACTCTTCAAAGGAGAAAGCATTGTGAAAGGTATTTCATTATGGGAGAAACAAATACAAAGTAAAAACACACAAGCATGATAAATTGAAATATTCCATAGAATGGTCAGAAATGATCCTGAAGTGATAATGGGTCCCATAAAGCAAAACACATTTTAAAACTCAGTTGCATTTGATCTTACAAGAATTGTAGCAACTCAGTTCTACTTTCCTTTAAGCACAGAATCACCTCCTCTTGGACATTTCCCTGCAATACCCATTCTCCTGAATGGATTAAGTTCTTCCTGAGTCCGACATGCCCCGTGCTTGTCTCCGCCACAGCATGCACCCAGGTCCCTATGCTGACACTGTCCCTGCCTCCATCACTGAGCAGAACTCTCTCCATGACTTTTAAGGAAATTGAAATAAGTTAGAAGAGATGCAAGCAACTGTGTAATATTACTATTACATCTTGTAATGTAGGAAAAAAAAATAGTTTCAGGTATATGTGGATTGTTAGGTAGGGTTTTCCTAAAGAAAAAAAAAAAAGAATATATGCTGGCCTGTATCTAGAGTTAGAATTTCATTCAAATATTATGGGTATGGGTGGAGATAGGAGGAGGAAGAATATTTCTTAGATAGTAAAATGGAATTCCCCAATCAGTTCTGCTGTAATTAAATTAGAATTTAAAGCTAAAATTCCAGACGTTCGATGATGTGTTCAATAACTCGTGCTGGGATCTATTTTTTCAGTAATGCTTATCTTTCCAAGGGGCATAGTTAATTTCTTCAGTACTCAGTAAATTATTACAGAAATTACAAATCTACTAGAAAATCAATACAACTAATTGTAAATTAATAGATTTCTAAGTGTGAAGAACGCATAATAATGTAGATGAGTTCTTTAAAGCACATGCCAGTTCCAGTATGGAGGGCTTGGGCTCCAACTGTTTCATGTGACATCTTCAAGTGTAAACACATTTCTTTCTTTCCCCCAACTCTCCTCCTCTACCCCCTCACTTCCCACTGATTCAGTCTGCCACTGCCGCGAGTAACATTTCCATTAGCCACCTACTGTTAAATCGCAGAGTAACGATGATAAAAAAAAATCCAACATGCAAACAAACCAATAGAGAAGCAACTGGGGTTACCTTCTGTCTCAAACATTTTTTATGGGGCACACCAGTGTTCAAACTAAAGGAAAACAACATGTGAAGTGAAATAAATTGAATCTAATAGGGAACTCTAGAATGTGGGTTTGGAACAATTGCAAATCTGAATAGAGTGTATTTATAATTATAAATTTGATATGCTAACAAATAATCTTTACTATTGTATTTGGGCGTCCATAAATTTTAGCATAGAACTCATTGTTTTGGTGTGTATGCCATGTCACTGCCAATCAATTTCAGGCAATTATGGACTTGTCAATAAAAAGACTAATAATTATCATAATTGAAATAATCAATGATAGTGTGCCAAGGCCTTTCTACGTCCTGTGCATTTGGATGAATACAAAAAGTAACGATGTAAGATTATATTAATTTAGTACTGTGCAATTTACAAATTGTGTTTAGTTTAGATTGTTGCTTTCATAGTGGCAAATTATGAAGTTATTAATGACATTCATTCAATGAAGTTGTTAATAGACAAGTTCTCACATTCTGTTGGTGAGAAAAGCAGGTTCAGAGATCTTAAGAAACCTAGGTCTATACCTGGTCACTTGTCAGGACACTTTCTCAGAACTTAGTCTCACTCCAGGGAGAATATACAACAGTGATCTATTCCCGTTCATCATGTAGTTCCAGAATTGTACTTGAATCTCAGATAGCTCCAAGTCAAGTTCTGGTTTACACAATATAGTGGCCCCTGGGTCATCTGCTAAGAGAGGCTGAAGAGCCTACAATGACACCAGTGTAGGCAGGACCAGCATCACCCATGAAGCCCCATCTCCCACAAGCCTCTCTAGCTTGCAGGGGATTGTCAGTTGTCCCAATCTTCTCCATTCTCTAGTTAAGGAACTGGTTTGGTACCTAGAGCAGAGACCAGGAAAGGCAGCCATCATTCAAAGACTGGCTGCTTCCCTTCTGTATAGTCATGTATCTGGTAACTTTTGCCCTCAAGTCAATTTTAGTATCAGTATGAAGTGATTTACATGGTTGGTTTCATGGTAGTAAATTAGGGCAGATGTTAACCATGTTCTATTGGTGGGAAAAAAAGGTTCAGAGAGATTAAGAAACCTGAGTCTATAGCTGGGGATGGGGAACAAAAGAGTTTGTGTCAGCCCAAGCCTGAGTGGTGGACCATGAGGTTCTCCCGCTAGGACCTGATCATGGCTGACAGTTGTTTAGCAGGCAAACACTCATCTCTTTTTCTGTAGTTTTGTCTAAGAAAATCAAATACCATCAGAGTATGGCTACTTCATTTTCAGTCCATCATTAACAAGCAGGCTTACAGAGTGCACTGACGCTAAAATTTTAATTTAAGATGATTTTTTAAAACTTTTTTTAGTTGTCAATGGACCTTTATTTATATGCAGTGTTGAGACTCAAACCCAGTGCTTCACACATGCTAGGCAAGCACTCTACTGCTAAGCTACAACCCCAGCCCTAATTTAGGATGATTTAACCAAGTAACAAAGAGTCTTCTGATTACTATTATTTGACATTCATGGTCTGTAGTCATACGTACACTATGTGCTTTCCAGAACATAGGTGTGATCTGAAAATGTTAAATCTTATGTTGGTTTATGAAGAGTCAATTAAATCCTTTATTCACTTGAACCAGATATTTTTGTAGCATTTGCTATTCATGAGAAATAGTCACAATAAATATAAATAAACCAAACAAAATAAAATAAAACATATCCCTAAAGCCCAAGTTGAGTGAAGATAGGAGCTTTCATTTTAAAAAAAAAAAAATTTACTTGTCAGCTGTGGTGGCACATGCCTCTAATCCCAGAGGTTTGGGAAGCTGAGTCAGGAGGATCACAAGTTCAAAGCCAACTTCAGAAATGGCCAGTCATTAAGCAACTCAGTGAGACCCTGTCTCTAAATAAAACACAAAATAGGGCTGGGGATGTGACTCAGTGGTTGAGTGCCCCTGAGTTCAATCCTGGGTACCAAAAGAAAAAACAAAAAACAAACAAAAAAAAAACAATTTAACTTCTAAAACTAGAATATAGGTAAATACAGTCAATCGCATCTCCTCATCCTTTGTAATCTTTAATTCTGAATGACTTATAGTATTTAAAACTGTGACCTTGAGACACTGATTGACTAACCATTGAAAGAGGTTTAGTTTAATTTCTTTTGTGTATTCAAGCAAATATTTTGTAAACAAAAATTTTGGAGTAAAATTTTATGATTAAATATTATTTAGCAGGCAGCAAAGTTAGTGTTATGGACTGGATGTCTGTATCCCTGCAAAAGTTATGTGTTGAAGCCCTAAATCCCAGTGCAATGGTATTGGGAGTAGGGTACTGTGGGAGGTATATAGTTTTTCAGGGTGGAGCCTCCAGGAGTAGGATTAGTGCCCTTATTAGAAGAGACTGGAAGGGCTTTTCTTCCTCTCTCTCCATCACGTGAGGACATAGCAAAAACATCTGTAAGTCAGGAACAAACCAAGTCTACTGGTACCTTGATCTTGGACTTCCAAACTCCTGTGTGAGATTCAGTTACAGCAAGCAGAACTAAGTTAGTTTCCCCTGAAGGGTAAACTGTTGTTATAGAACTGTGGAAAGCTGAGGATACTTTTTAAAAATTAATTTAGGAATTTGACACAAAGGGATTGCCTTCTAGCTTTATGTAGTTGTATCTTTCCTAACAAATTCAAAAGTTTGGTTTCTGGTTTTCATCTAATTTATTAGTACTGCCCATGGTTTCAAATTTCTCTTCAAAGATTTCAAGGGCTATATAATTTTAATGGTTGTACAAAGAGTATATATGCTCAATAATCCCTCCATAAAATCCTGACAAGGAGTTCTTATGCTATGGACAAGGAGTCCTCATTGAGAGCAGATACTCAAATGCATTCAGCCTATGTGTCTTAAAGAACTACCTAGTACCACTTCCACAACACTTACTTTGCCCATGAAGTTTAGCTAGTTTCACTTTTATAAAGTCTTGAAGTATTCTCAAACCTAGTGTCAAAGTCACTAACAAGAGATGTAAGTAGACGTAAAGGGTGCTGTGGAAATCTAGTCCAACCCATCATTGTCCATTGAGTAAACTCGGGGATAACATGACTTCTCCAAAACCTCAGATGGTTCACCAAGACAGCAGAACACCAGAGCTCCCAGCACTCTGCTTCCTTTATACCAGTGGATCTCAATGCTCTCACACCTAACACTCCTTTTTAATCTAAATGTTTCCTCATTTTTCCTTTCTTATTCTCAAATTCCATTCATAGATGGTATAACTTACATATATATATATTTTAAAATCAATCTAAGATTTAATATAATGGAGAGATAAAAAGAAAAAAAATCATAAAATGAGATGTACATCAATCTTTAATACTTGATTGTAGCATAATTGGAAGACTTTGAGTGTCAGTCACATGGTCACACTTACATGTAGAACACTATAAAAGGGACAGCCCCAAATACAAACTGATACACTCAGGTTATATTAGCAATTACTTTACCACTAATGGGATGTCACGGCTGATGTGATTTTCTGAACTGGTAGTCAAATCTTGGTAAAATATTATGGATGAAAAGTACAATACCCCTTTCATACACACAGTATTTGAATTCCTAGAAAATTCAAAGCAACTTAAGACCTTCACAAAAATAATTTATATTTGTGTTTGAAACAGAGTTGGATTATGGACTCAGGGAACTACAAATTCGTTTTCATCCACATGAATGGCCAATACAACATTCAAAAGTGAACATGTGAAGAACACAATGTGAACACATTTCCTTACTGTATGGAGCTGCCTTCACACGGCGGAATGTATAGTATCCCCCACGAAATGTCATAGACCCCCCCGTCATTCTGACATCCCAGGACAGTGCCCTCCCAGATTGCAAATAATAATTCCCTTGCAAGGTATCAGTGCTCTAGAGAAGGTCACGTTGTCTCCCACCACTAAAAGATCAGGAGAACATTCTACATAGAAGCTTTTGGGGGAAAGATCTGTTCTTCCTGGAAGAAAGGGGATGCTCTTTGTGAAATAGCGTGTGATCATAGTCTTCTTTATTACCCTCTTAATTTTGGTTATGGTGGTGAAAATGATACAGATGATTTAGACTCTAGATTGATGATGATGAAAATGGAATCTGGGCTGGGGTTGTGGCTCAGTGGTAGTGTGCTCACCAAGCATGTGTGAGGCCCTGGGTTTGATCCTCAGCACCACATAAAAATAAAATAAAGGTATTGTGTCCACCTACAATAAAAATATATATATTTATATATATATGTGTGTGTGTGTGTGTATATATATATATGAAAATGGAATTATTTTCTCTTATTTCTCAGATAAAATTGTAGCCCCTCCTTATTCAGCCTTCCTGCCTCAAAATACATTTCAGCCTGTGTACTATGGATTTATGCTTTACATGACCTAATTTTTCAAAATCATTTACTGCAGGTATAATCTTTGTTTCCTCCTCCTCGGCAGAACCTAAGCCCCGTGGGACACAGATCCACATACAGTCTTCACTTACAATCCAGTCCATCAGAGTAATTCTCCAGTTACAGTTTATAACACCTAGTTGGATCTCAAAAGGAACATTCTAGAAATTAATATTTGGGGTGTTCAAATCACATCAACAAATGCACTTCTCTCTTTGGTTCCATGTGTTTCTGAACAAGACATGGCAAAAATCAATAAACTCATATTTAACTTGCACAATGCCGTAAAAATTTTTGTTGTGCTGCAGAGCAAGGAAACATGCTGCCAGTCTGTTCTTTCCGATAAGAATATTCTTCTTTGAATACAATTTGCTACGTATTTATCTTTATTATACAAAAGCCCATGGCAATCAATGAGAGAGATGTTTGTATCTTCAGTTTCATAGAAATTTGCATATCAAAAATATGCAATGATATAGTGGTATATCACATAGAAATATGCAGTTCAGTAAGCATAGTATTTTTCTTGGCACTTTTGAATGAAGAGAAACCTTAAAGGAATACTTTGTTTGAGTTCTAAATGTTTTCCAAAGAAATCCTCCACATCTATCCTTCATTTTAATGTTACATAAGGAGGTAGAGAAATGTGATGATATAATATTTTTTGTATAATGACATTAAATCTGTCTCTTTCTTCTGGAATGCTAAGAGCACTTTTCTATTACCTTGTTTTATCATTATATATAGCAAATTTGTGGAGCAGGACAAGACGAGCATTATTCCTGTTTTATAAGTAAGCAAACTGAAATGCAGAGGTGTTCATAGAGAAGAGCAAAGGCCTGCAGGAAAAGATGTCCAGGGAGAGGGGAGTTTGCAGGGAGCTCACAGCAAACCTGTGAGGAGAAGCCAGGGAGTCCCAGTCGCCCACCTGGAACCTGACCCACACACAAGTGAGTTCAAGTGTGGGCTAGGAAGCCAGGGCATCAGTTTGACTCAGATAAACTCAGCTACTTCACAGAACAGCAAGGAGGCATGTCATTAGAAGTCACTTGGGGGATATTTTACTTTTCTGACAAACAACTTGAAGGATAATACTTTTACTCAGGTAAATAGTAAAATTATTATCTTTCCCCTGACTCTCCTTCTTTTTTCTTAAAGAAACCTGCTCTAGCAGGTTTTATAGAGATGTGCATGGGTATGTATGTGTGTTTGTGTGTGTGTGTGTGTGTGTGTGTGTGTGTGTGTTAGGAAAGAGGAGTGAAATTCAGGTGTTGCTAAATCTTAGAAGAAGGAAAGCGTGATGTACCTGCATGGCTGGACTTTTAAGTAGCTGAGTTACCTCAGGGAACGCTTCCTGTTCACTTAGGTGTTCGCATGCACACCCAGGTGGAGACTGCTGACAGAGGGGAAGGCAGTGGGTTTGCCTATTAGATATTGTCTGAATAACTGTTCAGTGACTGATGTGCTTCTCTTAAGCTTTGATGAACTGATTTCGGTTGCAAAATCACAATGATAATGCAAAATCAGCATTTTAATCTTCACATTATAGGAAGAATGGAAGTCATCAATTTTTACATTTCCAATGAGGAATCAGACAAGCAAGACACAAACCAGCCTGATAAAGACAGTTAGCCTTTCAGTTAAACGTGGTATATTTGACCAAGCACTGACTCACAGGACGGCTTACATTGACTTCAGTTAACTTTTCCTTGCCAATAACGTGCTAAAACCCCATCCCAAATAGAAGATGGAGAAGCATCCCTGGTTGCCATAGATAGTAGATTTGACAAGTCATGGTCATAGCCTGACTCACCAGAATAATAAGTGAAGGATGTGAGTGTGAAGTCATGAGATCAGATTAGAACACAAAAGTGGTGGCCTTTCAGACACAGCAGGTGATGAGTGTGTGTGAGATACACGTGGGAATCAGGGAAAGCAAAGACAGAATCTTCTGAATTGACTGGGAAAGGGGGAAATATGAAATGATTGAAGAAAGACAGCCAAATTAGGAATTTCATGAGAATTCAACATTACAGTGCAGCTAATCCACTGTACCCAACGATTTCTGCATACCCACAAACGTGGCCTTAGGGTAGAGACTGAATCAGGCTGGGAGTAGGGAGCTGAGGTTCTACCTTTTCCTTGCAGTGAAACCTTAGGCAATTATCTTCCTTCCTTCCTTCTAGGCTTAGTGCCCTTATTTGCAAAAGAATTAAATTAGATGGAGGTGTTTCAGTGGCCCTTTGTAAATCTAAGCAATCCAAAATTCTCTGATACCTCAAAATAACCCAGAGGAATGCAAATGCCACTTTTTAATATCCACCATTAAAAGCAACCAGAATGCTAGGGCTGCTTATTGGCATCAGTTTTACCATGAGCCCAAATTGGGCATATTCATTACAAAGTGGAAAAAATGCATCTGGTCTGTTTTACAGAAATCACATTGTAGTGAAGAAGAGAAATGTGTCAAAAGGTGCCAGATTATGTGCTGAAATAGGAAATATTGTTCTAGTTGCAGGTGACCTTTCAGAGAGAGATCATTCACTGGCTGGTTATGCTGTCAGGGAACTTGATACTGCCCTTTAAAGGTCATTGCCATGGGTGTGCCCCAGGGCACTTCCTAATATATGCCTCTGATTTACTTCTTCCCCATAAAATATACCCTAGCAGGAGGTGCAATGCAGCCACCTACTCAGAGTCTGGTGGGAAGCGTGTTTGTCTTGTATTCTAATATCAGTGGGGTGGAGGAAAGGAAGGACACTGCCTTACAAACCTGTTACCCACACTGGCAAGGGAAGAAGTCATTCTAATACAGGAATTGTCCAGATAGCTAGAATTGTAACTCTTTTGTGACTTAATGTTACACCTTAGAAAATATTTAAATCTTTATGGAACCTACCAAATATGGGCAGGCAAACTCTCTGGTTCCAGCAACATCGAACATTGAGCAGCATGTGATTGCATGTTGTGATTTTTATTTACGTTTTCGATCCTGAGGTCTCTTTGAGAGAGACTGTAAGTCAAGACAGACTCTGTAGGGGACTGACCAGAAGAAAGGTCCAGTTTGTGTGTGTCTGGAGAGACTCAGTGAAGAGGTAGAACCCAAGTGCTTAAAACCAAAGAAATTTATTCCTTATAGATCTCGGAGAGGTTAGGGGTGCTGACAAGGATGCAAATGGGAAGTCTAGAGGTGGCAGAGGGCTGGACCAATGTGAGTGGGGAAGTGAGGATGGAGGAAGGGGAGGACACAGAGGAGAGTGACAGATCCACGGGGCTTAGTAAGGTTCGTGGTGTTATACCGTGAGCTTCCCTGCAGGAGTGTGTATAGGCTAGTTTAAGGAACAGACACTAAACGGCAGACTATGGTGTTGACCATTTGGTTTTATCCTGAGGAACAAGGGCACCAAATTGCAAAGTGACAGGGTGCAGCTGGATTTCAAGCAACTTGTACCAGGTCTAAAACTGGATTCCAAGGGCGGCAACCGTGTCATACACTTACAACACTGCTTCTTGTGATTGCATTTATAATGTTATACGTGTTTTAACAAATGCACTCTGAGCCTCCAGCCTGACTGGCCTGTGCAAGGGTGGAACAGACAGACCCACCTTGCTCTGTGTAGGTTTGTGGTGCCCTCCAGGTATGATACCAAGATATGGCAGGGGGAGCTCAGTGCTGCTCCATGCTAGGCATGGCCCTGCCTTCCTCTCTGGATTACTCGGGGAGACTCTTCTTCATAGTGACGTCACATGACCTCGGATGGGGCTGAAGCCCAAAGGGGTTAAAATTGAGGGAGGCGTGTTGGTGTGAATGAGCTCTAGCCCACATCATTCATGGTCCTGGGACACTGTGTCTCCCTTCATCCCAGTCAGCTACCATTTCCTTCCTCTCTGTGCTCCTTGTTGTTCCTCTAGAGTTCTTGTATGCTTCCAAGGCTTTTCTGTAGAAGAAAGTTGCCCTTCAGTAGATATTATGACCCTTTCCTTCATATCATTCACTTAATGGATGTTTATAAGTTGTGATCTATGCACCAGGGATTGTTCTGGGTGTTGGGAATTACAGTAATTAACAGCAAACAAAACTCTTTGCCTTCATGGAATTGGAATTGATGTTTGACTTGGAGCGAACAGGCAATCAACAAATAAATAAGCACATTCTATGTAGTCTGTCATCTGACGCCAATGTTGTAACAGGAAATAAAGCAGACAGGGGCCCTGGTGTCATGACTGGGAGGAGAATGGGGATTGTCACTTTAAACAGTTTTCTCTTTGGTAAACCAACCCAACAAGTCTCAACTTGAACTGAGATATTTTCTCTGGCAGATGTTCAGGGGGTTACGTATTGGTTGCCAAGGAAGTGTTGTGTAGGTATTTCCTGTATCAGAAATTGGGGTTCCATAAAACCAAAACGAAGCAGGAGTCTGCCCTCCTCTCCACCCAGTGGCTTTGGTCAAGGCCTGTTGAGTGGCATCAACCTGATCAGCTTGACTTGGGGACTAGATGTGTGTCTCTGAATCACAGGTGGGTCCTTGAGAGAGAATATAAGGACCTGGATATTTTACAGGGTATCATCAGGTACAGGAAAGTCTTGGGTCACTTTCATGCTGGGAAGTACCAAAACTCAGGTTCTAGATAGTTAGGAGCCCAAGACTGAAAGATCAGAATGCCAAGCCTTCCCCTGCTGGTATTAGGATTTGATTTTTAGGGACTAACAAGATGCGTTACTAGCTATACTTAGACCTCCCCTTCAAGCTTTTCCAGTTCAAGTTGTAAGTCTTGGAGGGGTTAAATCATGGCAGGTTCTGGTTTCCTAATAAAAGAGACAAGGCCTCCATGACTGGAAACACCCATTAAGTTGAGGGCTGTCTACAAAGGACTCAACAATGGGCTAGGAAAAAGGAAGATAGCCTGAGCAGGCCCCAGGAAGACCCATGTGAAGGAAGGCAAGGTTCCCAGGTGGGAGGAGGAGTCCCTTGGCCTTAGATGGTTTACTCCGATCATGGAGAGATGGGAGTTGGAGTGATCAGGTCATAGTGACTACACAGAAAATGACCTCAGTCATTGAAATATGAAGGTAAATATTGAAATATTAAGAGCAGTGGCAGGCAAAGACTGGAAAAGTCGAGTTAAAAATCATCAGGAACCAGATATCCAATAGTCTCAGTGCGTTAGTCTCCTTGAGCTAATCACCACAAACTTGGTGACTCAGAACTACAAAAGTTAATTCTCTCTCTGTTTTCTCTCTGTTCAGGAGCTAGAAATCAAAAATCAAGGTGTCAGCAACGTTGATTCCTCTGGAGGGCCTGAGAGTGAATCTATTTTTACTCTCTCCCAACTTCCTGTGACTCCAGCTATCTTTGATATTCCTTGGTGTTTGGGCACACCTCTCCAATCTCAACCTCCATCTTCACGTGGTTTTCCTCCTGCCTCTCTGTGTCTGTGTGTCTCAGACCTCCTTCTCTTTCTCTTGTACAGACATCAGCCATTGAATGTAGCCATCCTAAATGTAGGATAGCTTCATCTCAAGATACTTATCCACATCTATGAAGTTCCTATTTCCAAATAAGATCAGTCTCAGATGCCAGAGGTTAAGACTTGGACACATTTGGGGGTTGGGGAGAATCATGACTCAAACCACTACATTAAGGTTATTATCTAAGAAGATAATCACCAATTATAATAAATAAGAATATGAGCAAAAGAGAAGCTCTTCTCCTTATTTTCCATCCACATGAGAAAATAACTTGAGATCTACTTCTCTGCAAACAGGTTTTAGAATGTGAACTGTATACACCCATATGCTGAGAAATTGGGCCTAACTGATCCATTCTTTTGTAAAATAAGCATAACATACATGTCAGATTCACCCTCTAGTAATGGGATGCTGCACAGCTACCCAAGTTACAGGCTAGTCCTCGTGATGACTGTTGTCAACAGTAACTAATAAGCAACTTTAATTTTAAAGCTATGGCTTCTCCTAGTAATGTGAAGAAGTAGAGAAGGGATAATGTGAGCCAGCATATTTCAGAGTAAGGTTATATTATAGAGAAGATAATTCATCCTTAATATCCTGTGAATTGGCCTCTTGGTACTATGTCTACTGAAGCAGAATTTTTAAATATTTTCATCCTCATGAATAAGTTTATTTAAAGAAAAAACTACTGTGTGGAACATCATCCTCCTTTGTGAAACTGTATTTTAAAGGAAAAGAGGTATCATATTAGGAACCAAAAGATATATTTCTGGAATGGACTGCACTGCTGACTGGGTGTGTTGGCCAGACCTCCCTAGATCTTCTGCAACTTGCTGTTGTTTGTAAACCATGGGAAAGCTCACTGCCAACCTACCTACCAGGTTGTATACCAGAGTCATACCTTAAGACACTCTGTGCTCCTGGGAGTGACCACATTATCAATTCCCGGGGTCAAGCTCAGGTCTTCTCACAGATTTGGAGCTTTAGAAGGGTTGCAGAGGGTTGTAAAAGTTTCATTGGACTTTTCTGGTTTCTTTCCTATGTCACTGTGCAAACTCACTAACCAGCAATCCATGTCAAGTCAGCCCTACTGAGGGTTTAAAAGGTTCTTATACCATCTTACTCTTCTGAGTCCCTTAACCTCCCTCATCTGGACCATGACCTCATAAGAAAGGTTAAAATGAGGGAAATTGTGTTTTAGCCAGATCATCATAAGCAAAAGAGGAAAGTCCCAGCCTTTAGGGTCAAAAACCAATTCATTGTCCTGATTTATCCCTTCATCTTCCATTCATCGCTGCTAGGTTCTATGCCAAAATAAGTATGGAAGGAATTTTTCACTTAAATATATTCCTGTGGCTTTAAGGAAAATGCTTTACCTTTACTAGACTTACCACTAATCCTAGCATTCAACTCGTCAAAGCAGATGTCATGGGTGTTGACAGGGACCGAGCATGCATAGGTATGCGTGTTGTGGGGTCAGAAAGGCTGGGGAGAGAAATATATGGAATTAACAAAAGCAGATTCCACTTGCCAGGAACATGAATAAAGACCAGAAGATTAAACTACTTCATATGAGCCCAGGCAGTAAGACCTGACACTCAACAACCAACAGTAATAATACCACCAACTCACCTTCATCTCTGCCATTTACCCTATCCGACAAAATACATAATTGTGTTATTGCAGGCAAATGCACTTAGTCTTCTAATCCACCCCCATGCCCCTTTGATTTTGAAATTCAGTCAACCATGTTCCAAGAGAAAAGTCTTAATGACTGAATGGTACAGTCCAGAGATTATCTGCATCTAAAGAAATTCAGATCCTCCAGCAAGGCAAACTTAGCAGATCTATAACCATGCAGGTCCACCCAGCCTCAAAGCGGGGCTTTCTGCAGATTTCCCAAACCAGGATTATTGGGTTGGGCTGACCAGGAAGTCATCAAACAAGGCTTTTCAGGCACTTTACCTAGGTAGAGTTGTCCAGGGTAGATGTCCCAAGGGCCTCCCTCACCTGTTAGGAAATGATTTAGGGAGATGATTTAGAATGAGGAGATAATCATTATTTTGCAGTAATGCAGTTGAAATCCCAAGGAGAAAGAATTGCACTTCATTGGAATGGTTCAAACTGAAGTCAGCATGTTCTTAGGATTTCACTTAAGGAAAGCATCAAGTAATATTAGTAACCAGAGGGCAAAACTCTTGTGAATGCATGAGTATGTTAATTTTAGTTCAAATCATGGGGTTTGATATTGGCATATATCTTTTTTAAGAAGTTAGAAATTGCCTAGGACTTTTCTCAAGCACTTGGTTTAAAAAAATCAAGATTTAAAATGTATGTGTGCATAACCAAACATTTAAAGGCTTCTAGTACTTCAAGCTTTCTAAGACACTTTAACTGTTGGGAATCTTTCAGTGGGAAAATTCATGGCTGGTTAAGTTGAGTCATTTATGAATAATAGTAGAGCCTCAAGCGAAGTGAAAATTCTTTGTAATTCTAGAGGTGATTGAGTCGTCAATGAACCTAGGCCTTGTGCTCCATTTCTAGGAAATACTGGCTTAAAGTAGGAGATTAATCTATATTAGTGAGTATGTGGTGGGGAGGAATAGATCAGCTACTAATCTATTCTAAGCAAAGCTTCAATCTTTCAGTTATCCAGTCAGTTCTTTTGAAGACAGTGAAAAACATTTTTGTTCAGATTTTCATTAAAAGATCAAGGAGCTTTTATTAGCAGCAGTATTAAAAGTAAATTAATCAAAGGAAAAAGATAATACTTCTCATTTTTTCAATTGGTATTTGTTGAGCATCTCCTTTGTGCTGACTACTCTGTCAAATAATGGGCCCTTAATGGATATTACAGTATAAAATTTACACTCATAGAGTTAGCAGACTAGTAGGAGAGACTGATTAATAAACAGACCATCCACAGTATAAGGTGATAAGGTGATATCATCTTTTCCCTTGTCTGAGAATCTCCTCCTACCCATGGGCTAGGACTTGTCCGCCATGTTAAACTATGGAGCCAGGTGTCCCCTAGTCATGATGATTGTCCCAAAGATGGGCCCTCGATTCCAACTGGTAAATCAGAATCTCTTTATGCTTTTAGGATTAAGGGAGAGAGATGAAATGCTAGTGTGCCAGAGTGGGATGCTTGAGCTGAGTAAATAATGATTGGGGCCCATGGAGAGAAAATGGCTGACCAGATGTGAACTATTTTTTACTTTTTAGCACTTCAGACATCAGATGTGTGAGGTGTTTCTCACAGTAACAAATCCCCCAAATCTCTAGACATCAACTGGTTGTCTAAGAATTCAACTTATTCTGACACCAACCCCACAGATTAAGGGCTCGTCCCCTAAGACTGCTCCCACTACAGATGCTAATTACAAGAATTAGGTGCCCAGGGTGACCATACTTGTAACCTGACTACAAATCCAGGGTCCTACAGCCCCCTCCTTAGTTTTGACAACTTGCTAAAATGGTTCCCAGAATGTGGAAAGGCAGTTTACTTACTATTGTCAGTTTTTTAGGAAGGATACAACCCAAGAACAGTTAAATAGAAGAAATGCAGAGGGTCAGTGTGTTAGTTTTTTGTCATTGTGACCAAAATACCGAACAAGAACAACTTAGAGGAGGAAATGTTTATTTTAGCTCATGGTTTCAGAGGATTCAGTCCATGGTCAGATGGCTTCATTCTTTATTTTATTTTATTTTATTTTTTTTTTGCGGTGCTGGGATCGAACCCAGGGCCTTGTGCTTGCAAGGCAAATACTCTACCAACTGAGCTATATCCCCAGCCCCCAGATGGCTTCATTCTTTTGAGCCTGAGGTGAGGCACAGCATCATGGAGGAAGGGCATGGCAGAGGAAAGCTGCTGGGCTCATGGCAGTCAGTCAGGAAACAGAGAGATGGAAGGAGGCAGGAGTAGATATAGTCCTCAAGGCCACACCCAGTGACCAACTTCCTCAGCCATGCCCCAGTAGTCCATTCAAATTATTATCCTTCAAATGGATTAATTCATCCATGAGGTTATAGCCCTCATGATTTAATCATTTCACCTCTGAACATGGCTACATGGCCTAATAAGTGAGTTTGGCAGGAAAGTAGGTGTTTCCAGATCTAAACCCCCAATAACAACATATGGGGCAAAAGTCAGGGAGCTTCCATGTGCTCTCTGAGCATGCCCCCCATCATCACCTTGATATGTTCCTTGACTCTAAAAGTCTCTAAACCCCACTGCCTAGAATTTTTATGGAGGTTTCTTTATGTAAGCATGATTGATTAAATCATTGGCCATTGGTGATTAGTTCAATCTTCATCTTCTCTTCCTTTCTTAGAGGTTGGAGGTATGAGACTGGAAGAGAAGAGAGGGTGAAAGTTACAATCCTTTAATCAGGCCTTGATATTTCTGACAGCCTCCAATCTGATCCTATATGGAAGCCTAACAGGAATGTCCTCATTAGAACAAAAGTCGCTCCTATCACTTTAGAAATTCTAGGGGGTTAAGAATCTGTGTCCTACAAGTTGTGCAGTAGGGGGCAAAGACAAAGTATTTATTTTTCACACCCAGCATGGAGACACCTAATAGAGAAATATAGTCTTTCGAGAAAAGGAGTTACGTGAGCTCTATGAAGAGAAATGCTAATAAGAGCCTGTAAACCACCAAAAAGGGGAAGAAAGGAGATGAAGCAGTCCACTGCCTCATTATCTAATGGCTCTCCAGCCATGGAACTGGTCCCCACTTTTCTTGAGGCACTGTTGTTCTATTTGCCTCAGGTTCCATATACATTTATTTCATATTCTTTTAGCCTTGGGTTGTTTAAAATGGGACTCTCTTAGTTATAACCCAAAACAGCTGAATTCTAACACATCCTCCTGTGGGGTTGTGAATGTTACGATATTGAATCACCCGGGAGGGAAGTAACTTGGTCATATGGGAACATGGAAAGATACCAAATGAAGTGCCATCTCCTATGGGAATGTGGAAAGATTCCAAATGAAGTACCATCTCAGCTGTGTTCCAAAGGAGAACAGAAATCAGCCAGGCAGGAGCAGCCTTTTGAGGCAAAGGTTACAGCAGTGCAGAGCCCAGAGACTCAATAGCACAGCTCATTTTAGAGCTACAAAAGGTTCTGTGGGTGAAGCATGGGTAGGGGCAGCATGCATGTTTGTGAGAGAAGATCAGTGTCAAGAGAGGGCATTCCCATATTGTTGGCAGAATTCATTTCCTTGCAGCTGTAGGACTCTTATTTCTTCAAAGTCACCAAGTCACAAAGATAGAGAAAAGAGCAAGCCTACACACTAGCAAGATGGAGTCCTATGAAACATAATATAATCAGGGCAGTGATATCACCTTTGCCACGTTCTGTTGGTGTGAAGAAAATTGCACTCCAGGGCATGAAAGCCAGAAGCTAAAGCCCCTGGGAAGCAAGATCATCACAGGCACCCCACCATGGCTTCCCTCTTTGTCCAGATGCAAGTGCACAGATGGGCTGCATAGCATCTTCTTGGACACAATGCTTGTTCCTTCTGGAGGAACTTTGGTCTTGGAAAAATTCTAGGAATTGAAGAGCCTACCAGGAAGTATTTCTGAAGGGTCAGCAAATATCATATATTCTGCTTCATCACAAATATTGTATCTGCTTTGTCAACTCATGGTCATAGACAACATTATGATTTAGAGAGCATGTGATTAATGCAGTTACACCAAAACATGTTTGGAGGCCTTCTGAAAAGTTGCTCAGTCAACTTCTGCAACCTATTTCCTGAATTTTGGGGGAATGAAACACCTTAAGAACTTTTCTTCCCACTTCTTGTTATGTATGTCACTTTCTTCTTCATGCCCTTTATCTGTATTGTTTCTATTGAATACAAAATATTAGAGACAATACCTGCCTCTGTGTGTGTGTTTTGTACAATGAGTAACACACCATTAGGAGCTCAGGTCTCTGAAGCAATGCCATCTGCTGATTCAGTGATATGTCTATGAATCCACAGTGACTCTGCTGCTTCCTTGGTATGTACATTTAATTAAGTGCACAGATTCCTACAGGCATGTGGTTAAAGGGGCTTTGGCAGATTTCCCCTCTGGAAGGCTTGGCTCTGTGTGGCTGGAGCTCTCACCGGCATTGGAATTCCAAACATGCCTACATTTGTACCAATGAGTATTGGTTTAATACCGTAGAAGCCTTTGTCAGCTTCAATTTCAGTTTACAGCACAAGCACTTTAATAACTCATACTGAAATGGAATATAGTCAGTTTAGGTGTGCTATATCTGTTTACTTCACACAAAATTAATGTTTATGAACAACAAAAAAGTAGGAACATTGCAAAATGAAAGTACCAAAACAACTTGCAGGTGAGGTTTAATCCCCTCAGCAGTTCTTTTTCTGTTATCTTACTTTGTATTACAAAGCAACTTAATGAGAATGGCATTTAAACATAAAAACCTACAAATTGACCAAATTATGTTATATGCATGTAGAGATGTGCCACACTGAATTCCACTATTATGTGTAATTATAATGCACCAATAAAAATAATATATAAATGCGGACATAATCAAAATGTTTCTAAAATGCAGTGACAAAAATACGGTACCTTGGAAATCCAATGGAACATAGTTCAGACTAAATTTGATTTTGCATGTGTGTGTGTAATTTTTCTAAATGGGTACATTTACCAGTAGACGGTATTGAATTCCACTGTTAGGTGGTTCAGGGGGATGGGCCAGGGAGAACGAACCAAGAAAAAATCACCTTCAACTCTGGCATTCATGAGTTCTCTGATTAGGGGGACAATTAGTATTTCCTGAACCTCAGTTTAGCTCTAATGCATTTTCCAAGAAGTCACAAAATAAAAGGAAATATGAATAAGAAAAAGTTGAATGTCCTGTACGTCTTGATCTTCAGACATGAGGACGTCAGTGTGACTAAGTGCTTTGCTTCGCTTCTCAGTAATCTCTTCATGATCAGCAAAATGAGGAGAGGAGGTTGGGAGGGTAGGGAAGCCCCTCAAGCTGTAAGCAACCGAAGAGATTATTGCGGTGTCTATGGGAACACAATGTTTCCTACAAAGCTCAGATATCGATCTGTTAGTTGTTGACTAAGAGCTCCCTGTGGAAAATCTGTGGCTCTAACTATAGAATCGTAACCATGGCATGTTAAGGGGTTTGCTGAAAGAATCCCCAATTAGACCAAAGAATGAGCAGACAGTGAATTTATCTTTCTTTCTCTCTGATTACAATGAGTTAGAGATGAATCCTTTTGTCTGCTGAAAGACAGAGACATTGTAATTGGAAACAGCACAACTTAAAAACATATACATGATGCTTGTATTATTCTTCGTATTTCTTTCCATTGCTTCATCTTGCTTGAGAATACAAATCCCAGAACAGATACCTTTAATGTTTTGTAGACAGTTTGGGAGACGAGAGACACTGTAGGAGCTGTAACATCATTTTATGTGTTAGTAAGTTTTCAGATGTCATCTTGAATGCCAAGTACTGCTCCTTAGAAGATCAGTTGACTTTTTCCTCTCCTAAGTCCTCTCTCTTGTCATTACCAGGAAAGTATGAAATAGAGTATCTGCACTTGCTGGCCCATGTCCTCACCCCCCATGATTTGTTTCTTTTCCCTTGAAACCAGACTTCCACTCGGTCACCTTCAGGAAAGTCCCCCACATTGAAGAAGCTTGCTGCTTCCCTCCAAGATCCTCCTCCTTGATTGCTCTGCATGTTTGATTGTGAGGGCTGCTCATGCTGCCAGCAAACCCCACTCCTGGGGACCAGAATGCCGCAGCCCCACCTCAGTTGGCCTTGTACTCTCCTCTGCAAATTTCTCTGGTTTGGAGGATCCTTCTACTTCCCTCTCTACTCTCCTCAAACATATCACGTTTGTGTCTTTTCTCTAGGTGTACTCTGACCCTTCATAATCTCATCCACCCTCCCAGGCCTGGGATCTTTCCCAGGGACTCAGAACTTTCATCTGAGAATTCTCACCTGCACCCCTGGAACTGTGGTCCAGCCCTCTGAGCATACAGGTGGTGCTTAAAACTCTGCATATGTCAAAAGTGATCTCATCTCAATACACAGGATGTACCTGGTCATACTGGCTCCAAATCCAGTCTTTTTGTCTCCTGTCCCTGGTTTTCTGAGTGCGTAGAGGCCACTGGAATGTGCAGGGCTGACCTCCTGATTGACAGGATGCCAGACTGTTCTTTGAGGTCATGGCCCAGGCCAGACTCTGGCTCCTCACTGACCGAGTATGAGGAAGGGGGATACCAAGGACACCACTATAGGGAGAGGCTAAGTGACTCCCAAGGGGCTTTGCCAAATCTTGCTTGGACTGCAGTCTAAGCCACTTCTGCCCAACCTGCCCCCGTCTTGCTCTGTTTCCCCTTCTCTCTCTCTTCATTTTATTGTTTCTTGACATTTCCTCCAAGAAAATTCTAATCATGTCTAATCTTGTCTTTGCATCTGATTCTCAGAGGACCCAAACCTGCACACATTCCCACCCACAGGACAACTGATTACCCTAGCAATGATTTTTAGAATTTCCTTCTTTTCACAAATCTCTGTGTGTTTCCTGGAGTACCACAGCCTGAGTGGTGATCAACAACAGAATTCAAACATCTCATAATTCTCCAGGATAGAAGTACAAAATCAAGGTGTTGGGAGGAATGATTCCCACTGAATGCCCTGAGGAGAAATCTGTTTCATGCCCTGTGTTAGCACCTGGTGATAGGCAGCTATGTTGACATCCTTAGTGTGGAGAACCATCACTCCAATCTCCCCTCCATCTGCACATGGGGTTTTCCCTGGGCAGGTTTTATGAACTTGAACTAAGCTATATTTAACAACCCTCCCCATCCCTGCCTACCAATTTCATCCAAACTCCTTAATGGGCCATCAGTGAGCCCCTGAGATTTACTTCCAATATCTTTCTCTGTCTGAATGCCATGATGCACACATTCTGGTCCACTTGAGCCTGACTCCTTGTCTACATTTCAGCACGTACCTGGACTCTCCACCTTCTTGCTCTTTATTCCTCCACTATTTCATCCTCCTGGTCTCTCTTCTCTTTTCATGGTGCTACTTTTCAGAACCCAGTCCATCTTCTAGGCCCTCCAAGTGCCTCTTTCAAGTTACCCATGGCTAGATCTAAGCTCTGTCTTCTCTGTTTTATATTTTATTATTTATATGTGTCTTACATCTAAATGGTACATTTCTTGAAGACCAGAACAGCATCTTTTCAGACTTCCAAGCCCCCCTGAGATTACTTGCCTGTGTACAAATACATCTCAGACACTCTACTCCTTTCAAACTTGTTTAAAAGCATTAAATATGACCAAGTAGTAGAATTTTTTTAATCAAAGATGGTGAATTTTTTGGAACTGCTGCCAGGAATGTGGTAGAAAGCCACTCAGAAAATCATAGATAATCCCAGAGGACAGTGGATGAAAGTGAGAGCTTTGGAGAGGAATTGGAATGAGGCAGACGCTGGGGACATGCAGAGGTGGTGACCGAGCAGCGTTGGCAGAGCAGGAGCAGCAGGAATGTGGGTCCCACCCTCCAGCTCCTGTGAGTGGTGGGGAGTGAGCCATCGTGCCCACAGATGAAAGGGACGCAGTTTCTGGAGTGCCTGCCCTGAGTGAGACACTGCAAGAAATGGTCACAGCAGCTGTCCTAGCTAGTAAACAGGCCAAAAGGCCTTTTAGTCTTGGCATAGTCCCTTGCTTCTGAAAGGTGAGAGCAGGAAGAGGTCAAGGAGCAGGAAGCCATGGCCCTCTGGGCTTTGCATCTCTCTGTCCCACTACATCCTTTTAAGAATCACTCCTGGACTAAAACTGGCTGCTGACTGGATCCCGGGTAGATTCTTTGGAGGATCTGGCTTTGCCTATACTTGCGCAGGATATGACCTGGGAATGACTTGCAACCCCTGCTCCAACATCTTCCCCGACTCTTGTAGGCACTAGCATTTCTCCATGGAACTTCTGTGGGCACCCTACCCCCAGATTGCATGCCCTCTACAACATTTGTCTTGTACCTTTCTTTTGATGTTGTTCCCTTCTACCTCCTTGCATGGCCATTTTTTTTCTCTTGAACTGTGAGCTCCTTGGGAGCTCTTTGTAAGCGATTTCCATAGAATGCCTGCAATGCTCTTTTAGGTACAGAAGGCATTCACCAAATATCTTTTGAATAACTAAATGAATGGGGCAGCTGAGACTATCTTCATGGGGTGGTAAAGGGGACTTGTGTCTGACCCGTTTCCTCAACTTTTTCCAGGAATACTTCCTGTTCCATCACGTTCCATTATTTCTTTATAAATTTCATGTTGCTCTTCATACGACTGGAGACTGGAAGAAAGACTATTCTGTGTTTTAAAACTAAGAATGCTACACTGAAGTCATTATTTATGTACTGGAGACTTTAAGTGCCAATAATTCTAAATAGGGACTAATTTCTAGTGTGCAGTCTCTGTGCTGTTTGTATGGGTTTTTTTTTTTTTTTCCTGTTTTATGGTGTGTAGCTGAAGTAACAAAGTCAAGGTTTCTCATTGTATAACTAATTAGCAACTGGAATTAGAAGGTTCACAAAAGTTGTAAATGTTTACACTTTGAATAACTTGGCAATTAAAAATATTTTGGCTCAGAGTGAAGCTAAAATTAGAGGGATCATTTTGTGATCACTTGTCTGGGATTTGGGGACCAAGAAGCTATTGTTGTTGCTTCATTCTCAAAAACATTAACTGTGGCTTCACAAGCTACCTGGCTTCGTCTGATGCAGGCTGGGGATGGGCAGGCTCTGTTCTAGGGAGGTACAGCTTTTGATAACCTGATGGAGACCACTGCAAAACACATTTGGTGCAACAAAAGTGTTTCATTTCCTTTCAGATTCCTGTTAACATTTCCCCCTTTGCCTACCTGTGGTTATGTCACAGGGGGCAATGAACTCACAAGGGTTTGTACAACAAGATTGTCACTCTTCACAAAAGTCCCTTCCTGCATCAATGAATTAAAATGTGGTTTTCTTCTAAAAACTTAATGATGTTCATTAAGAAAATATGGCAGTGCAGGGACTAAGATAATGAAAGAATTGCTCCAAATGCCTTTGAATGATAGCATCTTAATCTCTACATTGCTTTCTTCTTTTCCTAGGTAAGTGGTGTTTCTTCTTCATTGCTTCGGGGAGTGTGGATTGTCTGGTAAGTGTGGCTTTGCTGCAGATCCGGTGTTACTTCAGGCTGCATGAGAATTGCCTGTGAGAACCACAGGGCAACTGGAAAGCACAGGAAGACTTTGGAAATGCTTTATATTAAGAATTCTGGTGTACATTAAGTCCTTTTTAGATTTTTTTCCTGAGATCTTACTTTGGAGTTATAACACGCTTTGTTCCTAATTCTGGGAAAGGGCCCAGGGGCTGATTATGTGTTGATGAAAACTTGCCTTTTATGAATTCTTAAGTGGATTTCTTTTCTTTCTTTCTTTTTCTTTTCTTTTTTTTTTAACTTCTTTCTGTCTTTACTGAAATATTTTAAATGCCTGCACTTCAAATTTTGTTCAAACCCTCAATCTCCAGTTAGAGCATTTCGCTTAACGTTTTCCTTTGGCGTGTTGTGTTGCTGTAGCTTATCGGCCACATTTTTACAAAGAAACCCTATTTAATCTTCTGGTCACCTGCTCCCCTACAGACTGACTTCTTCTATACAGCCTTCGATGGCACAATGGTACTGGGAATGATGTGATAAGTCCTATTTCACAGTAACATTTTTATTAAGTTACTAAAGCTGATGTGTCCCTATTTTTCTAGCTGTGGGGACACAACTACCTTATTCTAGGGATTTCTTTCTGTAAATTAGTGACTGAGAATTGGTATATTTTTAGGCATGCTGTTAATGTGAAGATTTCTCCTTTCAAAGAATGGCTGAGGAATAATCCAGAAGGAAAAGAAAAAAATCTAGAGCCTTTTGATTTGCCCACAAAATTTCACAGTAGGATATACAAATGTGATGCTTCTATTTTATTTTTTATGATACTCGACTCTTCTACTTTTTTGAGCTAATGCAGAAACACTAGACCAGGTTGTGTTTTGTGTCGAAGGCAGGAAGTTAGGTCTGCCTGTTCACACGGACCTGGTTATGTTGCTATTTGTTCAGGTTATTGGTTCTGTGTGCTATTGGCTCCTTAGAGGCATTGGTTTGGATTCAGCTTTATTTTGTTATCCTCTCCTTCATTTTCCTCATCCAAAAAAATCTTTCTGTTGCATTAGATAATCTATCTGAGATTTTTTTTCATTGCTTGAAGAGACTTTCATTTGAACATTTAGATCTATATGGGTTTCTTTTTCCTTTTAATAATCTGACCTTGAAACATGTTTTACTCGTGTTTATGTGTGTTTAATAGAACATGTTTGAAGAAGAGTCCCCAGAGTTCACCTAAGTTGCTCTTGACACGTTCAAAAGACTACAGATGTTGCTTTAAATAACCTATAATGGGATTTTGACCCCCTGCTGTTTTCAGTCTTGCAACAGAATTTTTCTATTAAAGATTCGGGATTAAAAAGATCAGAAAACAGGACACAAAAAGATGGAAGGGCGAGGAAGGTTAGATTTCCAACTTGCATAGGCTTTCTCCCAGACTTTGAAGCCTATCAGGCCCACAGACATGTGAACCAAGACATTATTTGAACAGCTTGCTTAACAACGGTCTGGATGGTGAGCCACGTTTCAAATTGACAAAGTCAGCCTGTGCTGGGAGGTTTTTATTCTTTGCCTTTGACCTTATTGGATGCCATAAATGAAATATGGTGGTGTAGGTCTGAAAAGGCCAGCGGCTACTTATTTATACCACTCCAATGGCAGGAGGAGAACCAGGAGGGAACAAATGCAGTGTGTTTTAACTCTGAGTGTTAACTCGCTGTGTTTAACTTGGGAGCGGTAATATAAAGACACTTGGTTCCAATCTGTAATCCATTTTTGTATGAACTCTTCTGTTATTTTAAAATTCTTTCCTATTTACTCAGGTAAGCCATGCAGAAAGGTCAAATGGGAAGAGGTGACTGCATTTTATTTTCACTATAAAAAGAACTGGAAAATGCCTTATGTGAGATAGTCTATTTTTAACTTAGCATTCATGGTTTACATCATGATGCCTCTATTATCAACATTTTCTACTTTGCAATCAGATGTACTAGGGGTTTTGCCAATGAACTTGTCTAAAAATGCCTTGTTTTCCCTACTAAAAATGTCAATCTAGCTATCTATAACATAAAATGCCCATATTGGATTTCCACAACTGGATAAAACTAACTGCATGATTATATGAATGATAATTGTATAACATTCATTTCTGTAGTGTTTGAAAATTCTCATGTGCTACTAATATATTAGCTGAGAGACACTACATTTCCTTACATTAAAATTTTAATCACATAGGTTCATTTTGTTGCATAGCATTTATCACATAATCCAAATATATCAAAGAATTGGGTGAATTATGAAAGGCATAATAATTATTTCCTTTGCTCTAGAGCCTTGTGTTAGCACCATGATGATAATGAGAAGTGTTATGTATCTGAAGTGTTATGTATCTCCTCATGAAGATACAGTGATGGGGAAGGGTACAGGCTATACCAGTTTAAAATAAGATAATGCAAGATGAAATATGAAGTAGAAAACAAGTGTCTTAGGAGAATCGTGGGCACTGAAATTTACATATGATTAATTGTGTAGAAAAAACATAGTTTATTTTTTAGTACTGGTAGGATCATTTTGAACTCTCACCATATCAGGTGCGAAAGGCAGACTTGTTGATTAACTTCTCTGAGTCTCTCCTAATTTTAATAGTCTTCCATTATAAAAATTCAATCAAGTTCAACTCCCTGCAGGCATAGCTGCTCTGTCTACCAGCAGACCCACCAGAGGTTGGAGCTTGGGGCATTGCTTCTTGCTTTTTCACACAGGGACACTGGCTGAGAGTCACTAAGCTCTGTCAGAGTTGGTTTGTGGCATTCAGACTGCTGCCACGAACTGTGTGTGGTTTTTGCCTCCCCTGCCTTGGTGTGCCCACCCGAGGTCTAGCTAACTCACATTTGGTTTCCAGCTGCTATGGTCATCCTGGACCATTTGGTATATGGTGAAGCTCCAGGGGTCTTGCTGGAGAGTTCCCAGTTGGCAGTCAGCTGCCTCTTACTCCTTCATGATAGGTGCAGTTAGCTCAGGTCTGTTAGAGTCCTTAAGTTTCCTCACCACATCCAACCATTTGCACCTATTAGGTTGTTCCAAGTACATTCTTAAACAGTCCGTTCCCAAATGCCCCAACAGGAAACACAATAAACCTATCCTCAGCCAATCCAATGCTCCAGCCTATTGGGACTGTGGAAGAGAGGAAGTGGACATACCATTCTGTTTCTCTTACGTATGCATCTTTCTCTCCTCATAGCCCTTCTGGAATGGAGTTCATTTTCTTTGCATTCTATTCTGAGTTCTCTCTAGTCCTGGCATGTAATAAATTCTCATTCTAAGATTTAGTATCCAGGCTTGAATCTCAGTATTTTAAGCAAGAGCAAATAGAAATTTAAAATATTCTTTCCTCCTCAGTCCCGACCTTCAGGTCTGTTGACTCAAATCACATATTCTATTTGGTCATCAAAGACTGAATCCTAACACTTTCTTTTTGCTCTTCCTCTCTTCTTTCTAACATCACAATCCTGCTGTTTGCTCTATACTGAGTAGGATGATACCTTGAGCTCATAAGTGAGCCACTTATGTGCAGAGACGCAAAACCATACAAAACTGTGTCTAACGTATTTTACCCCTTGGAAGAGACTGGCATTAATTCAGAGGGATTATGTGTTTGGTCAGCAAAAGAGATATTCCACCATGTTTATTACATCTGATGGTGTATGTGGGGATGTAGAGAAGGACTGGGGCCGGAATGAAGGGGAAGCTGGATGATTGGCAAGAGGTTCCATCATACAGAACCACATTCCAAAGTGCTTTTGGCAGACTAGTAGGTCAAGAAGATATTCTGAGATGTACAAAATAAACCTATTTGGCGTTGTTACATACCGTGTGTCTCTTTCAAGATTGATAAAATACAGTAACATATTAATATTTCAGATAGCCGGGCGTGGTGGTGCACACCTGTAATCCAAGCAACTTGGGAGGCTGAGTCAGGAGGATCCGAGTTCAAAGCCAGCCTCAACAATTTAGCGAGGCCCTAAGCAACTCAGTGAGACCCTGTCTCTAAATAAAATATAAAATAGTGCTGGGGATGTGGCTCAGTGTCCGAGTGTCCCTGAGTTCAATCCCTGGTTCAAAAAAAAAAAAATATTTCAGATAATCCCTGCCATATGGTCCTCTCTTTGAGGACTGATACTAAAGTCATAATGGAACCGGGAATGGTTTTTGGTGGAAGCTAATGTAAGGAAAGGTGGACTTTGGGAACATCATTCCATTGTTATCGAGGACTTAATATACACAAGGCACACTGTGATTAATCAATCTAAAAAGGTGACTGCCAAACTAATTCTTGAGGATTTAGAATTTTTCAAATTACTGACTTTATTTTTCAGAGGTATAAAATGTCAACTATATACAGCCCACTACACAGAACAAAAAATAAACTGCTATTTATTCTTACTACAAAGTACAAACAAAATTATCTGCTTAAGTGTCAAGATAATTAGAGATTACCAGCATTCCCCTAATAATTGCTTATAGCAAATGGCTTCTTTATTTCCTTTGTTGAGTCAGCCTTATACATTAATGATGATGGATATCAATTATATTCAATGCTTTGAACAAAACATCAAGATATTAGTGAATATTTTTTCATGGTAATATTGTTTGAACTAAGCTTTTTGTCAATCTCTGAAAGGATCTATATGAAATAAAACTCAGAAGAGTCTACATTTCATTTTATAATGAATTATCTCCTTTTTAAATTGAAAATGTTACAACTTTTTATGTTAATCATGATAGAATGCCTCAGAGGACTTTTTTAATTATGTTTTTTATGGCTTGACCAATTTTATGTTTTAATTTTTAATTTCTTTCTCCTGCCTTCATATAGTATTCTTCTTTTTAATGGGCTTTTATCTTCACCGAATACCCTGCATACTCAAAACAGCCTACAGTCAACGTCAGTAGAACCAAGGGTCAAGAACAGTTTCCCCCCCTTTTACAAAATGTAGCTTATTTTGAAAAATTATTACATAGTTTTGGATCTTTGTAAAACATGAGTCCAATATAAATCTTAGCTACCACTTTTTGTGTATTCAGCTACAACTTCTCTAGTTTTTTTTTTTTTTATCTTTTTTCTGTCTTTTTTTCCTTTGGCCATCTCAGCTATTCTACTCTCAGAAGTTCTGTCAAGAAAAATAAATGGATATGAAACTGGAAGATAAAGGTTTGTAGGGAAAGTCTAGAAAGATCACAAAGTGTCAGGGCTGGTAGGGCCTTAGAGAGTACGCAGTCTGGCGTTCTGCTTAGGTCAGCCCTGTCCTTTGTCTCTTAACCCTGTTCTCTTTCTGTTTCACAAAACCAAATTTAAAGACATTTGAAACAATGTGTTTGAATGTGATGTGGTGATTATCTGTGGCACTAAGTCTGCTTATTTTTAATGATGTTAAAACTAGTTAAAATATGTAATGTATATACTGTTCTAGTTAAGCCCAACATCATAGTATTCCTTCATCAATTAGCATAATTATACATTGTAGGTAAACCACTTGTTATCATTTGAAATATATATATTGCATAAAATTCCCTAAAAACTGGTCATAACACACCTCATGGTTTATTTGTCCATGCAAAAATGTGTATCAGAGCACCCATGTGAAGTGCAATCCATTTTGCTAGTTGCCAGATCAGGGAATGAACTATAATCATGATGGAGTTCAAACTTCATATTATAATAAATTATTATCATTTGCTGGAAAAAGTTAAAGCTATCCAAATTTTTATCACATAAAAAATTAAAAGAAACCCTAAGTACATTTTTATATATAAACCACTTTGAAAAGACACTAGGTTGCTGACAGGGTTAAGCTACCACAGGGACACATTAATTGGGCATGACAGGTCAATCAATGTAACTGACACTGTAAGATGAAAGCATACCTGTGGTCAGTTTTTAAAATTTTATTTTCACTGAAGTATTTTTACTCAGTAAATAAAATCACTGATTGTCTTTATGTTGAATTGTATATAAAGCCTGAAATGGTCTATACTCCTACAATTTAAACTCAGAAAGGGAAGCATGAAAGTGATCAAAGTCTATTGTAGAGTATCAGATGGAAAGACAGCAATTTAGTGATGAGATATTTGATGCTGTCTTCATTTCAGATATATTTGCCATTTGGTGGGTTAGCTACAGAGAAGATTTTATGTAACTCTGGAATTATTTAATAGAACTCATTTTGTTTTGTTTTGGTACTGGGAATTCAACCCAGGGGCACTTAACCACTGAGACAAATCCCCAGCCCTTGTTTATATTTTATTTAGAGACAGGGTCTTACAAAGTTGCCTAGGGCCTCACTAAATTGCTGAGGCTGGCTTTGAACTCACAATCCTCCTGCCTCAGCCTCCTGTGCCACTGGGATTATAAATAGCCAGGTGCAGTAGAACCAATGGAACTCTTTAGTGGTAAATTCTATAACACCAAGTAAACTGATAGGGACTGAAAAATATTGCAGAGATTGCAGTAATTCCATAATGACTTGCTTGAGTAATGACATATAATTCCCCTTGTTTGAAATGAACAAAGAGTAAGTTAGAGGTGACTTTATCTTGTTAAATTATAGGTCTTAATTTTGATTGCAATTCACCTGAGACCACTTAGCTGAAGTATTTACCTGCATTAATTGGCGCTCTTCACACCCCAACTGTAATGGATTGAAGATCTGCTGTTAAAAAATTAAAAGTTAAATGATCTCAAACATTTTATTACTCACAGATAACATTTCAAGACAAGCGTATATCTTATTTTGTTTTCTTGATAAACTCTAAAGCTTAATATTTTTATATAAAAATTAAGTTTTAGAATCAACAAAGAGAGTGCTTCCTATGGAAGAATGTATTTCTACTCAGATTTTAAATTGCTCAAGAGTACAAAGAAGTATTAGAAATAATGGTCCAGATCATAACAAAGCTAATGTTTTATTTTTCACAAAACAAAAATTAATTGGAACAGCTAAGTCTATTAACATCAAAGAGTAAGTCTATTTAAATGAAAATATTATTTTCATATGCAAGTTTTTTTGTGCAATGATTTTATGAAAAAATATTATAGGAACATTTTTCTTACACACTGAATCATTTACTTTATTTGATATATTTTCTTGGAAAGTAAATGCATTTTCTTTGTTATGTCCCCCTAAGGAGATATTAAAAATTATGTATAATATTTTCTTTTATAGCCAGTGATATATATATAGCATTTGTACAGTTATCTCTGAGAACTCTATTCTGGATGCTTCTGCAACAGTAAAAATGTTCTCCACACAGATTCTCCTCAACAAACTGACGTCACAGATGACAAAGCACCATTTCACTTCTACAGTCCTACTTCTTTATCTTTTGCAATCAAATACATCAATTCACATAATCCAGTTTTTCCCATCTGACAACATAGTAGATGGACAGACTGTTTGTCTTTACCTACACATGAGCCCCTCTTAACCATATTACAGGAGGATTCACAGATAGCAGAGAACTTTAATGACAAGTTAAAATACAAGTATCACCATCATGTGACATTTAACCAATTGTGGAGTGTGCCACCAGCAAGCACTTTATAGATATTCTCGTGCAGGTATGCATGTTTAAATTGAAAATGGAAAATACGTGTTTTGCTCTATCACAAAGACAGAAAATTTTAGTGAAAAATGAATGTAGACACACATCAAATAAGACTCAGAGAATCACATGCTGACATTTTTTGTGTTTTAATTTTTGCTTTCTTGATTATAATGCAATTTTAATAAGTTTTGCCTTTTGCAACATAAAATGCAGAAGTGAGATTCTTTTTAAGTGTGTTAGAGGAAAGCGGACGCCCACTGGATGCTAGGAGACTTATATCCCACCCTCCCCTTCTTTCCCTTCTGCTCCATCTGCTACTCGATTGATCACAATCATTCCTGGCTGTCTTGCAGGTGGGAAAATGCCCAAGTCTTTTTCATGGATTTTCATTCTCCAGCATGACTTCACTTCTTCTGTGACCCATGAGTTTTGAGGAGGGTCTGAGCCACTTGGCATGTTCCAGATTGAAAGGAGATTTGACAATTCCTAAACACCACACCAGCATCTTAGGGAGTTTCCAAAGAAGACAGAGTGCAGACCTTTCCCTGGTGTGTAACTTTTGAGGTGTATTTTGTGCCTTTGTGAAGTGTTGAGGGGAATATGCCAAGTTTTACTTTTATTCTTTCTGCTATAAGGCATACTCACTCAGAAAGCATGTCATGTCCTAGTCTTTTTGAGTTTTCAAGGGCAGAGCCTAGTGGACTTGTTCCAAGACTGGGTGGTGTGGTTGTGCTTCGAGGCATCGCCCCTCCTCTGCTGCAGAACCTCAGAATAGCAGGTTTAGTCTAATTGAGTTCCACTGCAGCTGTTTGTTTCAGTTTTGTCCAAGGAGTATCTCATTCTTCAGATTGGTGCTCAGTGCACACTCTGAACAGTGTTCTATGTGATGACTTGTGCTAGGGACACAAGTTTTAAGAATGTGTGTGAAGTGGATGTTCAGTAATCATTCTGCATTAATTTAAGTAAATTAACTATTAAGAGTCCTAGAGGGACTGGGGATATGGCTCAGTTGGTAAAGTGCCTGCCTCACAAGCACAAGGTCCTGGGTTCAATCCCTGGCACACACACACGCACAAAGAGTCCTAGAATTAATATGCTATATTTGAGAATTCTTTTTCATCAAATAATAAAATTCTCCATAAGTGGGTTTTATCAATGGTTGCCTCAGTATTGATAGAAATTTCTAAAGTACCCCAGGTATTGATAACATTTGTGAACTTTCCTCTAGCCTAAGACAAAACAAAAACAAAACAAAATCATAATTACTAATACACAGTCATGCAAAAATTTAACTTATTGAAGATTTTGGTGCTCATTTGAGGAAAAATGTGTATCATATGCAAGGATACATTAACCATTCAATTAGGAAATAAATTAGAATGCGTTCAGTTATGACTTACAAAATTATGTAAGTCATATTAAATGTGAAATCTTTTATCTAAATCCAATTAATTGGTTGAATCATAGGAAAATTCAACTGTTTTTGATCTGAACAAATGGAGGATTTGTATAGTTTAACTCAATGCCTAGTAGTTGTACTGAGTACTATTACCTTCTTGAATATTAACTTACTTTGGTAACTATTATTTAAAACTTAAAAGCAATGAGTGCACAGGATGATTGCAGTGTGTCCCATTCGCGTAACCCCATCCTCTTGGGAGGCTGAGGCAGGAGGATCACAAGTTCAAAGCCAGCCTCAGCAACTTAGTGAGCCCTAAACAACTTAGCCAGACCCTGTCTGAAAATAAATAAATAAAAAACGAACAAGGGCTGGAGATGTGGCTCAGTGGTAAAGCATCCCTGGGTTCAATCTCTGGAACAAAAAATTAATTAAAGAAAAAAAATGAGTGTGACACTGTGATTTGATTAATAATAACCAAGCATATCCTTTGTATTTTCTACTTGGAAAAAAATTGGCATCAGATTATTGTTTTCAGTTCCAGGCTCCCTTCCATTTTATACCTTAGCGCCACATTCCCAGATCTCAAGTGTTAGTTTACATTTTAGAAAAATCTAAGAGAAAACTAAAGACCTTCAAAAGTTTTGTATTTTCAGGGCTGGGGGTGTAGCTCAGTGGTACAGCATGTACCAAGCATTTGCAAGACCCTGAGTTCACTCCCCAGAACAGAAAAACTTTGTATTTTGCAGATTGCTCTTTGAATATATTGTCAGATTTATTTAGAACTGAAATAATCGCCTTTGTTGAAAGATAAATATGAAGTTCCCGTACCTATGAAGTCATTGGATTCTTTGTCAGTGCCTGGGGCAGAAGCAGCTCTGAGTTTTGGGAAGGCAAATCTCCATGCTACTGCCAGAATGCAATGATGTACAGAGCCTCATTAGCCTGTAAATCTATCATTTGGACTACAGGACTCAAAAGCAAACAGTTTTGGAATAAACCAGGTAGCTTACTTTCCATTTCTGTGATAAAGTATGCATGACAAAATAAAATTGGGGTCAGACAGCCATTTGGGATAAAGAAACATATTCACAGAAAGAAACTGTAGAAAAAATTATTTTTCAAATGATTGTAGAAATCATCATTTTCTGGAAATAGTAGATATGTGTACAAATCAAATCACCTGAGCACTTATGCATTATGGCTCTAGCTGAATTTCTTGATGGAATTATACCTACATTACCACCAGCTGCCTCTTCTCAATCTTAAGTATAATTCCATTTAGGGACTCTGTTATTATATCAAAATAGGATAAAAATCTAGTTAGATAGTTCAAGAGTCTTCACAATTGGGTGCTCTTTGATTGTGCATTGTGTGAACCACTCATCTGACTAATCCTTGATCCATCCTTATCACCTAGTCTTCTTTTAGCATTCTTGAATAGCACCTGCCTGGAGGTGACTGCAGGAGTTCTAGTTGCATGAACAGTGTGTTCCTAGGACAGTAAGCAGAGAAGTTTATAAGGGGGAAGGGCCTCTTACACGGAGGTCAACTCCAGCTCAGAGGTGTCAATGTCTCACCCAGTCACCCAGCCTGGCCGGTGAGAACTTTTTCTACTCTATCTTCAGTCCTTGCCTCACATGCTCATAGGTAAACAGGCTGCATGTAGGTTTAGATGTTCTTCAGTTACCAACTCTATAGTTATTTATCACTGCCATACTCCTATTCCTATACAACGCTATAAGAATTCATTCTATATAGTAAACTAATAGCAAATAAATCAAAGCAATGAAAGCATTATGATTCCCCATTAGATAAGTTTCTTAAGAATAGGCAATATATTTGCTTAGCACCTTTTTATAGCACCAAAACAAAGGAAGTAGAATGTATTGCTGAATATAAGGCTCTCAAATATATTGGCTGTCTTAATTTTAAAGTAATGGACAGTAGATTTCTCTGCCTCCGACTCTGCTCAGGTAAAACCCACAGAAATCACAAACTTGGCTTGCAGTTCCTCAAAGGAGTTAATAATTCTGCTCTAAAGAAACAGCATCAAAACAGAGTCAGGGTGATTAAAGTGCTTCAAGACCTCTTGGGGACTATTCACGTGTAATTTGTTATTTCTTGGACTGTCAAGGGCAGGCTTTATGAATGGAAAATGATTGTTATTTACAGCCTTGTTGCCTTTGTGGGGGTTTATGTGCTGCCAAGGTTACCCTGGGTTTGAGAAGGAGGAAGATTCACTCTCCTTTTTTTTTTTAAGATTAGTGATTTTTTTAATTTGAAATAAGAAAAAAAAAAAGAAAAAGAAAAACCTTTCCTTTTGTTACATTAATAAAAAGAAAAGAAGAAACTTGGAGTACCTTCACGTTGAGTGGAGTGAAATAATGATTATGCCATGGAGTGACTTTGTCTGATGTAAGCTGTCATTATAAACACACAGGGCCACAGGTAAAATTTTTAGCCTGAAATATTTGATATTTCCATTGGCATTCTTTGTTTGCGAATGAAACCTCAGGTTTAAAAAAAAAAAGCATAAGGGATAGCAGGAAACGGTAGGTATTCAACAAATATTTTGAACAGAACTGGGAAGTCATTTCTATTCAAACAGGTAGGCATTCTGTGTCCAGTCTCTTAATTCTGAAGAGCTACCGAGTTCCTCTTGCCCCTGAACTTGGCTCCTTCCTCAGACAGTTTGAAAATATATACATTCAGCGATGGTGGTGTTGGCATCCGCGGGTCCCTCTGCTTCTCCACACGGCAGCAGGGCTGTCAGTGTGTGAGATAGTTGCCCCTCTGCCACATAAAAATTCAATTAGAAACTCCAGGTGAAATACAGTTGAAAGGTTGTGGAAACAAACACACCGCTCATTGGTCCCCACCACCTGCCCCAGTCTGGCTCTGCTGAACCACCAGAGGAGGTGAGTTCCACAGGCACTGGGCACTCTCTGAAACGTGCCTGCTGCCAGTGATACACGTTCTTGGCCATAACGACAAACTGGGGACAGAAAGCACGTGTTCCTATAAATTAGTTGCTGAACAACTACTGCCTCATGTATCAAGAGCCCCTCCTGGAATTCCTCCTGAAATATGCTCCTGGTATGAAGGCCTTAAGAAATATGTGAGGCCTTTAAATCTCCAGTTTGGGGTCTTATATTGAGAAGTCAAGCTGAGCCTTGCTTACTGTTTACCGTCAGGTCTAGAGTGAATTCAGATTTGTGAGCCTCTTTCTTTTCTCCTTAGTTGTTCACAAATCTTCCCCATCCAAATAGTTTGCACCTTTCACACTCCCATTTCAACATGGGAATAAAAAGTCTGGTTTCCAACAGCAGTGGTTCAAATATGGTTTGTCCCCTCTGAAATTCACGTTGGAATTTGATTCCATCATGGTGGAAGGTGGCAACTTCAAGAGGTGATTAGGTTGTTAAGAGAGCTGAATGCCTTTCTCTCAGGACTGGATTACTTATCCTAAGAGTGGGTTGTTATAAAAGAGGGTTCAGCTGGGCATGGTGGCACATGCCTATACTACCAACAACTCAGGAGGCTGAGGCAGGAGGATTGCAAGTTGGAGGCCAGACTCAGCAATTTAGTGAGACCCTGTCTCTAAGTAAAAATATAAAAAGGACTGGGGATGTAGCTCAGTGGTAAAGCACCCCTGGGTTCAATCCCCAGTGCAAGAAGAAAATAATTACAGAAATAAAAGTGGGTTCTGCTTCCTCAGCTGTCTCTTGCTCCCTTTTGCATGTGATCTGTTGCCCTTTGACCCTGTGCCATGTTATAATGTCCCTGCTGTTCATTGGGCTTCTTTGCCTCCCATGAGCTATAATAAACTTCTGACCATAAGCCAAAATAGACTTCTGTTCTTTCTGAATTTCCTGGTCTCAGGCATTGTGTTATAGCCTTTAAAAGATAAAGAACTAAGATACAACCAGCAGGTTCTCCTGCTGCTGTGGAGATGTCATTTATTGAGTTAGTATCCTGGGCTACTAAATGAATTAAATGAAGTTAATTGAAAGAAGACTACTCTATCTTGGAATAGGGAAGACTACTCTATCTTGGAATATCTGCTGTTCCTTAGAACTGAAGAGGTTAAGTGACATACTCAGGGCATACAGATTTTCAGCTCAGGCAACACAAGTCTGGAGCACATTTTCTCAACTTTCTGATTTTCTCTGAATCAAACCAACTAGATTCCTTTCATCTGGGGCTGGACCTCAATGTTTTTGAGGCCTAAATTTTACACCATTCTGGAGACCTTCTTTAAGACATAAGTAAAAGTCAGGAATACGAAACTAGTCATAGGGACTGGAAAGGGGCCTGAAGACTCAAGGTGGCATCAGGATACGTGCCTCTGACCTCTCAGCTGTGGCCTCCAGCCTTGGAGCAGGATATCCTTCAGGGCAGCCATTCTGCAGCCAGTGTGCTAACCCAACAGTCCAGTTAAACCCATATTACTTTGACCTAAGTTTCAGAACATCTTCTTATAGCAATTTACCCCAATTTCTATGTGACAAAGAAGGTTTCAGGATAGAGTTTTTTCTCCAAGAACTCAGAAAATTTTCTCTTATGAGACACTTAGAAGAGAAAGTCTGATTGCTGGCCTCAAGTGTCTCACAGTCTTCAAGGGCAGACAGAAATGTTCTTGGCTATAACCCAGAGAGGAAAGAAGAGCATACAGGATGCTAAAACAGCCCCCACCTGTTTTTAGAGACTGGACTCCAGGTCTGTCATGCCATGAAGCCTTCCCCTTCTTCTCTGTCCCTCACTGACCTCCTCTGAGGAGATGAGACACTTTGGATCTCTGCTGTGGTAACACATGCCAATGTGAACAGTCAGCCTGATCCTCCCAAGCAACTCCAAACTCCTGAAGGCAGGTGGTATGCCTATCACCTCTGGCCCTAAGGGTGGTTTAGTCAGCTATTTTGCTGCTGTGACTAGAAGACCTGAACAGAACAATTACAGAGGAGGAAAGTTTATTTAGGGGCTCATGGTTTCAGAGGTCTCAGTCCATAGACAGCAGTTTCCATTCCTTGTAACTCAAGGTGAGACAGAAAATCATGGTGGAAGACTGTGGTGGAGGGAAGCAGCTCACATCATGATCAGGAAGCAGTGACAGACTCCACTCACCAGATACAAAATATGTACTCCAAAGGCATGCCACCAATGACCCACCTCCTCCAATCACACCCTACCCCCTTCAGTTACCACTCAGTCCCTATCAGGTGATTAATTCACTGACTGGGTTAAGGCTCTCATAACTCAATTATTTCCCTTCTAAACCTTCTTCCATTGTCTCAGACATGAACTTGGGGGTGGGGGGGATACCTCACATCCAAAGCATAACAGGTGGGCACTGAAGAACCATGTAACTAAATGAATGACTGAGCCATTGTGGGTGCATGGCAATGGATCATAACAATCTTTCTGAATAGTACCATTTAAAAACCCATCAACGGAAGTCATCACTTAGCAGGGAAGTTGAGGGAGATGAATGGATAAAGAAAATAAGATACATACATGCACACATATGCATACACAATGGAGTATTATCAGTCATAAAGAAGAAAAAAATCATGGCATTCACAGGAACATGGATGGACCTAGACTTCATTATATTCAATAAAATAAACCAGACACAGGAAGACAAGGATCATATGTTCTTTTCTTATCTGTCAAATCTAGAATAATTTTTTTAAAAAGATGACCTGAAAGCAGTAAAGGGTTAGAAGACTGGAAGGAATAGGCAAATATGGGAAGATAAATGAGGGTAGTAGGAAGGAAGGATATGGTCCAAGCATCATATGTGCATGTACAAAAATATCACAGTGAAACACATTAATTCATACAACTAATACGTGTTAATAATTATAATTGTAAAAATATATGACTACATTTTAGTGTGCTCTTGACGATTAAGAACATTTAGCATTTTATCCCAAAAGAAGATACACAAGATTAATTTCTTCAAAATGATTTTTATTGAAGTGAAATTCACAAAATATAAAATGAGTCATTATGAAGTGAACAATTTAGTGGCACTTAATACATTCATCATGTTATACAATCACCACCTCTACCTAGTGCCAGGAGCTTTTCATGACTGCAGAAGGAAGCCGTTTCCGTGAAGCAGTTACTCCTCACCAAGCCCCTGGCAACCCTCAGCTGACCCTTGTGTTTAGGAATCACCTCTTCTGGATTCTCCTGTAATGGGGTCAAATCATGCCCCATCATTTGTCTTTGACCACTTTCATGTAGGATACTATTGTTTTTTATCTGATTTTTTTAGACATACATGACAGAAGAGTATATTTTGACATAGTATATGTATATGGAGTGTAAACTCCCTTTCTTGTGGTTGTACATGATGTGGAGTTACACTGGTCCTGTATTATATATGGACATAGTTATGTCTGATTCATTCCAGTCTTTCTTAATCCCACCCCCTCCATTACCTCCCTTTGTCGAATCGAATGAACTTCTTTTCTTCCCTTCCCTCCTCGCTTATTGTGTGTTAGCGTCCACATATAATGAGAGAACATTTAGTCTTTGGATTTGGGGATTGGCTTTTTTCCTTTAGCATGAAAGTCTCCAGTTCCATCCATTCACCAGCAAATGCCATAATTTCATTTTTCTTTAAAGCTGAGTAATAGTTCATTGTGTATACAGACCACATTTTCTTTATCCATTCATCGATTGAAGGGCACCTAGGTTTCCATAGCTTAGCTATTGTGAATTGAGCTGCTATAAACATTGCTGTGTATGTGTCACTATAGTACACTGATTTAAAGTCCTTTGTGTATAAACTGAGGAGTGAGATAAATGGTTCAAATGGTGGTTCTTTTCCAGGTTTTCTGAGGAATCTCCATACAGCTTTCCAGAGTAGTTGCACCAATTTGCAACTCCACCAGCAATGAATGAGTGTATCTTTTTCTCCACATTCTCACCAACATTGTTACTTGTATTCTTGATAATAGCCATTCTGACTGGAGTGAGATGGAATCTCAGTGTAGCTGTAGCTTACTGTTTCTTAGTTTATTCCCCAATGTTGGTGTGTACCATTGCTTCTTTCCTTTTATGACTAATATTGCATTGTGTGTACCACACAATTTGTTCCATTCCCTGATGGTCAATTGTTTTTTTCCACATTATCAATTGCGAATAACCCTGCTGTGAACATGCCTGTTGGAGGGATGTGTTTGGGTCTGTTTCCAATTTGAGGAGTGGAATTTCTGGATTATGTGAGGATCCTCGGTTTAACTCTCTGAAGAATGGTGAAGCTATTTTCCGCAACAGCCACATGGTTTTACATTCCCACCAGCAATGTACAAAGCTTCCCATATCTCCACATCCTTATCACGACCTCCTATTTTCATTTAAAAAAAATTGTAGACATCCCAGTGAGACTGAGGTGAATTTTATGTTCAAATTATTCCTCTCATATCATATTCATTTTTCCGAAGACACTCCATAGCCCTGAGGGTCAACATATATTCCACTTCTGATTTTCTGTTTGAATTCCAAAGTCTCTGGATCTGGTTGTTTTAAAATACTTGCTAAGAATTATTAAGACAACAAGGACATCATATGTAAACAAAGTATGCCCAGGTGATGCATCAGGAAAAAGGATCCCTGGAAGAAAATTTTAAGGACTTTTAAAAGTTCTACCCGACAAAAATGAAAACTTACATATAAATTTAATATTCATTCTTTAGTCTTTATGCCCTTGGACCTATTTGAAAAGTGGGTGTAGAGAAATGAGCAAAAGTAAATGTAAACACATGTTGATTATCCAAATTTCATTTTATCCTCAGGAATTTTCTTGTTGTTAACTAATTTTTAAATCAAATACTTGCGTATCTTCTACCCCTGGGCTTACTTCTATCTTTTCGTGTAGAACAGGATATTTGAAATCCATTTGCATCTTTTTCTCCCCAGCCTCTGATTGAGAGGATACGCATTAGAAATTAAACTGAGAACTCTAGGCAGGTCTGCATGAGGAGGTGCACGGTAGACAACTTCCTTGACTTTAAAATCACAGACTCACAGAAACTTGCACTTGAAGGGAAGCTTTGGCGTCCATGGTTTTAAAGCAGATCTTTTTGTAGAATCTCTCATCTCCCACTTTTTTCCAAATTAAATACTATTCAGAGCCCTTCCAATAAACCAGTGAACACCCAGCAATCACAACCTCAACCACAGGCAGAAGGCGGAAGAGCTCAGGCTGAGCCCGGGCTGGGGATGGAGACTTGATACTACTAGCACCCTACACTGTTCTCATCACACCAGCCCGGAGGCACATACGGACCTTCTCAGATGTTGCAGAATGAAATTTGGAAATCCCTGGCCTACTTCATTGTCCTCTGACTGCCATGGAAGGTTCTAACTGCTGCTTGAACATTATAAGTGATGAGGAGCTCACTCCCTCGCGGGGCATCCTGTTGCATTTGTGAGTAAGTCTGAACATTACACATGAATTTGATACATGGACATGAGCCTTTGTCCCCATAACTTCAGCCTTTTCGTGTCTTAGCTTTTGGAACTGTAAATCTCTCTTCCACACAACAGCATTTCAGGTTTGGAAAGACAGGTGTGATTTTATCTTTTTCTAGTCTAAATATCCCCACTGAGATCCCCTGTGCACACCGAGGTACCTTCAGACCACTGCTGTCTTTGTCGCCTTTGTCCTGGGTGGTCCACTCCCAGTGTGGACTGACCCACATTGCACACCAGGGGACCTGCCTCCCCAGTGTTCTCCTGGCTGGCATTCCACTAAGAAACCAAGGACTGAACTTGGTTTTGGGCAGCTCAGGTTCATCCTCAGCACCAATAAGCCCGTGCTCCATAAAAGCCAAGTCTTAGCCTCATGAACTGGTGATGAACAGTTACCTTAAACCTCCACCAGGTTATGTTTCAAAATAAATCTGTAGAATATTCAACTTAGAAAATAACTACCTAACATAGCAGTGCTTTTAGAATATTTGTATTTTTCAAGTTTTCTACTATGGAGGATTATCCATAGTTTGGCCACACTATAGAAACAAAAGAAATTGTGGTGTGACAGATTTTTCAATACAATGAATATATAAAATATGTTATATAATTGATTTATTAATAGTACTACATAAATAACTATATTCTAGAAGGACTGATGGGATCATATAAACTCCTTTCTTCTCTTCCTTAGCATTCCTTACACCTTTTATGACTGTCTAATCACAATATCATAAATACCAATGATACCTATCTTGATATTATAAATATTAAAAGCTTCAGTTGATATAGAGCGTTAGGTTATCTCACAGTCCGCTGAGATAGGTCAGGCAGATACTGTTATTTCTCTTTTGCATATAAGCAAACTGAGGCCCAGAGACATTGAATGTTCTCCAGGGTTGCCCAGCAATAATGACAGTGTCACTATATATCCCAGTTGGCCTGGAATGGTCTCACTTCATGCAAACTTTTCTAGCCACCTCATCAAGGAACTGTTTTATTCCAGGAGAGAGAGAGAGAGAGAGAGAGAGAGAGAGATATTTGGATGATAGTTCAAATTATGGTCTTGTCTGACCAGCACTGCCTCTTTCTCCTGCTCCCTTTTGGATCAACATGTGCTGGCTGTGAGGAGCTCACTGGATTGCTGAGGTCACATTTCTTCACCACCTCTGGCCTTGGAAAGCTGCCTCAGCCTGCAGCCTTCTGTCTCCAATGGCTGCTGCCGCTGCTGACATGTCTGCCCCAGGGGGGCCCTTTCCGTAGAACTCCAAGTCACCAAAATATGTCTAACCAACCAAATTGTGAAAAGAGGACCCTACAATACGTTTCACCATCCTAGAGGATATTTGGGGTCTGAATGAGGGAAAGACTAAACCAGGGGCTGAAGAAGCCAGGGTTGAATAATTTTAGTTCTTCCCTCATGTGAAAATTTGAACATTGAGTGATCTGCAAATGACAGGAAATTAGTTTAAAAGCAGAAAAATAGAGTGCTTCTCCCATCTTTTCTCAGATCTCTCCTATAAGCTGAAGAATGTATAGAGATTTTAAGAGGTGTTTTGAAAGATATTTTTAGGCATCGTAAAGATTATCACATGCATGCATGGTAAGGAAGGTGAAGTGCTATTCTGTCGTCTTTCATAAATGCTTTCCTAGTGTATAGATGATGCTAACTGCTAGGACTTATGAAGCTATAAAAAAAAATCAGAGCTCCATGAAAATACTCAGAAGATATTTGTTTGTGAAGATTTTTTTCCAAGTGTGTTTTGGTTGTCTCCGAATTGACCAAAGTAATATGAGCAAAAAGCAATATTTTGGTACCTAATATATAAAAGTGGTCTAATCAAGGTGTTTGAAAAGTGTAACAATAATAAATGTCAACTCTTGGTATCATTGTTTAGGGCATCTGTCAAGTTGTGTTAAGCCTTAGATTTTCTTCATTAGCACATTTGAGCTCTCATCAATCACAAATCATTCCCAGAGGCAACAAATCATAGCGACTATTTCTCCTGTAGGACAAAGCCAGGATTAAAGAATCTAGGTCCAGCTAGTGACAGTAAAACCAAGCATTATCAGGGGAAAGGTATAAGGTGTCTTTTCCTTCTTTTGTTGGAAAATAGTCACAAAACAAGTGACTTTGATTTGACAGATTCCAAAGCTTTGTTAAAATTTTCTATAATAATTGCTTACAATTCTTAATAATTAAAAGAACTGACTTGTGATTAAGTCTATATTTTAGAGAGATTTCTCCCTCAGACTTTCAAGAACTAATTTTAAATATATGAGGGGACAGTCCATAGTGATTGTGTACCTATCTCATATGTTCCTTGTGGTGTGATTGTAGATTTTTGTTTTAGTTAGAAAACTCCATGGAATCTTTTAAAGGTAATTTAACTAATTCCTTAACTCCATGTAGGACATTATCAAGACATTTGAGGCATTTTGTGCATAGAAGTACATAGAAACCAACCCTTATAGAGATACATTAGCTCACATACCATAGACTCATACAGGCCTATACTTTAGGGACACATGTTGACTTGCTGATAGAGGCCCATATGGTATAAACATGTATAGGCCTATAGCCATATAAACATATTGGGGCTGTGTTAGTCACCTTTCCATTGCTGTGACAAAATACCCAAGATTAAAAAACTTAAAGGAAAAAAGGTTTGTTTGGGCTCATAGTTTCAGAAGTTTCAGTTCATGGTTGCTTGGCCCCATCAGTTTGGGTCTGTGGTGAGGCAGATCATGGCAGGGAGTACATGGTGCAACAAAGCTGTTCACCTCATAGCAGCTGGAAAGCAAAAAGAGAGCAAGGAAGATACTGGGGTCCCAGAATCTCCTTCCAGGGCCTGCCCCTGATGACCTAAGTTTCTTCCACTAGGCCCCACTCCCTAAATATCCTTTTTCCTCCCAATAGCACTCCAGTTGGCAACCAAGCCTTTAGCACAAGACTTTTGGGAAACATTTAAGCTCCAGACCATAACAGAGGCCTATGCCCTGAAGACATGTGTAGGACTTTTACAGTATATTCAGACATAGTCCTGGAGCTTAGAGCCACACAGAAGCCTGTTCCTTATAGAAATAACCTAGAGTTCCTTGAGAGCATGTTAAAGGCCTAAGCACACACCATTGAGATGTCTTTATAGTCACAGGATTTTCAAACTCAGAGGTTCAACATTCTGGGCTCTGTCCATGAATACTTGGTGGACAAGGAAGCTGAGACTCTAGGTCGTCTGCATCATGTTTGCAGACTTGGTGATTAGGGATCATACTTGGAGTGCTCCGATTGAACTAGTATCTGTGCTCTAAGTACATGCACTTACCTGTTCTTTAAACATGGATTGTACAAATATTCAGACCATGGCACAGTGTGCTAAATTTGGAACATGATTCACTGCAGTGAACACTAACAGATAAACTCATGAGGATATGTGTAGAGGTTCCTATATTGAAATCCTGACCTCCAAGGTATTAGAGGTGGGGCCTGGGAATGGGATTAGGTCATGAGGATGGCGCCCTTGTGAATGGCATCAATGTCCTTGTAGAAAAGGCCCAAGAGCCCCGCTTGCCCATTCTACCACATGAAGACACGGAGAGAGGACTGCTACCTGTGAATTCATAAGTGAGCCTTCACTAGACAGTGAAATCAACCAGCACCTTGAACTTGGAATTCTCAGGCTCCAGAACCGTGAGAAATGAATTCTGTTGTTCATAAGCCACACAGTCTACGGTGCTTTGTTACAGCACACAGAATGGACTAATTCACATCATTTTTTTGCAGGTTTTTTCCCTTCACTTCCCTCACGCTATGTTCCTTTATATGCAGATTATCAAAAAATCCACCACAGTGTCAAAATGGAGTCTCATAAGATCCTCTAAAGCATTCTGATAGTTTTGCAGCTAATACATTTCATTTAAAACATCACCCAGGCAGATTGTTGTCAGCTTGTAATTTATTTAAATTGCTCCTGGCTTCATTTCCATTTTGTAGTCTCCAGCTTAGCATTTGAGAGACAGAGAGTGAGTTCAGAAAATGCAACGTGTTTTTTAAATATATGTTAAACCTTGCAAGGCCTGTAAGTAATGACTCATTTCAAAAGATTAAAAATAAAAAGACCTAATGGGAAGTCGGGTACCTCCTTTGCCGAGTGAGAAGGTGGACTCTTGAGTCAGGTCATCACGAATATTGCAAACTGCGGAGCAAGCTGGAGCAGGCTGGTCTAGTATCGATTCAGATGTCATAATTAAATGAGCTTGAGACTGGGCTCGGAGAGACACAATTTGGGAAGATGGATAAAGAGTCAGGAAGAGAGATGAGTTAGAGCCTCTTTCCCTAATAGTACTTGTCAGAATTTCAAGGGTGAGAGGTTCTATCAATTGGAACACGAACGGCGTGGGTGTGATGGGGTTTGGCACCTTATCAATTCTCTGCCTTCAAGAGAACATGTGTGTGACATCTGTGATTTATTTCCGATCTACCAGTCTGGTGAGCATGAGCCTGGAGTTTGCTGCCAAATTACTGTACTCGTCTACATGCTAAAAGGCTGCTGTCACATTTAAGAGTGTCAGAAATTCAAATCCTTCCCATGGGTGAGCCCAGAAAGCACATAGAATAGGGATTTACTTTTGTGTGTGGTGAGCCACGTGTGGGAGTTACGCCCTTGCCAATTCATATTACACCAAATTAGCTTCTCCCTCTTGATTTCAGCATATGTGGTCAAAACAATATTATAGCCATATCAATTAATAGAAAACATAATCTTATCACCCAATGTGATTGCTACCTCCCCAGCCTTCCCTAGTCCAATACATGCTATAGTATTAACTTCTACTCTTAGAAAAATGGTTCTGATTAACAGCAGTGTATTCCCATGAGTGGATATCCCCTAAAATGGAGAGGAGGGTCTATTCTTGGTAGAATGTAAATAAAGGAGAGTGTTCTGCACCCTGTGACCCATCATGGTATGGAAATGAATTAGACTGCAACAGATCTTGAAAGGGACATCATTACCTTATCTCTGGTGGGGCTCTCGGAAGGTCTTTTGGTTGCTAGCTAACTGAATGGATTAGGTTCCCTCATCCTTACCTCCTTACCTCTTTGGGACAGAAGCAGGTGATTTTAGCACATAGGGAATCTGTGATATTTTATATTTTTTCTTCAAATGCCATCACTTCCTAGGCTAATAGCAGGGAGAGAGATTTATAAACTTGATCCAAGAGTTCCTCTGGACACTGATTGTGACCTTCTGACCTGGGAGCTGGCCTGAACCCATGGGATTTATTGAAAAGACTTTATTATTGCAGAATGACAGTCCTTGCCAACCACTGGTTCACCAACTCCCTCTTCCTGCTTGATTCTTATAATTAGAACAGTCATTATTTTAAGCCAGTTGCCTTGGGAGATGTAAAATGACCCCAGCTATAAGTCCGTCTGACACTTACATGTATATAATGTTTCTGTGATCATTGGCCTAACATGCCCCCAAAATGAAATTCTTGAAGGTTTTTTTTAATCCTGAAGACTTCACACAAAAAGGAACTTTGCAACCCATTTTCTTACATAAGAATTATAAACAAACTGGAAAAACAATGAGGTGTACTTTATTTATTGAGAAGCTAACCTTCTGTTGATTTACAATATGTAGAACACACATGTTTGAAATTAAAAAATGTTGTGTAATCTGTTTTATAGGCACTAGCAAGTAGAGATCTGAGACTGGAAAGGTTTCTAGTTATTTCTTTGCCTGACTCCCTAATTTCCACACATAAGGAAAAGGAGGTTTTATGAGGTTAACATGAATGTTCCAGAACCTGAGACACCCAATGGTGCAGCACAGCTTTGGAGTCAGAAGTTCTGGTGTGAATCACCAATCTGCAGGGGTCCTTGAGCAGTTTACTCAGCTTCTCTCTGCACCTTGGTGTCCCCCTGTATGGACGGGAGAGAAGATACCTACCTCTAAAGTTGTCACAAGGATTAAATGAGGTAACAAAATGCTTCAAACCACTCCTGGCATGTTTTAGTCAGTGGGAACTACTCTTAAATCAATGGGAAGGGCCCTTCATGTGGGATGTGGACAGGGGATAGCAACAGCAGAACTCTCATCCTAAAGCCACCAGGAGCTCCTCGGTCTCTAAGTCTCTAAGTCTCCATCCCTCTCCTCTCCACACTGCCTTGGTTTGAGTGGAAGAGGAGTCTGTTTTGAGGAAGCCCCACCTCTAAGGAAGGCTTTTTCTTGTAGTAGTTGGAATTTCATCCTCCTGCCTAGATGTGAGGAAAGTGTGTTGTGCATTTAGACGATCCCTGCTAGAAAGTGTTACCAGAAATAAACAAGCTGTCAGGAGCAAATGATTCATTTCTCATCTATGCACATGACATCTGGTTTAAGTGTGATGAATACAGGCTTGTTTAAGTCATATGGTGACGGTGATGCTATCTGACAGAAATGTTTGCAAATATTTTAGGAATCCCCTAAGTGCGTGCTACCAAAGTGTAAGCTTATTTACAGGGGAAAAAACAGAATAAACTTCAGTCTATCAAATCAACGCTTGCCTCAGTCTTCCAATGCTAGGAGATTGGGCGCTACACCTCTGCACTGTTTGAAGATCAAGAAGTAACTATTTTGACATTTAATGTGGATGCCACTAGCAATATGCTGATATGAAATAAACACTCAATGGTCATTGGGATATTCAAAAAGTAGCCTTAGAATAAAAGAAATGTTAAGCATCCCTTTATGTCAAATGAACTTCAGTACATTAATGATTTGGCTACTGCTTTCATTGCCTTTGAAGCTTTGCATGTAATAGTGATTAGTGGATTGCACCATGCCAAACACAGAGGAGTCTAAGAGGAAATGGAAGATGTCTGCCTGCTGGGGACTTCACGTGGCCACTAGGGAAATAATCAGTCTTGACACAATGCTTGATTATTCAGATCCATAATGGACAGATGTGGCCCATCCTCCAGGATGTCTCTGTGCGGGGCATTGTCAGTTGTTTAGGATTATTCTTGCCAAGGCAATTCCTGTCCATATTGAATAACCTGAGAATTAGCAGTACTTAGCTGAAATGCATTGGTAGTAATTTATATGGAGGGAATTAAAATTATATGTAGAAATTCTAAATTATCCAAATATTGAAAGTTGAAAGCTTATGCATAATGCATAGCAATCTCTCAGTGAGTCAGGAATAAACATTTACATGGAGAAAATCATGTGAAACATGTGTCAAAGCATAAAGAATGCATACTTGATATACAGCCCATTTAATAATATATTTGTGCAAAGAAGAGAGAACAAATTTCACTTTTAATTCATGACATCAATAGATACTGTTTGTATAGCACATTATAGTTTTTTTATAAAGTACTTTCCATGAATTATATCATGTGAGATAATGATCCTATTTTATTCCAGGTAATCAATTATATTTTTAAACAATATAATAGGCATTTCAAACATGTAGTTGTTTTCATGACACATCAATAAAGCCAATTTTATGAGATATTTAGATAAAATAGACTCCAAATATTTCTGAATAATTGATTTTTACATATTAAGTCTATAATCTCTTCCATTATATTCTGTTCAAGTTATTTGTTGCTAATTTATGTTTGGAAATATAAGGTTTATAAACTGCATTATAGTAGGCATTTTATGGTACAAACAAAATTGTGCCAATCTATACTTAACAAAACTTACAGAATTTTTTAGGCATGTCCTAAAGCATTAATTTTAATAGAGTAAATGCACAGCAAGAAGGAATCAGATCTTCTCAACTCCAATGAGACAGAGCTGCAGTGAAGAGGGAGTGGTTTGGTGATCTCAGATTGAACAGGGTCTTTTTTTACAAAATGCAGAAAAGCATATAAAAATCCATGTGTGAGAATGTGTGCACACAGGTTTATATCTTGCTGTTCAGTATGTATGTGTGTAGGAAAATACCGGAAGGGTTTGTAAAATTGGCAAGTAGTTTTCTTGGGAGAACAGCATAAATGGGAAGGTGGATGAATGAAAAAGACCTTTTATTTTTCACCCCATGTACTTCTATATTATTTTGGGTTTTCTTACAATGAGAATATATTCATCTATTTTTTACATAAAAATAAATAATAGATATGCCTAAAATGCATGATGATACCAAGAATCAAAGTCGGCCAACCTGGCCAGATCTGCCTGTTTTGTTTGTTGGCTTGTCAAGGACCTCTCTGGTTATCCCTCAGGTGGAGCTGGTGCTGAGCACCTCAAGATGGAGAATCTCCAACTTTGGTCTTTCCTAACTCATTTACTCTATCTCTGACCAGTGATGCACCTTTAACCATTGAACAACTGGCTGTGGAAATAGGTGAGGAGCTGTAATGTACAGCATTTGAGGATTTCTGGGGTGTAAACCCTCTCTGGTGGTCCCTTTTAAGCTACCAAGCTGATGTCAAACAGCTCACAAAGTCCCTTGGAAATTGTGAGTTGGCTGTATTCCAGAGGCTCAAATTGTGGCATCCAAAGTCCTTATTCTTCTCCCTATGGATGCTCCTGTGGACTAGGTATCAGATTTTTCTGGAAGCCTGTGCTGTGGAAAGGGGAGGCTCATGACTGAATGAGCAAGGAAGCACAAGACCTGTTCAGTCATTTTCCAGGCAAGATGGAACTGGAGGCCCCAAGCGGCATCTTCTAGAACCTGCCACCAGGTTGAAAGGGCAGCTACCACCTTCCCCTGGGGCACTGGGCATGTAGTGATGATACAGAAGACAGTTAGTTGGCATCTTGGAGTTCTTCATTTATAAAATGGAAATCATAATTCACAGGATGCCTAGGAAGTGGAAGTCACTTTGAAAACAAAGCGCTTGTGTTTAAGTCTTTCCACCCAATATGTTTTCTTCTTCAAATCAACACTTTTGAAGGCTGTCCCACTTTTTCCACGTGGTGCATTATATGGTTCCTGTGGCTTTGCATTCTCTTTCTACTCAGTACTAAAACAATTAGCCAGTTTTACAGACTAAGAAAACTGTCCTCTAAAACTCTGGGTAGCCTTCATTTTAAGGCAGTTTCCTGTGAGGACCAGGCTGAGCTCACTGTACACAAGGGCAGCTACATTGAGGAAGGGGTTTCAACTTAATGAAGGTGAGGATGTTTTCAAATGATGGCCTGGAAATCAGCAGAGAGGAATCTGGGGGTGGACCTGACCTTCCTGCTCGGAGGGCAGAAGCTGCAAAAGGACAATGGCATTTGAGGCTTTAGGCAAAGACAGATTTGAGTGACAAGAACATTTTGTCCTGTGCCCAACCTGGGAATGTCTTCCGCCATGGATAAGAGGGGAGGCTTGCTCCTTTGTGAGGCAAACTCACAGCCAGTGGGAACTGTGTGTATTGGTTTAAGGGAAGCTGCTGATGGACTTTATATTAGACATCTTGATGTGGGTTGGGTTCATTTATGAGATGCATTCTGGGTAAAGTACATTGGTACAGGGTGGTGCAGATTCTCTGTGAGGCTGATTTCACCTAGTCTCCTACAGTGACCTTGGAAGGAATCTGGGCCTCTTTCTGCCTGCTGTCTTTACAGCTCTCTGGGGAAGCTCACATAAGAAAGTGTTTGATGTGGGGATTAAGGGCCTACAAGAGGTAGCCTGAAGAATGTCTTCATCTCAGTTTGCTTTTGTTGCTTGCTGAGCATGCTCACTCCACAGGAAGATTAGACCTTTCTTGTTTGTTTGGAATAAGCATTCAGAAAACCCCGGGCCCTCTATATCCTGCAGCTGCCAGGCCAGTTAAGGGGAAGTCTGGTCCCTTGCCTTGAACTAAAGGTCTTTCGTTAAAATTTTCTTTTTTTCTGTCCTGGCCTGGACTGATGGTTGGTTGCATTTATTTTATTCTTCTGTCACTGTGTTTTTATTTTTTCAGCAGTGATTCCTAGAGAACATGCTACCTATGCACAATACCACACCAGGTGCTGCTAGGAAGGTATTGGCCAACTTCAACAGCTCTTAGATCCTATTATAAACCACAACAGAGGTGGGTGTATGGTGTGACACTGGCCTTTCTGCATGCCAGTCCCAATCAAACACCAATCGTCCTTCCTACCTGCTAGAATCATTTCTAAAGCCAAGTGCCCTTCAATCAAGAAACATCAGCACAGTGACCAAAAGCTCCTAGTGCCTTCTCAGATGTCGGACCCCAGGAACTGGAGTTTTTCCTTCTGAGTGTGGCCATATTTGCATGTTGGTAGTACTGGATGGAGTTGCTTCTTTTTCTGTTTGGAACTTGAAGATGGCTATCATTTTCCAATTCTGTTAGATCTTCTGTTGAGTAGATTTCTCTCTGTGCAGTTGTGCCCCTTACCTGAAAAGGATCCATCCCAAGACCCCCAATGGATGCATGCAACCGTGACTAGAAACAAACCCTTGACATTGTGTTATTTCCCAGTGGCATTGCCACCCACTAGCCAGTACCAAAGTTAATCTGTCCACATTTTATGCCTTGGTCCCTCCTTTACATCAGTACTCTCATGCTTTAGGGCCATTATTAAGTAAAATAAGTGTTGCTTGAACACAAATATTGCAGTATGACAACAGATGATTTGATAACCAAGTTAGTTTCCAAGTGACTAGTACATTCCCTAGGCAGGTACATATCCTGTGTGGGTACACTGGATGATGGGACAATTCATGTCCCAGACAGGACAGAGTGGAATGGAATGAAATTTCATCATGCTTCTCAGAAAGGGGGCACGATTTAAAATATATAAATTATTTACTCCTGGAATTTTCCCCTTAGTTTTTGGACTTGTGTGGTCAGCTAGAAAAGCTGAAACATGGCACAGCAAATCTTCAGGTAAGTGAGCTTTACTATACCTCTATTTCTCATTCCTGCATAACCCCCTGCAGTATTTGAGTAGTGTATCTGAGGTTGCTATTATTTGTCCTACCTATGTGATGCCTTGGGAAAGAATATTTCCAGTGTCTTGTTTGAATTCCTGTAAATTGAGATTGTTGGATGGTATCTGGTGAATTGCATTAGCAATAAAATAAAGAATTGGTCTTGGACTTCCTATCGCCATCTATGCAATATGTGAGCTCTGTAAAATGAACAGACCATGCTTTCTACCAGGTGAATGATTGACAGGATAGTGGATTAATAACAGTTACTATTACTGAGCATTTCTATACCAGGTGACATGATATATGTTTTACATTTTTCGAGCATCCGAGAGTAGCTCAAGAGCTCGGCAGTAATTTTACATTTCGTGATGCGAATAAAGGTAAAATTTGTCCAGAATCAACACCTACTAAGTGGCAGACCTGCACTCGAACCTGAATCTCTGACACCAGAATTCCCATTCTCTCTATCATTCACTGTAGTCTTTGTGGAAAATGAGCAAATGAAACACTACTGTAGAGAGGGGCTTTCTCATAGCACAATGTGTCAAATAACTGCCGGCTTGTTCAGAGTTAAATAAATCCTTTTAATGGAAGAAGATGCTCCAGGGAGATAGGATTAACAGAGAAGATGCTTAGCATTCATTCCCCACATTTCAAACAGAAGCAGGAGTTGTTTTGATAAATGAATTGGACAACAGGGCAATTTCACTATTGCTTCTAGAAATACCTGTCAAAAGTAGTGAGAAAAAGTTTAGTGTTATCACAAAACTTCCCCATAAAGAATTGAAAGTTATGTTTTCTTTCACAAGCCCTTAGAGTGCCAAATTCTTCTTCTTTATAGATGGTTGATTGAGATTATTTCCCCTAAATATAGAAAGTATTTAAGCCCATAGCAGCTTTTCTCATGGATGATAGCAAGAATGTACATCCAATTTTAGCAATCAAGACTGTTGAGAACAAAGAGGGTGCGAGTTAAAGACAAAATGATCTTCATTGGCTTTGGATATGGTATTCTTCCCTTTATCTACTTAATCTTTTTTTTTTTTTCCATTTGGTCTTGCAGTGAGTAAGATCTCATGCTTTAAATGGTTTGGCTACTAGAAATAATCCTAGAGAGAATTTTGGAAAGAAGAATGCTTAGAAAGGGGCATTCTGGGGACCCAGCAGACACACATGCCGCACATACATGCACATTACACACACACCACCAAATCACATACAACATGCGCATGCACACCCACCACACACATTTGCACAGACACATAGGCACCCCCACCCCCACCACACACAAGCTAATGAGGCAAATGTACAGATAACATAATCAGAGCTCCTGTATTATGCGCCTTCTGCTGTACCCAACCCTTCAAATGTATTATTCTGTTTTGTTTTGTTTTGTTTTCTCATCCTTGTGCTGTAAAAGAAGTGCCATGATTACCATCATTTTACAGATGAGGAATTGGGCTTGGAGAATACAGAAGAAAGGAAATAAGGAATGCATGGTTCTCTGGTCTGCACTTAAACTCTGCACAGAATCTCAAACCCCACAAGCATGCAGTTTCAATCTGTTGCTTTGGCAACCTTTTCTTTCTGCCATACAACCATGTTGGACTGTACTCAATGATTATGATGCAGAATCGAATGCTTACAAAGCTTTCAGGACTAGGGCACCTGCCTTAATTTAGGCCCCAACAGCTGCTCCCTGGATGACACCAATGTCTCTGGAAAAGGTGGCCCACTTCTGCCTCTCCCCATCCCCTATCCATTCTCCCCACTGCCAGGGGAACACTTCCTAGAACACACACCTGATCATGTCACTACCCTGCTAAAAATCCTACAGTGAAGCAATATACTCTCCAATCTTGAGCATCACTTTAAAGGCAAACTTTCTCTACCAAACAACTATACACAATTCATATCGTTCCAACTCAGAATCTTCTCTATCTCTATTCCCTCTCCTTCTCTGGAATATTCCTCTTTTGCATTCAAGTCCTAGTTCACATGCCACTTTTTTGAGGTTCCTACCTCAGCTCCTCTGCAAATGCATTTTATTTGAGCCTTTATTATATCATACTGACTCTGTTAATACATGATCCCATTCACTGGGCTTTCAGGTACCTGACAGAAAAGGCTTCAGTGTCCTTATCTTTGTTTCCAAATGATTAGCACAGTGACTGGCATGTAACAACACTCAAAATGCTGTTTGTTTGTTTTTTTAAAGTTAAGTGAGGGATGAAATTCTTCATCCTGGTGTTGACTCACATCTGTCCAGAACTTTCCTTGTAGTTAGTTGCATATAGTGTTTTGCACTTTAATTTAGGCTTCTTTTCAGAGTCCCAGCACCTAACCATGTCATTGTTTTATGGCTGGTATTTATTCTTGCTATTTCCCCTACAAAAATATTCCTGTTTCACTTGCTCCTCTCTGAAGCAAGATATTTGTGAAGCAATGTATCATAGCAGTTAGGCCCATGGGCCTGTACTTGTGATCTGGGCATACTGTTCTCAGTATAGCCAGTTGCTGATGGCCACTTCTGCAGCTGTCAAGGGGAAAGGGAGTCCCACCCAAGTCACATGCAGGAGGAGGAATCAGCACTTGTCTCCTTCATTCCAGCCATGAAGGAAGGCCTTAAAGAGTGACTGACTGCTCTATGTTCTCTTGGTTGCTAATAAAATTGTAATCAGATTCTGGAATAGGATTCCCTTGTGAACTGTGTCACTCTTAAGTGTGAGCAGGTCCGGATGAATTTTAAGCTACAAGAAAGCAACAAGTACCTTAGGAAGAGGAAAAATGACTTTCCCAGTTCTTTTAGGAAGCAGGTGAGATATGTCATAAATTACAAAGAAGTTATTGAGACAGACAATTCTTACCAATGTTATATAGAATACCTCCTCTCATAACTTTAAAATATAAATGTATTTTAATTGCTTGTTTATCAAGCCAATCTGAAAGCTAAAACTAGTGAATATATGGGCTAGAATGAGCTTCCAGACTTATCCAAATAATAAGTTTGTAGGCATTCCTGAGTTGATCTGACCCCTTTTCACACATACAATTATAAAACTGCTTAGGCTGTGATTTACTTTAAACAAAACCAGCACCTAACATTTAAAGGTGCTCACATATTGATTTTCTTTCTTCTGCACTGCATTTGCAAAGCTAACTAGAAGCCACGAGTCTGGAAGGCTCCAAATTCACTCTTCTGAAGAGCTCACTGCTGAGCAGACACTGCGGTCTCGCTGGTGGAGGGGCTGAGTCGTACCCAGTTCTGCTCTGCTCCAGTGGAAATTCATATTCTCACAGTGACTTGAGCCCCCTGGGTCATGTTCATGACTAGGCTTTTCTTTTGATTCTGGGCTTGCAGGTTAATTTTAATGGTTCCACTGGGATGGAAAATAAATATCTCTGCTTATAGGTTATCCTAATTGTGTTCCCAAATATATTGTATTGTGTGTGTGTGTAATAGTAATAGTGTGTTGTCTACATTCCTGCCACAGAGCATAGTGTCCAAACATGTTTGTGATTATGAGTTATGGAATGGCCTGGGGAAGCAATAAGAAACCAGTGTATCAGAAGATGGCTGGTGATGCCTCTGTCCATGTGGCGCCATGACATCAACACTCATGATGCCTTTCAAGTGGATTTTAGATGCATTTACCATGCCAATGTCTACATATTTAATTTGAATATCGAAGGAACAGAGGCTGTTGACAATTTGACTCTTCCTCCAGATGACCCATGGACAAGAGGAGGTAACAATGTCCAAAGGGCCAGAACTTTCAATGGCCACTTCCTCTCTCATTGGAGATGGGGGAGGAGAAGAAAGGGTTATATTTCCTGGAGTGTTTTTCACGTGTCTTATTTCTTAGCCTCCAAAAGTCCATGATTTAAAAAAAAGAAAAAAAAAATCAAGTCATGAAAACCATTCTGTGGTTTATTTTCCCAAAAGGGAAGGTGTAGATATTGACTGGGAAGCATTTGTTCCATTCCAATAATTTGAATCTCTTTTTAAATTCACTTCTTAATTCTACCTGTGTCCAAATCAACCTTTCATAACCCAATGTTTCCAAAAGCAAAGGTATAATTTTAAGCTCCCCTTAGCATCTGTTATTGGTGGAGGATGTTAAGAAGGGCATGGAAGCAGAATTGGAGCCTTGTCGGGTGTGATTACTCTTTTGTGTTACTCTGAAAATATGTGTCTATTCTGTGTTTGCCAAATCTGTTTGCCTTCCCCCTTGGAGTCATTAAGAAACGAAGTGTGTTGCTGAGCAAAGCGTGAGCAGTGAGAGGTTTAACAAGATTTTGAAGTTTGCAGATCCCCAAATCCTGCGGCATGGGTGTTCCTGCGGGTAACTTTAAGACATAAGAAGATTCAGAAACATAATGAATGTATTTCTCCATCCAGAGCATCTCAAGCCCTGGTGTTACCTTTAAGGGAAGGGAAAGCACAATCTGAGTTTGAAACGTGATTTATGTCTGGAAAATAACCAACTGTGTATGGGGTGTAACGTGTGTGTGCAGGCGCGTGTGTTTGCAACCCCTGAGACAAGATGGAAACACAAATTTTGAGACCTAAGCAAGGTTTCTAAAAAAGGAAAGAGTAAAATCTATTCCTGCATTTCCAGCTTGCAGTTCCAAGGGAACTGATTGAAAAATCTAAACAAAACCAATGTGAAATTCATTGTGAAGCCAAGGCTTTCTATCACCACGTCTGGTTCAAAAGTGAGTTGTTATAGCAACAGGAGAAAAGTAAATGAGCATTTCACGTTGTAAAATTACCCCTGTCTCTGCTCTAAGCAGCACTGTCCAGGCAGTCAAATGAGCCCAAGTCATTTAAAGGAGAAGAATTCCATTTTAATTGTTGAGGCTTGCACTTGAACCTACCTTTAAAACCAAAAGTTCATTTCAATTAACCTCCTTCCCCAAATCGATGTAATAAATTCTCTGGCAGGATGAGACTGAGCAACGTCCTGTCTGATGAAGATGACCTCGGGAAAATATGGTGGCAAGGATTTCAGCCCTGAAGAATAGCCAAAGTGCTGAGTGGCCCTGAGCTTGTGGCCCGGGCAGAGAGCCTTTCACCTCTAAATCATTGTTTTTAATCCAGTATAGATTGGAAGCAGGCGAGAGACCTTGCTTTTTAACACTTGTTCACTGACCTGTGTTAAATTGGATGTTGATCTGGGTCTGGCTTCAAACAGGCCGCCATTGGGTGGATGTTTTCTGATCCCCCCACTGGTTTCAAGAAAGGGGTGAAAGGCTGCATGAAGCTGGGAGGATTTTTGTTTCAGTTTTGTTTTTCTCCTGCTTCTGTAAATGGCCCCTCCATCACTGATGGGGTACATGGCAGGGAGAGTTCTTGGATTGCTGGGTGCATCTTATAAGGAATTCATCTCAAAATTGACACGTATCTATTTAGTTAGCATTTATAATTATCGATGTTGCAGATTATCACATTTAAATTAATTTGTAAATATGTAAAACAACAAGGGAAGGAGAACCAACCCTTAGTCCCTAAGAGCGAACCTCCCACAAAGCCTAAGGCACATTTTAATTATTAGCTATAACTGATCTGTATAATTAGCCTTGGCTAATATTCCCTCACGACTTTCTATTTAAAGAGACACACTATTTACAGACACAGACTCTCGCTGGTAATTCCTAGAAATCATCTCCATGTTGGAGATGAGGGACACTAAGTGAATGAAGACTGACACTTTGGGACTGTAGGGGGAACCAAGATTCATAAAGCTCTCCCCAGAGGGGTGCAAGTGTACACTCGAGGGAGGGAGAGGAAGAGAGTAAGATTTGGAGCCTCAGGCTCCTCCTTCAGCAGGAATTCACTGGTCCTGGGCGCCCTATTGTGAAGGGAGGAAGCTCTGCTTCCCCCACCACCCCCACCTCTGGAAACAGTAGACCCAGCCTGGTCCTGTACCCTGCATGGGGGTCCCAACATGACTGACCATCAGATCCTCCAGGATGTAACAGAAAGAAGGTTCTCTGGCCCCCATTACTGTGATTTTCATTCAGCAAGCCTTGGATGGAAATGAGGAATCTGCATTTTAAAATGTATTTTTATTTTCAGGTGACACATAATAATTGCACCTATTTATGGGATACAGTGTGACATTTCAGTGCATATTATGCAATACATAATGATCAAATCAGGGTAATTGGCACATCCATCATCTCAAACATTTATCATTACTTTGTGTGGGGAACATTCAAAATATCTGCCCTAGCTATTTTGAAATATGAAATTAATTGCTGTCAATCATAGGTACCTACTATGCCCTAGAACATAGAACCTGCATTTTTAATAGGTTCTCTGAGTTATTCTGATCAAGAGTTGGAAACCACTGCTGAACCCTATCACCTTGCGGGGAGCAGAGGGCCAGGAAGAGGGAATTTCTTCTTTTCATCATTGAAACCAGCCGCAAATGGCAGGGGCTTCTGTATAAGGTCCTCAGAACATCCAAACCCATGTGTTCTTTTCTACCAGTAATCTTCCAGGGTGTTGAACATATAAGACTTTCACAAATTATTGAGCAATTTGATATAATTCTATAACTTCTAAAAAGAAAGTAAGAATAAAAGCAAAACTGAATCCTGGATGCAAGGTCCTTCATGATCACCCTGCCACACCCTCTCCTTATACCCTCTTCTGAGGACCCTCCTTCTGCTTTGGCCACTCTTGATTGCTTAGTGTGTCCATGCTCTTGTGTCTCTGATCTTTCCCCAGGAAGATCTACCTGGCTATCTATGTCTTGTCTCTCAGACCCCAATTTATAGCCCACCCCCACAGCCATCTTCTGAGATACTCCATGGAGTAGGTCCCTGAACACCCACCCCACTTCCCTCCTCCCTCCAAAGGACTCCTCTACAAGACCACATTTCTTTTCCTTCCAACTCTTTAAAATACTCTGCAAATAAGTGACATAGTTTGGTCTTATATCTACCTTGTTGCTCTTCCCCCAGGGAAGTGTAAAGTCCCTCAGGGCAGAGCTGATCATTACCACTGGGTGACGGGTTGCTCCGCCACTCAGTGCATGCAGTCGGTGACTGAGAACAGTGGACCCAGGCTAGACAGCTCTGAGAACTCCCTATCGCACCACTGAGGACAGAGATGTGGTGCCATCTTTCAATGTCACTGTCATGCTGACCGAGCAGATGTAATCGTTAGGAGTGTAAACATTCTGAATGACAAATGAGGATAACTGTGGGTGGAGAATTCTCAGTTTTATTAGAATTTAGAGGACACTTAGTGGGATTTTTTTCCTCCATCTTGTTACAAGAAGAATTTCACTGAGGATCATTTCCCCATCATTCAGTCTTGTGTCTTCGGCACAGGGACAATCCTTACTCTACTTTGTAGTTTTATCCTGGCCTAGGAGATTGACAAGATTGTTAACAAAAATAACCCTAGACATACAGTTAAAATAGGGAAAGAAACATTAAAGTGACATGACATGTGAAAATAAGAGAAACCACAGGAGAGGATGAACTCAGATAGATTGGCCGCCATTATTAGAATATGTTTGTAGAGTAAGGTGGGGAGACACTGCAGCTTCCCTCAGGGCCTCTCGTGCTAAAATCCCGAAGAATTTTAATGTTAGCAGCACCCGAAGGATTTAATGTTATTAATTTGGCATTAATATTCAAGATATTTTAAATTCAGATTTTCTTTAAATATTTCTGGTAATCATCCCTGTTTTATTCTTCTAAAGCTCCTCTTCCCAACCCCCATCCCAATCCAAATACATTTTTTCCTTTAATTTTTTTTTTTTTTTGCAAGAGAACCACCAAAGAATTGACACTTGGCATGTGGTGATTCAAAAAATACACTGTCCCTTCTCACCACCCCTGATGTCTTTATCTGACAAAATCCATATGCTGTGTGATCACCATGGCAACTAAGTAGAGTTGTAATTGCAACCCTGGAAAGCTAATTTTTTCACTCAAATAGTGGCATACGTTTAACCTGTCTGAAGTTTCAACAAACCATCTTTTAATGACAAGTGTTTTGAAAGGTCTAATTTAGTCTGTTTGTTTGAAGGCACATTTCTTCCTTTTTTAACTTAATAAACCAGCTCTGACAGGGTGCGGTGGGAGGGAAGCTGCAATATTTTCTGACCTTACCTTGTAAAATTATACCTGATCATTTATGGCAATAAAATCTTCATGTATGACTCTTTCTGAAGAGTAAACAGACATCAGCGTCCTCAGACTCTGAAGTGGGAACCAGACAAGGCTGTGTGGAGATGCCCCTGTGAAGACAAAGGGGTCTTAAGAACTGAATCCAAACCCCTGTCTCCCACCTACCATCCAGAAGCAAGCGTTGTCTTCCTTTCAGCTGACATGCCGCAACTGGACAGCTATTAAATTTATTTCTCATTAACAAATTTCAGCAGAGGTTAAATTTTCCCTTTTTTTAAATTTTTTTTTCTTTGCTTCGGTTCACAGTCATTTCTATTTGGGCTACATTTTGTTCCAGATGAAACCTGACTTTTGGGAAGAGCTTGAGCTTAATCATCAGATCCTCTGGGAATGGGAGAGTGATTACGTGTCCAGTGGGGAAGCTTTGAGAAGCTAGCTCTAGTCCAGCCAGCAATGGGAGGTATTGGCCTCGGGGAGTCTATGCTGTGGCTACCCAGAACTTCACAGTGTCCAAATGGCAATACAGGAATGGAACTCAGACGATTGGGGTTCTGGTTCTGGCTTGCTCAGTTTCTGACTGTGTGGCTGCAACTTGGCCACATGCAAGTGTACACTTGATGGTATGAGCTCTGTGCCTCCTGAACACAATACAGCAGTTGGTTAATGGTGCATGTACCCCTGCCCCTTGCCATGCACCAGTCCAAGCATGTTAGGACCCTTCATAGAACGCCAGAGAGGAGGCTGCGGTCGGTCAACAGGACAAAACAGAGAAAAGAGCCTTTTTGCTCAGGTAACTACATCTCTCAGTTTGTCTGACATAATCTTGGTTTCATGTCTGTTGATCTGAGGACTATTTGTATATTAAAGTGTGTGGTCACTTACTTGTGACGGTATCTGTGTATATTGAAGGTAGCTAGGAGGTGGTGTTAGACTCTGGTCTCAGGGGCCAAAATCAAAGTGTTGGCCATCCGGGCTCTTACCTGGCAGATCTTGGACATGACTTGGGAAGACCCTCACCCTAGACTCATTCAGATTATTACCATAGTTCTGTGTGGCTATAGGCTCCCCCTTTCCTTCCGGGCTATCTGATGGATGGCATTCTCAGGTTCTAGAGGCTCTCCCTATTCCCTACCTCATTGTTCCTGTGATGGCTCATTTCAAGTGTCAATGTGACTGGGCCACAGGGTGACTAGATATTTGGGCAAATGCGATTCTGGTTGTATCTGTGAGCACGTTTTGGTATGGGACTGACATTTAAATGGGCGGCCTAGTGACGTGGATTGCTCTCCCTATTGTGGGTGAACCTCATCCAGTTAGTTGAAGACCTTAATAGAACAAAAGACCCGATAGCCCCCATGGAAGAGAGCATTCCTCCTGCCTGACTGCCTTTGGACTAGGTTTTTTTCTTGCCTTTGGATGCAGACTGAAATATTGACTCTTCCTGGGTTTCAAGCCTGCTGGACCTTGGTCTAAAACTAAGCTCTCATGGGTCTCCAACTTGAGACTCACTCAGATCTTGGGATTTGCCAACCTCTACAACTATGTGGCCTAATTCCTTACACCATGTCTGTGTGGATGTGCATCCTGTTGATTCTGTTGTCCTGGTGAGCCCTGTCCAGTGAAGCCCTCTTCAAAGCTGAGTCCTTCTCGTGTGTTCAAGCCATTTTACTTTCTTTCCCAATGCATCTCTCTTCTGCCTATGAGTGGAGAAGGTTCTGCTTGTAAGTCCTCATGTGATTATTTTGGATCCTCCCAATAACCTCCCTATTTTAGTCCCATAACCTTAGTTTCATCTGCAAAATCTCTTTCACCACGTCATGATCTGACATGACCAAGGCATGTCACCAGAGGGTGGAGGTCACCCTAGCCATAAGTCTGATTATCCACAAACTTAATATCTCAAGATTGGCCAGTGTCACTACTCTTCTTGAGCTCCCCTTGTGACCCCAGGTGAGAGGGAACCCCTGAAGAAACAAGAGAAGAGATAGAAAGTGGGAGGCACCCACAGCCCATGGGGAGGTAGAGACCAGATGAGGACTGTGAAAGCTTTCAACAGAGAGTGCTGTCACTTTGTAGGCAAAGTAGATGACACAGACCCATTTCCTACAGTCCTTGTCCAGTGCCAGCATAATCCTGTCTCAGGGGAGCCCACAGGAGCCCAGGGCAGTCCCTGTAGAGAGCAGCCAGGTGCCTAGGCCAGGACTGTGAGCTGTGGGGGACACATTAGAAATCAGTCAGGGATGTTCAACTCTGCCCCACCTTTTTCTTTTCTTTCCTGAATATATATTTTCATTTTTAATTGAAACATGATAATTATACATATTTATGCGGTGCAGTGTGATATTTCAATACCTCTATTCAACGTGTCATCATCAGATCAGAGTGACTGGCATTTCTGTTACCTCAGATTATTTCTGTGCATTGGGGCCATTCAGAAATCCTCTCCACAAACTGTTCTGAAATGTACAATTAATTGTCAATCACAATACCCTATCATGCTACAGAACATTAGGAGATGTCCCTCCTGTATAACTGACCCCAGTACCCACCAACCATCCTCTCTCCATTCACCTGTGCCCCACCCTTCTCAGCCTCTGGTAACCAGTAGTCTACTCTTTACTTCTCTGAGATCAAACTTTTTTTAGCTTCCACCTATAGGTGAGATCATGCCGTATCTCTCCTTCTGTGTCTGATTATTTCACTTAACCTAATGTTCTTCAGGCTCTTCCATGTTTCCACAAAATAACAGAGTCCATTCCTCTTAGGCTGCATAGTGTCCTATTATGTATATATAGCACATTTTCTTTATCCATCTATCCATCAATGGACACCTAAGCTGCCATCTTGGCTTTTGTGAATAGTGCTGCAAAGAACATGTGGATAAGGATGTATCTTCCTTCCACATATTGATTTTGGTTCCTCTGGATATATATACAGTAGCAGGACTACTGGATCAAATGGGAGTTCTGTGTCTAGTTTTTTGGGGAACCTCTATACTGTTTTCCATAATGGCTGTGCTCATCTGCATTCCCCACAACAGTGTGTGAGATTCTCCATTCTCTGCATCTTTGCCAGCATTTGTTATTTTTTGTCTTTTTGATAATAGCCATTCTAACTGGGGTGAGATGATATCTCTTTGTGGTTTTGATTTGCAATTCCCTAGTGATTAGAGATGCTGAGCATTTTTTTGTATGCTTGTAAGCTATTTGTATATCTTCTTCTGTCTTCATTTCTAAAGGGCCAGCTTAGAAACCCGCAAGACCCAGGAGAAGAGGGTCACCACCAGCAAGACATAGGAGAAGAGGGGCACCAAAATGGAAAGGATGTTTCAAAAGAATCGTTAGCATAGTTTTTTTAAGCACTGTATAGATTTAAATGCACAAAGAGTGAATATAAACAGACATGACATCCCAATTAACCTTGGTGACTTTCAGCATTAAGAAGCCACTTTTGCCCTAATGGCAGCTGATAACCTCACCCCACATCTTCCAAAATCACTAACCTGGCTAACAGGTAACATGGTGCTGGGCCAAATTAGCAGGAGACACTAAAACTGAAAGAGAAGACGGGCTGATAAATAACTTGGATCCAGATCCACATTCTTCAACTTGAATTGAGTACATAAATTAGAAACTTGAAAGTGGAGGTCAGTGTGGTCTCAGGACAGTTATTAAAATTGAGTTTTCAGCATTCTCCTATGTAGTATTGCAAAGTTGTTCTTGTAGGAAAAAAAGCAATTCGTGTTTCTTGTCTGCTGTCATTAGAAAAGAAGTCACAGCTATAAGTCTAGACTTTATGATTATTTCACAAGGACTTGTCCTTATGAAATAATCATTGCTTTATGTCAGCCGTAGTTTATTGATCTGCGGAATGCCTGAAATTATTTAGATAGGGAAAATAAGACTTTCTTCTCTTTCCAGCATGCAGAGAAAAATTGTCCTAGGCGCCTGAGAATAAAATAAGCATCTGATATTGGAAACACATTGTGCTCACATTTTTTATTTATTAAGACTCATTTAAAATACGCTCCATATTCAAAGTCTTTCCCACCTTCCCATTAAGAAAAGAATTTTTCTACTTTCACTTGCCAGTAGTTTTTGTTTCCACAAAATGAGAAAGAAAAAAGGGGAAGGGAAAAAGGAAGAAGGAAAGGCAGAAAGAGGAGGAAGGTCAAAAAGAGGAGAAAGGACAGTGGAAATGAAAGGAAGAGACCAGAGTCTGAACAGTGATCTGGATTTTTATCATCCCTCTTTGAGCAGGTAGCTCCTGTGAGGGAGCATGAGGGTTAAAATATTTATGGCAGTGACTGTGAGGTCACCAGCTAATGTGTCCTGGCCTGGAGGGGAAATTCTTGCATCCTCTAGTCTCGGCTTGTAATGGTGTCTCCATGATTCATTGTCTGATAACCAAATCATTTTGGGAGTCGTTCACAGCAGATGTCTCTATGCATCATTTTTACATTCTACAGGAATCACTTCTTTCTGTTTCACAGATGAAAGTGTTAAGTGTAGCATTCAGATACTAATGCATGACATCTGTTCATATTGATAGGGAGGTGTGCCCTGTGTGACTCAATATTAACCTCCAATATTTCTTTTATGACTTATGCAGGGTAAGTCAATGAACCACATTTCTTACTGATGTCGATTGCGTTTTTCCTAACTTGACCGTCTGCAAACAGTCCATGTCAGAGAGGATACCAGGCCAGAGTGCCAGAAGAGCTCTGTAGAAGAGGCCTGTGTTGGGTGTTCTTCTCCCACATTGTCCCCAAACACCAGAATTTGCCCAACTTAGATTTTGAGCATCCTTTTTGCCCCATGTGGAGTGTCTCTTTTCTTTGATTGCTTGGTAGCCCAGAACTGTAAACAGTTACCATTTCAATGCCTTCCAAAGCAACTTCAGAAGTGTTCTGTGTATTAAATTAAAAGTCTTCCCCCAATCCAGGTCAGAAATATCATTTCTTAGGCCATCTTCTAGAACTCCCATAATTTTATATTCTACTTGAAGTCTGATTGATCATTATTTATGGTGTGAGGTAAGGATCTAATTCTGTTTTCTAAATGACTAACTTAAAAGTTGGTCCAGACCTACTTATTGAAGATGCATGCTCCCAATTGTATGCTGTATGGTTGTATGCTCAGTTGTATGCTCCCAATACCACATACTCCTAATCCTTTTGTTCCATAATAATCCCTTATTTCTGATCAATTGAGTTCCCCACTCTGTTTTCTCCTTTTAAGAAATATATTGAGTATTCCTGACCCTTTGTTCCTCCATATACACTTTAGAATCGGTTCATTTTATCCACAGGATAACAACACAGGTGTTGTTATCAGAACATGTTGGGGTTTCAGATTAGAAATTTGATTAGAATTGAATTGAAAGATCAATTCATTAAGAATTGGTCTCATTATAACCTGAGCATCCTATCTCTGAACATGAGATATCTTTTTTGAGAGGAGGGAGAGTCTATAAAGTTTTCAATCAAGTATTAAAATTTTCTCCATAAAATAAAAGTAGCTGGATTTATCCTTGGGAAATTTACATTTTGATACTATTATAAATAATATTTTTTTAAATTAAATTTCCCGATGTATAGAAGGACTACAGTTTGTGTCTAGATAGCCCTAAGGAGCCCAAGTTACCCAGAATGTTCATAAAACTTTCTTTTAAGACATCAAGCAATGCTTTATCTGTAGATCTCTAGTCTTTTTACATAGACTACAGTGTTATTATAGAACTATTTTGCTTCAGTAAATGACAGTTTTCTATTTCTTTTCTTACCTTGCTATGCTACTTCCACTTCCAATAAACCATTCAACAGAAATTACTTTAGGTACTTGATGTTTTTTTGTTTGTTTGACTTTGGTATTAGGGCTTTAACCCAGGGTTGTTGAGTTACTTTTTGTTGTTGTAATTTTGTTTTGTTTTGTTTTGTTCTGTTTTGTTTTGTTTTTTGAGACAGGTTCTCACTAAATTGCTGAGGGCCTCACATTTGTGATCCTCCTATCTCAGCCTCCCAAGTCACTGAAATTACAGGCATGCACCATTTTACCCAGCTCTTAATCTTAGAGTCAATATTTTAATGTGTCACACTGAGTATTGTGTATAATTTTTTGTGTCTATTCTTTTTTGAGTCTTGTCTGTCCTTACTTTGCTAAAAATTTGAATGTTTACCAGTGATTTTTTATGGAAAAATTGGGACCATTTTATGCTATTTTTGTTCTTGGATCTGCTAATAGGATGAAATAAATCAATGAAGTATCTCATGTTAAACTACCTTGCACACCCTGAGTTAAACCCAACTTACTCATCTTTTATGTTTCACTGAGTTCCAAGAGTTTGTTAATATATTCAAGATTTTTACATCTGTTTTGTATTAATTAGTTTAGGAACCAATGTGCTGTAACACAAAGACCCAACATATATAGAACACATAAGACAGACTACACTTTCCTCTCTGGTAACAGTCTGTGGAAGGAAGTGCTCTGTGCTGCAGGGCAGCTTTGTGTGTTATGGACTTGGCTCCCAAACCATCACTCTTTCTCAGCCAGTCAAACAGGGACAGAGAGTCCTGAATGTTCTTCTTTAAAAGATGACCATGAACTGAGACAGCCATTATTACCCTCTGTACATGTATGATTACACAAATGGTATGAATCTCTATTGTGTAGAACCACAGAAATGAGAAGTCATACCCTGTTTGTGTACAATGAATCAAAATGCAGTCTGTAAAAATTTTTTAAAAATCTGAAAAAAATAAAATAAAATAAATGACCAGGAAATTTCCCTCCTTATATCCATTAATGTATCATTCACTCTGTTAATTCCATGGTTAAAAACAGCTACAAGAGGGCTGGGGATATAGCTCAGTTGGTAGAGTGCCTGCCTTGCAAGCACAAGGCCCTGGGTTCAACCCCCAGCACCCAAAAAAAAAAAAAAAAAAAAAAAAATAGCTGCAAGAGAAGCTAGAAAATATTTTCTCTGACCAGGTGATTATGGGCTTTGGTTATACAAACTTCCGTGTGAATTTCTAAAAAAGAAAACAAAGGAAGTTTTTTAGAAAACTAAAAGAAACAAAGGAAGATTTCAAGCTGGGAGACAGTTAACAGTTCCAATACATATAGCCATAAGAGAGTATGGACTATCTTTTTTTTTTTTTTTCTATCGTCCTTGTCTCAAAAGTTGACATCAAGGTCATGTTATCTGCCCCTTCAAAAAATTAGTTTTGCAAATAATCTCTTTTACTGACCTTCGATACAATTTAGGTAACGTAGTGACTGAAAATATTTGGCAGAATTGATGGGTAAATAAATATCACCCTGAGTTTCCTTTGAAGAAATATTTTTATTTTATGATTTTAAATGTTCAGCAATCAGGATGCTATTGAGCCTTTCCATTTGTCCCCAAGTCAGTTTTTGATACAGTTTTAAAAAATAATTTGTCTATTATTTTCAAGTTATTAAAAAATCTTTTCCTGTATTTTTGCAGAAGCATTTGCATTTATTCCATCCTTTCCTTCTGATTATAATTTAATAATCTATTCCCTTTATTCTTCTCTCTCTCTCCCATTTTTTTCCCTTTAAACATTTTTGTAAATTTTATTCTTCTGTTCAAGAATAACTCTGGTCTGTCTTAACCCTCACTGTTGCATATTTGGATTTTATTCCAGTCATCTCTTCTCATTTCCTGCTTCTTTTTGTTCTGTTTGTTTCTATTTTGATGCTCTTGCAACTTCTTGAGACACATGCTTCAGTGTCCCTATGTTTTGATATTCAGAATCATCATTAGGATTCAGTCCTATATATTTTCTAATTTTTATCACTGTTTCTTTTTTAATGTTTGAGATTTTTAGATAAAAATGTTTCCCAAAGAAGCAAAATTAAAAACTGTATATATACTATCTAAAATAGTATACTATCTCTCATAGAAGAACAAAAAAATGATAAAATATTCATATGCCTGCAATTCATTGCAAAAACAGAAAGAACAAATTAACAATGGTTTATATCCACAAAATTTGCTACCTGTAAGTGGCAGTGGCAATTACAAAGGATGAAGTCTGGGGAGAAGTGACATGCCTCTTGTATCTTATTTATTTTTGGCACAAGATTTATTTTTAGAAGCATGCTAATGGTGCACATACTCAAAATAATAAATTCAACTAGGTTGGAATAAGTTGAAAAACTAAAATTGAAAGCAGACTAAATAAATTAACCCCAATTTTCTTTCCAATGAATTCCATAACCACATGGAAAGAAAATTTTAATACACTAATCCACGTACCTTATGAAAACAATATTTGACTATATACTCTTGGGAAAGTTGATGACATGAGAATTGAAAACAAAACAGAAATTCTTTTTTTTTAATTTTAATTTGTATGTTTGCTATATTATTTTGACAACAAACTGGGTTTTTCCATTTTTCCCCACTTTTTTTCATTCCATCACATTGAAAATGAGGAAAACAAAAATGGCTTGGCATGCACTCAACATTTTGGATTCCTCAGATGAAGGGGGCATTGCACACCCACTCAGAACAGAGAGAGAGGAAAGTGGATCCCCCCCTCCAGGCCCACACACACCAGATCAAAACACTGGGATCCAGTGCAAGAAGTTCCCCGAATGATTCCATCATCACGACCAAAATCATGTAACAGGATGCCATAATGACGTAACCACACCAAGAAATAAAGAATGTTTAAGCTGCAGGGCTTGAGACTAGAGATTAGGGATCTTTCCTGCTTTTTGTTTGTTTGTTTGTTTGTTTACTTGCCACACAGAATGAGGGGTAGTGAGTGGGAGAAGACAGACTGACAAACACCTAGCAGGACAGGAAGGGAGAGGCCATTTCTCAAAGGTCAGATGTTTTCCTGATCAGCTTGTGGTTTTCCTCTCTACCCTCGTCTTGGGGTCACTTTCCATAGGATGGTCTTATCTGGGCCTCTGTCTTCCCTTGGACGTGGCTGCTCTGGGCTGTCTCTGACGGGGCTGGGCTGTTGCCTTCGCACAGCAGGGTGACAACAGCAGGCACCATGGGCTTGTTTAGGCTTCTCCTCGGTGGGGACATCTTGGGCCTTGGAGGACAAGGATGGTGAGTTGTCAATGGAAGCTTTAGGGCACTCTCTGTCTCAGCAGAGCTGGCCTTCTCCTCCCAGGGGGTGACAGTCTGGGGACCTGCCTGCTGGGAGCAGTGTCAGGGGGGTCCTCTGCCCCCTTCTCAAAAGGGGTATCTGCTTTGCCTTTGAGGCCAGGGCTGATTCAGCAGTGGGGTCCAAGTAGGGCAGTGGGACCTTCTCCTTCCTTCTGCCCTTTCAAGCTTTGTCTTCTGGTTTGACTTCTTCTTGTGCAGCTTTTGATCCCCATCATTGTTTTCAGCCTGTTTGGTTCTCATACAGCACAGCGTGGTTGCATGGCCCCTTGCCTTCTTCCTGCCTTCTCTCCTTTCCTCCTCTCTTAAGGCTGGAACACTTTTGAGTTGATTCTGGTTTCTATAATGGAATAGGTGAAGAAGTTTTGGAATATTGGGATGCATTAAAAGATCGAACAAGTGAGTAAATGTGTTATCATTGGGAGCTGAGTTTGTCACTATGCAAGAACGGACATGCAAATATAGAATGAGGGAAGGCAAGGAAGATCCCTGCAGGGATGGATTGGAATTGGAGCAATTGGTGTACATTTATAATTTCTACAATATGTATACATGTTTGTGTATAATTCGTATGATATGAGTATGTGCATGAATACATGTGTGCATGCATATCTACTTGCCTATGTGTGTGCATATGTGTAGATATGCATATATGTGTGTGCATGCATGTGTATGTATATGTCTATACATACACACATACATCTTCTAGCTTACTGAAAGGACCAGGATGCAAAGACCCTCAGTTACTATGACAAAGGCATCTAGTATCCTGGTCTTAGATTTAAATACCATGCCTAACTAAGAGGACTATGCCATGGTTCTGCTGAGCGATGGCTGTGTTTGCTTTTTCTTAAATGTATTTATTGTGCCTTTGTTTTTAAAAGATATTGTCAATGAACATTTCGGTTGATGCATGAATCTTTCTCTATTCACAGAAAGAATACCCCATGTTGTTATTTCCCCATTATTACTTTTGAGAAGTAATCTCTTAAGTGAAAAACCTTTGCCAAATTCAACTTCACAGAATTCATTTAAGCCAAGAACGATTCATGAACTGGCCAGCACTCAGAACCAGAAGAGGTTCCGAGAGCTGTACTCTGTGACCTGAGCGGTGAGTACTTAAGAACAGAACAGAAAGCAAAGCACAGGAACAGCTGGACTGTTCCCAGCTGGGTGTGTGTGGCATTTGGACATGGTCTTCAAATCAGCTGGTGTTTGAGATTGACTGAGATGCCATTATTAGCTATTTTTTTTACAAAAATTAGACTCCTGAGTTGGGTTTTGATTCATTTATGTACTAACTTAGGTTGCAACTAGTTATATAGGAGCCAGCCTCAGGGCAATGGTCCCCTGCTGGCTTAATCTAATGTCTCCCAGTGGAGTTGTTATTCTTTTTCAGGTAATTTGATCCACCATTCCCTCCCCTGTTTTTAAGATGTTTTCTTTGTCTTTGGTATTCTGGAATCTGCTATTATGTGATTATTAAAATTTTTACTTGTACTATTCAGTATAGATCCTATAAAACAATGTATGAATAGTGTAAATAGTATACAACTGAGGAAATTTTTAGTCATTAATTCTTGAAATCTTATTTGTGCCGCATATTCTCATTTCCTTCTAGATTTCCTGAACAATATATTCTTTACCTTCCCACCCTAATCTCTATATTACCTGACTAGTGTTTTTGTATTTCCCATCTCTGTCTCTGCATTTTGTTTTGGATAATTTCAATAGATCTAGTTCCAAATTCATCCATTCCTTCTAAGTTGTATATAAAAACTCTGAGTAACTGAGCTTTTAATTCCAGATATTCATTATAATTTCTAGAAGTTCTATTGTCTTTCAAATAGTTTATCTTTTCTTAAGTCTATTGTCTTTTTAGTTATGTTTTCAAACCTGTTGGACTTTTTGCATATTAAAAATAATCATTTTATATACCACGCTTGACAATTCCAGTATCTGAAAAGTTGTAATTCTAATTTTACTCTCTCTTCTTTCGGAGCTGTAATGTTCTTGAAGGTCTGTTTTCTGACTTTTTTTCCCTATTGTGATACCCCTTTCCCAGTGTATTCAGGCCATTCAGGCACCTCCTTTTGTGGGACCCCAAATTAGAGGCCTGGGCTGGACTCTGCTGGTCTTTGCATTCTGCCCATGTGTTTCCTTAGATTGTGAAAAGTGATGCCCAGGTTCATTTTGGGGGTAAATGCCTCAGAGTTAAGGTCATCTGCAGTGCTTTGCTTACCTGTTTAGGTTCCTGTTCTCACTTGATTTTGGCCTTTCTGTCTCAAGTTATTATTTTATTTTGAATTTCAGGCTGTTTCCCTGAAGTGGGGGGTATTAGTCAAGGTGTCTGGTCCATCAGCCTGCTAGAAATTTCTAGAAGTCCCCTGTATTTATTTTAGTCAATTCTGTCTAATTTATACTTCATATTTTATTCAATTGGTAAAAGCATAAAACGAAAAGCTGGAAGGTCACTGACCTAATCTAACATGTTCATGTCACCTACGAAGAAACAGGAATAGCAGCGTCAAAATTCTATGAGTGACACACAGGCAGCAGGAGCAGGAAAATGTGAGTCTGGGGGCTAAGATCTAATATCCTTGGCATAGCAGAATTTGTGACTACAAACCCTTGGGCATGTAGGTCACCTTCTATCCACACACAACCTCTGCTCCCTTGAAATGGTCAGACTCAGCCTTCATTGGAGGTACATTCTCAAAACCAGCAATGCTGGAAATTCACCAAAACTGTTTTCACATGCATTCAGACATTGAGTTCTACCAATTTTGATATCAGGTTAGATTCCTTTTTTGTTAAATGATACCTCCTGAGCATTAAGCAACACCTCCTAAGGACTTCCAGGCAGACTGTCCTTCACAGGTGTGGAGCCACTGAATGGTTCTACCACATGTAACCACTGTTTCCAGTTGCTTCTAACTCCTTGATCTTACAAACTGATCTACTGTGAATGCCTCTATAGTTCATCTTTCTTTACTTAATATATTTAATTATCTGCTGAAGTTAAATTTCCAGAAGTTAAATTGTGAGGTCACATAGGGCATTTGTATGTTTAAGGCTGGTGTTGTTTTCATCATTCACTTGAACTAAATAGTGATGCCACGGCAAACGAGCGGACTACTTTCCTATGTATGCATATATTTCTATGGACACTTTACCATTCATTATCTCCTTCACTTATTGTTTGTCCACAGATCTGGTGGTGGTAATTCACAGTCCCCTGTCACTGATGTGCATTACTGATGGGAATAGTTTTTTTGACACGAATTCTGCTTGGATTTGATCACATGAGAGTCCAGCGATATCATTTCTAGCAGATAACATTGAAATATTGATCATACAAAGTAAACTAGAATCTGCTACACAGCATGGTTTTAAATGTGTTTTCCCTTAATAGGAGGCAGGATTTTCATTCGTTGGACCTCTTGCTGCCTGAAAGTCAAAGCCCACTGTCGCGCCCCTCCTGTTCTTGTGATTATGCTGTGTAAAATGGCATTTCTACATTAAGGCTTTAGACCAGCAGGCACCAGACCAGCTGGAATGTATCTGAAATGGCTATTTCTTTCTCCCCACAATGGAGAGATATTTAAACATCTATAACTCTTTTACCAACTAACCTCTGTCTGTTAGTGGTAAAAGAGTTATAGATGGTACGAATTCATCAGTTGGGAATTGGAACCTATTTGTAAAATGCCTGTTTGCAAACTCCTGCCATCGAGACTGTTCAGATTGCAAGTTCTATTGCAAAGAGAAGACAGGGCCAGTGTGGGAAAGATAGCTTCAAGTTTAAGTTACATTTAAACATTGAGGAGGTGTGGTTACTACACAAAAGCCACTTTTTTGAGTGAAGGTTAGAAAAATTGGATGTGCAGCTGGCTTAAGTCATTACTGGTCTTATCAAAGCTTATCAAAACTCTTCTCAAACACTGGGGGTGAATTTTCCTGGTCATTTGTAGTGTCCATTTAGTTACAATGATGACCCTTTACAAAGATTTTATGTTGATTTTCCTTTGAATTTGAGGCTCACACTATATAGGATACTGAGTTTAGACAGACTCAATCCCATAGAAACTGAGTCAGAGAGAAGGCCAATGACTGCTCTTAATTTGGTATGAAATTGGACACAGACTCACAACAATTATGTGACCTATAAAAATGAAGCAAGAATTTATGCACTAAGAAAAAATTTTAGAGAATCTGTGTATGCACATATGTCTATGGACACTTTACCAACTTATTTGTATAAGGGCATGTCTTTGTCATAGAATTGATGCCTATACATTTCCTGGTGTTGTTCTTATTCTTTGGATGCAATTGAGTCATTGTAATTCTCAGGGCAAGCTTACAGAGACGATTTAATCTTTAAGAATTAGAACAATGCACAAAGATTATCTGGGAGATTTGTTTAAATAGCAGATTTGAGGTGCTGTCTCCTAAGATTCTAATCTAGTATGCCATGAATGGAGCCTAGGGGTGTACCTTATCAACAGGCACCCCCCAAATTCTGATTTGGTTGGCCCCCACAACAGGAAAACACCATTAAAAAATAAATTTTTTTTTAAAAGATAAAACTTAAGGGAATAAGAATTGGCCCTGTAGAAACTGTAAATGGGGAATCTTCTTTTATTGGATAATTTATTTTTATAAATAAATTTATGTTTATAATTTTTTATTTAGCGTCCTGATTCCTTAAGCATCAAGGCGAATACACTGTGATTAGTGTGCAAGTTTTCAGGCTCCAGTGCCAGAAACTCTTTGAAGGCCACCCCTGCCTGCAACCCACTGGTGACTTCACTGTCCCCATGCTGCTGGTTGCCTCTTTGCCCTCCCTTCTAAGGGAATGGGAGAATGGGGAGCAGAACCTTTCAACTACCTGTCGACACTAAATATAAAGCGAAACAGCCAGGTGGTTGCTTTGAAAGCCCAAACTGGTGTCAATATAGTCAACATTTGGTGACTGCTTAATTCCTTCCAAACTGTTGACTTGAATATCCCATAATCTCAAGGGTATATGCTCTCAAGTCTGACCCTCAAGTAGGTAACTGAAGCTTTGAGGGGTAATGCAGGGTCACAGTTCCATCACATGTAAACTAACCCTGAAAGTCAAGATCTTAAAGGTCAACAGAAAAAGAAATTTCACAGGGTGGCCTGGGCCATTGTGTGATTTAGGGCTTGAAGTCTCTCCATAGAAATCCTCCTGTGGTCTCACTCCCAGCCATCTACATATCTACACATCTAAGCTACATTCTAGCTCATGCTGGGAAGAAAGGGAAGACCAGGCAGAAAGCTAGGAGGAAGACTAGAGTGGAAAGCTTTCATTTGTTGTTGACCTTCTGCTTTAATGCAGAACATAATGCCAGTTCCTTTGCCCTTTTCACTTAAGGTCACAAAAAAATACTCCATCTGTATTTTGACCTGTGCTTCCTTTCATTCCAGGAGCTAAAGAGTTATTGATGATGACAAGGACTGGTTTTTACATGGGGAATCTATCCCTGAGCTTTGTTTCTATGGTTGAGTGAATGTCCTCTGAGACCTTTAAAAAACAACCTCCTCAGTTCATCAGGATATTTCTTCATCAGTCAGATAGCATGAGTATTGCAGGTCAGTTTCATCTCCCCAGTCCTCAGTTTCCTTCAACTGAGGGACTTGAACTAGATGCTCCTGGATTTGTTCCAAAGCTTTGGGAATTGTTTGAAGTATTGGATAAGGTTAGCTCAGTGTAATTAGAGGGCAGTAATGACTTTTTTTCTTTTTATTAGAGCATTGTTGACTCCTCACCCTTTTTGTGCTTTTGAATGTAACAATATTGTTCTAACAGAACATCTTCCCTTTTTTTTTGGTGCCCAGGACCTTGTGCATGCAAGGCAAGCACTCTACCAACTGAGCTACATTCCCAGGACTAACAGAACATCTTCTGATGATGAAGGTGGTCTCATGGTCTTTGGAAGAAGAAAGGAAAGAAGGAGGGATAGAGAAGATAGGAGGAAGGATAAGACAGAAAGAGAGAGAAAGGAAGTAGAAGAGGACGGAGAGTAGAAGAAATAGGAATGAAAAGAAAAAGAGAGGGAAGGAATGGAAAGAAGAAAATAAAGTAGTAGCCAGAAGTCATAGTAACAGGTAGTGGATGCCACCACTGCAGTTAAAACTCAACTAAGCTTGTTTGTGGTGCCTGAGGGTCTAATAAATCATAGTTCATGGGACCAAAGTTTACCAGGCTCCTCATGGTGTGGAACCTAACTCATCCCACTACTGTTTCCTGAGACACAATATTTTTTGGTATTTCTTTCAATTCTCCTTTCCTGAGCATCCATTTTTATTTATGGATTTAAATTCCATACACAGAATGAACAGCCTAAGAGTTTTTCCTTTGTCACTCTTCCATCCTGCTTAGTGGCATAACCCTGGGGGCTTTCCTGAAGGCCATACTGCAGGATCACCGTGTGTGGGGAGTTCCCCACATAGCCCTTAAAGAATCTGCCTTGGCTTAAACTCCTTTTATGTTTTTGTGGGTTTAAAAAGATTCACAAGTAGCTTCTTGTGTCTCTGTCCTTCATAGGACAGTAGATGTCTCTGCCAGAGTTGGCAGGAGAGCTGAGGATGGCTTGGTGGGAATGTTCATGGATCTGAACAAATATTGTTCCCTGCTTGTGCTAGAGAGGTCACCCTGGTGCTTTGCATTCTAACTTCAGGACACTGAAAACTGATTCTGAAGAAACACTTACACTTTGATATTAAATCAACTGGAATCTCTTTGGTCTGAAAATTCCTCTTATCTGTCATCAGAAGACCTTGATTTGTAAGAAATCTTGATAGCAGGTCTCAAGAAATGGTCCAGCATGGGGTCTCCTGCTTCTCACCAAAGAAGGTGGTCCTCCTAATGTGACATGACTGCTGCAATCCCATCCCAAGCATCGTTTTTGGGGGAGTCAGTCATTGGTTATTTGACCTTAATCCCTGGAGCCATAGATGAAGGAAAACAAATTAGATCCCACATAGGTTCAGGGAGACCCATGTGATCCTTCTACAATTCATATTAGAAGCCAGAAAGAGCCTCCCAGCAGATAGAAAAAGAAATTTCACAGCAAATTATGAGTTAAAAAGAATATCCTTTCTGTACTTACCAGCATTTTCCTTCTTTCCTAAAATCTAATGCTGCTCTGGTTTGCAGTTGAAGGGTTGGATTTATGTCCATATGCTCAATACTTTTAAGTCTGGCTGCCTGTTTTACTGAAACCCAACAACACAGATTCTAGCAAGACCTCAATATGTGGTAAATACAAAGTTTCTTGTTTCAGGAAGAGGTATGCAGTGAGAATTTTAGGCTTGAAGTTATATATAAACCCTTAGTTGGTTTTATTATTAATATTTAGTCCACATGTAGATTTTTTTCCTGGTAATTCATTCTCTGCAGAATGTGCTAGAAAAAAAGTTGGAAATTTATGAAAGCAAGAGCGATAAATCAACTGCAGCTTCCAGAATGTCACATCAGGGAAGCACCTCTAAGTTTTTCATTGTTTTTTAAGGATTTGCCAGACAGCTCCTATTCACTTTAATGAATGTAACTTTGTCACTGTGGAAAATTCAGGGTTAGACAGTGTCAAGTGTGCATTGACTGCATAGAACCCAGCTGAAGCTGTGATTGGTTTCCACATATCTTATTCATTGTTTTTTTTCTACACATTCATATCCTTGTTGCCCTCAGTTACATTTATTGCCAAATTGCTTTAATGTCGTCGCCTTCATCTAAAACTCTGTGTCCAAATGCATTTGAAAGGAGGTAGATTGTCCATCTTTTCTCTTTCAAAGTGTAGAAGAAAGTCCTGTCATGGTATAAAGAAAGTAAACTGTTTTGTAAGCTATGCATCATGTCTTGATTAAAGTATTTATGGCATCTCTGAGACGTCTCAGGAAACCAAATTAGAGGCTGGTCAGGAAAACAGCATTCTTACTCAGAGCCTCAAATATTACAGAGCTAAACTTGAAATTTCTCTACTATTTATGTTCTTGTCCTTAGGAAAAGATAGCCAAGTATATTTCTGAGCTCTAATGTAGAAAAAGTTGGAGTATAAAATTATTTTCCTTAGGCTGTGGAGAGTCTTATTTTTTAAAAATCTTATCTTTATTAAACTTAAGTCAGATAAATTCTCTAACTTATAGAACAAATTATTTTAAGACTCTTCCTTGTTAAGTGCAATATGGGGATTGCTGCTAAGATTAGATTCTTATATTTTTGTGCATAGACTCCCCAAACATTAGGAAGTTGGTTATTCTAATTCTGGCAAAAATTTAACAGGAAGTCATCACCCAAGACCGATCACCATTTCAATGCCTTTTCTGCATTAGAGTTACTGAAGCAGCGTCTACCATTTCAGTATTATTGCTGTATTGATAACCACATTTCTAATTCACTAAACATATAATCTAGATGTCTTCTTTCTTCACACTTTTAAACAAAATACTTGGGTAAGTTGCTCTCTGAGGTCCATGTGAGCCTTAAAACTTTATGATTTTGCATTCTATGAGATAAACTGGCCTCTTGTCTTCTAATCGAGCCCACCTCCTAACTCAGATATAGCCTTTTCCCTATTCCGAGTAGGAAGCATCAAAAACATTTTATGGGTAGAATATTTTTTAATCTAATAAAATTAAGACATGAAGAAGAAATCAACTCAAATTTCAGTGAAAGAGAGTGACATTTAGAAGATACTACTAACTTGAAAATGTTTAAATCACCTTCCCTATAGAGATTTTGCTCCTAGAATGACCTAGTATATACTATGCCATATCACATGATCTGACACCGACAGTCTTGTGGAGTATGAGAATTCCAATGAAGAGATGCCATTAAACCAATAAGGCAGCTGCTTTTTGACTCTTTTTGTTGATTCGAATATAGTGCCCATCCATTTGGGCACTCACCAAACAAGAACCTGCCAGGCACTATTCTGAAATTTTAACCATGGTTCTAAACCAGTATTATTGTCATTTCCAGTAGAAAGGAAGAGAACAAGTGGAGAAGCATGATAAAGGGGAGGCAGCCATGCCCTCCACCATTATGAAAAGAAGATATTTCTATAAAGACTGATCTTCATCATGCGTACATTTCATTCGTTCATACATACAAGAATTTACTTTAAACACAGATTGGTAATTCCTGACTGGTCACTTCCTGGAATCAGTCCCCATTCTAGTAGCTGATCCTTCCAGGAAAATTGATCAGCACAAAGCCAGTGCATGGAAATCTTACTCCAAGGCACCTTTTCCTCCATCCAGACAGTCTGTGGCATCCTCATGGGCATTTTGTATCATTACCCTTTGCAGTTTCCTAGTCAGAGACTTCATATGAAGTGAAAGTTGAAATGAATTACCTCCTTGGATGTCTGTGCTCCTGGGGAACTTCATCCTAAACCACTTTTTAATTAGACAGCCTTATTCCAGGAATTTCTAAAATCCCACTTCTTGGAGTTGCTGGGGGTTTTGGAGCGCACACAGAGACACAGCTAGAGAGCTTATTCCACAGACTTCTGCACAGACTCCCTCTGATCCCATTGACCCAGTGATTTCCTAGCCAGCCAGGTCTTTTCTAAGTGGACAGCCAGTCATACAGTAGGGGAGGTTTGAATGGAGGGCAACTGTCCACCAGAGACTAATACAAGGCTATCAAATCACTATTTTTCTGCAACCTAAGGTGATCCCAAAGACCAAACCAAAGAAAAGTCTTTTTCCTAGTTCTTTAGATTATTTATGACATCCATCCTCCTCACCACTCCCAGATTGTTATCCTTTATTTCTGGAACTGAATTAAATAACGGCTACTCTGTCAAGACATTTCCATAAGGTTAAGATGAGGTAACCTGTTTAACAAGTATTTCATTAGGGAGAATAAAAAAGGTAGACTGAGAAATTCCAGTAAAAGTTTGTTATATAATTTTAAATGCTTTAGAATAACGTCACAATATCCTGCTTAAAAAAAGATCGGTCCTTTGTGGGAGATGTTATTAGCGAAGTCCTTGAAGCAAGTGGTGGAAAATGGCTTTTTCATTACTTCAAAGGCAATATTAAAGGACCATGAAATTCAAAGCTCCTGGTTTTATCATAGACATTTTTATGTCAGGATTTAAACATTTTCCGTCTCGACATTCTGCTAACAACTGTAGTTTTATAGGAAAGAATGGTTCTAATTGGCCTGGATCATAGTATGATTATTAAATGATAGACATCAATTAAACTTATATTTAAATTGAAGATATTCACATCGGATAAGAGGAAAGTATGATTATAATTAAATGCGTAAAAATGTATAATCTTCTTTGAGAGTACACTTTAAACCTATTAAGAGGATAAAATGTGATTATTTGTTGGAATATAAACTGTCACAAAAATTCTTCTGCCTATTTCACCCCTGCTTACTGTCACTAAGCATAAATAAAATGTCTCATACATATTTTCCCTAATCTTAATATGATTATGGGGTACTTTATGTAGATTACCATGTTGAGGCCGTATCATTTAGGAATAAGAAGAAGCAGACAGAGGGGAAATGCTGGAAATAATAACAGTTTTGCTCTTGTGAATCAAAGTTGTCAACATACTTGTGTTCCCCAAATTAACCTTTTGGTTCCCAGAATTTAACCATGTGCCATTATTATAGCCTTCGCATGAATACAATAATACAATAACAAGGAGTTCAGTACTTAGGAGATCAGCAATAGCTTGTATTTATTCATATGGAAATATAGAAAAGTATAAAACTTGCTAAATAGAGATATGTGTAAGTTTAAAGTATTATTTGTTCAACTACTGGGGATCAGACCTAAAAAACAAATCAGGTACCTAATACCTTCTTAAGCAAACAAACAAAAAGCTGAGACCACAAAATGATTATCTCAGAGTTTTCATATATCTTTTCACATGAAAACTCTTGAAAATAGGAGAATTCTTCACTGACATTCTCTGTCTTCTCAAAATTCCTTTTTCTGTTCCTTTGATATATCCCTCACTGGGTCCCTCCAGGCATTGACAGCTGTCCATTGGTGTTGACCCTACTCCCGCCATGTTAATGGGGGCTGCCAGTCCCATCCTTCTTGCCCAGACATGGCTATGTGATCTGGTTTTATCTAATTAAATGAGACTCTAGATTTTTGTTTAATGATAAAGGAAGAGATTCTCACCTATCCATGGAATCCCATCACACATGATCTAAAGAAGGAAGTGCGTTTCTTGGATTCTAGCTGCAGCCATCTAATGATGCTAGGTGAAGCCAGCCTGGGGCTGAAGCAGTAGGGAGAATGGCAGGGCTTGGACCCAGACCTCTAACTGGACTTCACCCACCTCCCCAGCTCTTCACTATCAGTTCCATGAGCCTGTTAATTTATTTCATGACTGAAGCCTAATGGAGTATCCTTCTGTTGTTTGCAACTCAAAGCATCCTACCAGATACAGAATTTGTACTAAGAGTGATAGTGTTTTGCACCTTACAAATCATGAAGGCTTGAACTAACTATATCTAGGTAAGCAGGACAAATGAGAAAAAGTTCTGTTTTCTTTTTCATAGTTGGGAGCTGGCCGATCTTATTATCACAAAATGACTGGCTGAATGATGCCTATTGTACCTTATAGCAGAGTTCAAGTACCAACCAAGATTGTAGGATTTAGTCATTTAGTAGGAAAAAATTGTAGCTTTCACTAAAATCCTTCAGAAGGGAGATGAACTTGCCTTGAAACTAACCAATCTGAAAGAAAAAAGAAAGACGGTATGACTTTTCTAAGTGAAGCCCTTTCTACAAATGAAAAGGACTATAAAGAAAATGACTTTTCTTCCTCAACAGATAAAAATCTGTTTATCTAGAGACTGACAAATTGAAAAGAACTGAATTACCAAAGAATCCTCAAGCCAATGGTTTGACTACTGTTGATCCCTAGGGTAATCTCCAAGGTCTTATAATTACATACATAGGCCCCCAAAGTACTTTACGTCTAGAAAAAGAACTCTTCCAAATGTCCATCTTTGAAGTAACCCTACAAAAGAAAGGATAGGGAAGATCCTCCCAGACAGTAGGAGATAAAGTCTCCAAGACCAGCCCACTAAATCATTTGCTGTTCATGTAAGGCAAAGACCACATATGAAATGTGTTATGGACCAATGACCGTTCCATGTTTCTTCCCATTCTTCTTAAAAAATCATGTTGCGGCTTGCCATTCTCTCTCCACCATTATTTATTTGGGAGTGTAGTTGATGCATAGTTCATCATTTATCTGCTGGTTACTTCTCATTAGTTGTTATATAAGGATTCGACTAAAACGAAACTTCACCTAGAAATTCTGCACTTGATCTCTTGGTAACTGGAAGAGACTTGGGTTATCTCCCTTGAAATAGTGGTTCTCAGCTTTGGTTACACAAGTGAACCACCAGGAAAGTTTTAGAAATTCCTATGACTAAACCATGCTTCACATTAATTAGGACTCTCCAAGGGATGGATCTCTGAGGCATCAGATGATTCCAGAATGTAGCCTAGCCAGCCACTACTTTCATTTGTAGGCTTGGATTTGGGGAACTTGATATAAGAAGGAGGATGTGTGTGGATATCTGTTGGCAAATGATGGCAGTGGTCCCTTGTCTTGCTCTTCAAATCATTTGGTAACGGTTTTCAGTTGACCCCACTCTAACTTTAGTCAGTCATAGGAACAAACAAACCATGCCACAGGAGAGGACGCTTGATTTATTCTGTTCCCATTGGAGTAAAATTCCATATTTTGTTTTACTGTTGGGAAAGAAAAAAATAAAAAGGATAAGTATGTAATGCTATTTGCTCCTCGATAGAATAATGAATTTCCAGATGAGACCAGACCCTGGAGAACTGCAGAATGAGAGTGTTGGAGGTCAGAATATACCACATCTGAAACCTGCCCTACTTTGAATGGAGCTAGTAGGTTCCTCTTATTGATTAGATTACTTTGGATTTTTTTTTCTTACATGTAACTGAAAGCATCCTAACGCATACATCCTGTAGTAGACACAGTCTGAGCTCTATTCAGATGCCTGGACTCTTTTTTCCATTTTTCTTCCTCATTTTTTGTACCCATTTTCTTTCAATAGCCTGTACTTATAAAATGCCTCAAAGACCCACTTTTTCACTCTGGCAGTCCATTGGAATTTTGTCCTCCCCAGAGCAAGCTTTAGCCAACTGCCAAACCAGTACATGAGTATGAAGTCCAGCTTCCTTACCTGGAGTGTGACAAATCATGAGCCATAGTTTATACTCCAGACCTTTCTTATATTATCTGCACTTTTGCTTGGCTTCTTCCATTATTTATTCTCCAGGATACTTCCCAGTACCTCCTGGGAGCACTTCCTTAAGGACTGACTTGAGTACAAATCATAAAAGTAAAGCCTATTCTGATCCACACTGGGTGCCAAGTTCTGTAAAGCCTGGGATTGATGGATGTGACTAACTGGCTCACTGACCAATCCCCTTTTCTAAAACCATTGACTCCTTATATGTCTCCTATTTTGCTTTTCCAATGCAACACCAAAACATATGTAGAATAAGATACATGGTAGAACCTAATTTTAGAGCTGAAGTCCAGAGGGATCATTTGATAAACCAGTCATGTTTCATAGAAAGAAACTGAAGTCTGGTATGGTTATAGGACTTTTTCTAACCCTCATGACAGCTTAACAACAGGATCAATACTTAAAGTCATTACATTTTTATGTCATAGACTACTTATCTATTGCTGTACCTAACTCTGGATTCCAATCATTTTTTCATATTATGTTTTCTCTATAAAAAGACGAATTTATTGCCTGTGTTGTACACAGAATTGTCTCAATAGCTGAATTATGAAAGCTGAACGTGGCATCTTTGAATATGATAAATGTAAATCAAGGATTTTTAAACATATGAGTTAAAACTATGGAGTTAGTTCATTCTTGAGCCACATAATAGCCTAGAACAGGACATATGTGACTCAAGGAAATAAAGGGTATAGATTGTATCCTTCACTTATTCTGGACACAGGGTAGGTGTTCAGGAAATGCTTGTTGAGTGTAGTATAGTGAGGTCCACAGGGCATACGGAAGAGGTTTCCAGTGTCAATAGAGAAGAGGTAGACACACCTAGTTAAATTACAGTAGAGAAAATGGGCCTTGTATGAAGAAATGAAGGAATTCATTGCTCTCTTATTAGAGGTATAAAACTCAGGATGTTGAAGAATCTTAAGTTTGTTCCTCTGTGGCATAAAAGGACAGATATTTACCCTGGGGTGTGTCCATATACATGTGTACATGTGTGTAGTGTATTCCTTTGCTATTCTATAACAAGGTCTTATGTAAATGTCTAAGCTGTACCATAAGTAATTAAGGAAGAAACTACCTGGCCTGTCCCAGAATAGTATTTCACCCTGGAAGCCAGCAGAAACATGGTGCATGTGAATCTGGGGATAATGACTGGGCCCATGGTCTGTTCCAACCTTGGTCTTATACTTTCTCTACCATCACCATGGAGGCCCTGGTGTATGTTTTCTTAAAAAATTACAGATGTATCTTACACAAGCCCAGAAAGATTTTTATTTCAAATAAATAAGCAATGCCTTAAAGACTCCAGGGCTTTAGCACATATATTTAAAAAGTACTTCATTGGCATCTCAGAGAGTTGTTGATCTAGTTTAAAGGCTTTGGATATGGTTTCTGTCCTGTCTCCAAGGAAAGATCATTCTAAAGCATATATTTTAATGGAGGATAACCTGGGGAAATTCTGTTCTAAATTGATAGAAAGTAAATTATTTACCTACACATGGAGTATTCAAGATTAAATCGATATGAACTTGAAATGAAATTCTAGAAGTGACCATTTTTTTTTCTTTAAATGCTTTAAAACCCAGAGACCAGAAAGATAAAATGCCCAGATAATAGCATTATAAAATTCTCCTCGTAGTCTAGTCCCCATACTAAAAGAAAAGTATATATATCAGGAGGAATTAGGAGAGTTTGCCATGAAATTAAGCTTTGTTAAATCACCAATTATATTCCATGTACCATTTTTCCCTTTTACCTGTTTTAAACCTTATCTCACTTAATCTTCCGTCTACTTTTAAATAGTATATTATATATGGAATAAACAATTATATAGTAAGGTAGAATAACTTTCACAAGGTTGCAACTGTGGCTTTAAACCCACAGTAGTCAAGCTTAAAGGCATAGGGGGAAAATGAATCAGTTGCAAAATATAAATAAAAATGAAAAATTTTTAAATTGTTTAGAAAGTGTGTCAGTCTACTTTTGTTCCTATAATGAAATAACTGATTCAAGCTAACATTATTTTTAAAAAGAACTTTATTTGGCTCATGAGTCTGGAGATTGAAGGGTATGGCACCAATGTCAACTTGGTTGTATTCAAGGTATAATTTTCATTAAGCTTTAAAATATGGAGATGGGATGGACCACCAGTGATGATTCTAGTAACGTGAAGGAAGCATCCGCCTTTACTTAGTAACAGAGGAATCCCTTTAGCCTCTTTCCCTTTCTATCTCTTCTTTCCAGTACCTTAAACATACTCCAACCAGTGGCACATCATCTTCCTCTCATTCTCCACCTTTGATTTGTCCATGAACAGGTCCTGTGGACTTCCACAGGAAAAGTATGACAAATTCAAGGTTGAAGACTACTTGTTAATATTTGCTTAAAACTTACTACATGCCAGCAGATGACTTCAGTTTTTAAGATGTGTCATTAAATCCTCATAAACAGCCTTCTGAGATGGTACTTTTGTTGTCTCTCATTTATATATAAAAAAAAACAAGATTCTATAAAGTTGTGGTCACACTGTCAGGTGGAATAGGGACACTATTGATGAGACAAGAAGCAATAAAGTTAAGTGGGTTAAAGATATAGGTAAATTTTTAGATGGAATGAAGAAAAACTGGAAGTAATTATTTTTATCTTTTCCAAAAAATCAGAGGCAATCTGCAGAGGCTGGTGAGAGGGAACTAAACGTAGAACTTACGTTACTATTGCTAGTCACTTGAATATCAGGCACTTCGCATAAAACTCTTACCAATGTCCAGAAAGGGATTACTCCAGTGAATATTTAAGGCCTTATGTGGCTTACTAAAGACCACACAGTCCATACCTTCCACATGGGTTGCCCCTAAATCTTGGTTATTTCCTCTGTGCCATTTTACTTCTTAATCCTCAAGTTGGTGGAAATGAGCTTGGGAAATTAAGAAAAGCAAGAAAAGTTTGGAACAGAAAATGTGAGGGATGAAGCTCACAGTCAGATGGAAGTGAGCAGAGAATTGCCCAACAAATCCGAGCACCAGATCTGCTGGTTCAGAGTCATAAAGCATGATATCCAAGTGGAGTCTCTCTGATGATTGAATGATTCCCCTTGCAAGACAGTGTGCGGAGTGTGAAGCTTCAAACTGTAGAGATAGAGAACTAGAATGGTCTGAGCAGTACTAACGATGCTGATGTACACAAATATGTAGAATACAGGATTATATGTGATATGTGTCATGAGAGATGAGCAGAGACAATCGAATTTCCCTAACTCTAATTCTACAACTTTAAATCTTATTGCCTCAAAATTGGGATGTGTATTTTGACAGTATCTTTTCATCCTTGGCCATGTGGCCATCTTGACATAGTTGCAATCCTATGCACATTCTTGACCTTGGTTGTGGTTGTTCTTTATTTCATTTGAGTTATGTTCATTGGATATGGATACTACAGGTACCAAGTCGTAGCACCATTTAAAATGTCTTCTAAAACATGATTTCTCATTGGAAAAAAAAGGTATGGAAATAGTGGTGATGCAAGTATGATATGTTAATGAAGCAAACAGTTACATTAATGAAGTAAATATGACCACAAGTCCATATTTTGTGTGTGAGCAACAACCCAAGTATGTTACATGGCCAGCAACCAGAAGTAGATGCAGGTGGTTATGTTTATTCTGAAGATAACTGAAATAGGATTGCCTAGTACAAATCAAGAAATGTAACTATGGGTATGAGAAATAGCCAAACTCCTCGGAAGAGATATTTTCTAGTTCTCTCTTGCTACATATCAGATCACTCCAAAACACTTAAACAATACCAATCATTTTATTAAAGGTTCTGGCTCCAGATCTCTCATACAGTTGCATTTAGGAGGGAACTGGAGAGGGGACAGCTGGCAGTGAAGCAGCTGGAGCCTGGTAGGGCAGCTTCCTCTCTGTGGAGTTGTGAGTCTCTCCCTGTGGTCTCTCTGGGGGTTACTCTGAGCTGTGAAACATCTTGACAGTCCCAGAACAGCCAGCCTGTTTACATGGCAGAGGAAGGCTTCCAGAGTAAGGATGCAGTGGAGCAAGATGGAAGCCCATCACCTTTGACCACCTGGCTTCTAGAATCACTGGCTTCTGCACTCTCTTTGCTCCAAGTGAGTCAGAGGCTGCCCAGATTCAAGGGGAGGGGATTAACTTCACCTCTTGATTGGGGAGTTGTAAGCTTCTATAAGAGCATATGGTCTGCAAGCTATTGTTGCAGCTGTATTTGGAAAATACAATCTGCCACAAGATGAAAGAAATGTCAAAGTGACAAGAAGCTGGCATTACCAATTCATTCATTGTGCAGGACTTAACACCACAGCCTTGAACTTCCATTATCCTTCCTGCTGTCTAAATAGAAGCCTTCTAACTTCCAGCAAGGTGTGACTGAGTCGGGGTGAAAAAAAAAAGATGAAACTACAGGTTATGCTCATTAAACCCTGGTGTTCATGAACTATGTTGCCAGTGTTGAAGGAATTACGGAGGTCAAATTCACAATCACCAGTTTCATGGATCTTCCAAGTCTATATAATCCTATAGCAGTTCATTCAGTAAATTAAAATAAGAATTTGAAATGAAGAAAACACTATGTCATACTTTAACTGTAACATTTTTTGATGCATAAAATAATGATGTGCCTTGTATCTCTGGCATCTTCTACTTTGATATATAATATAATAGGTGCCATGACAGCGTGAAGTCACAGAAATCTGGGAGAGTCAGATACAACCTAAAGGAAGAAACAGTACTGGGACTTCCTCAACTTTGGAAGTAGAAACGAGACTTTAGGGAGAAGCAGGAAGTCAAGGAGTATGTTTGAAAAGCACTTTCAATGGAGCCCCATCACCTCCAAAAGGCTTTACTTTATCATTCTGTATGTTCTTCCTGCTGTAATCAGTCTTTCCACCTTCCCTGTGGAATTCCTGCCAGTCCTTCAGGACTCCTTGCAGGTCCTACCACTCCATGTTGAGAAATTTTCTCATTGGCTGTCACTGGAGGGCAGGGTGGGTGGGCTGGCTCAAGCCTCATAGAGGGTAGAGTTTTGTCTATTCTATCTACCGGGATTTTTTTAATAAGGGTTCTAGCGATGAATGGGTTTCACAAATTAAAAATAAAATTAAAATATGAGCACTGCAATAGAACACACACCGCCTGTTCAAGCACAGGGCAGCACACAGACCAGACATCCTCCATTCATTCAATTAGTGCCTCTTTGTCAAGCATCATCTGGTGTCTGGTACTATGTGAGCCAGTGGCTACTCCTGGCATAGCTTGCTTCATGGCACTTTTGAATTAGAAAGAAAGGAATTAAATTTTGTAATTATGAATTAGAAATTGATGAGGAGTTAATGTCATTTAAAGAAGGACCGGGTGAAATGATTGTTTTTTTGTTTTTTTTTGTTTTTTGGTACTGGGGATTGAACCCAGGGGCGCTCCACCACTGAGCCACATCCCCAGCCCTGTTTTGTATTTTATTTAGAGACAGGGTCTCACTGAGTTGCTTAGGGCCTCGCTAAGTTGCTGAGGCTGGCTTTGAACTCGCGATCCTCCTGCCTCAGCCTCCCAAGTGCTGGGATTAAAGGCGTGCGCCACTGCGCCCAGCGAAATGATTTTGATGGGACATTTGAACAATTTTAAGACTCAATGTTTATAATAGTGTGTTTCCTTACACCATATATTTCTTTACCAATGTGAAGTTGAATTTATATCTCTTTATAACTCTGAGTTTTATTCAGCATTAAATATGTGATATGATTCTCTCAGCAGTTACTGAAAATAATAGGACTTAATTACTGAGAAATACTTCACATGCATTTTCTCATTAATTCCCACAACAACTCTATGGAGTAAGTACTGTTCTCATTCTCCTTTATAATAGATACCAACTGAGAGAGGGAATAAGAAACTTGCCCAGCCAGAGTCACACTGCAGGTGGCTGAGCTGAGGAGGTTTTGCTTTTACCATATCAGCTATTTTATGACCACTGTGAATACACTGATTCCCTCATATTTTGTAATTGAAACTTATGTACACTTTAAAAGTTTTTCTGCCTCCTCCTCTACTTTTCCGAATCATCCCTATGGTGCTGTAATTGACACACTATCAATGGCGTGCCTTTCGCACTCTGAACATGATGACATTTGCATGGTACCACAATGAAGGCAAGGTCGTGAATTTACAAACTCCCACCAAAAGTTTTCTGTGTGCCTTTTCACCCATTCCTCCATCTTCTCACTGAGGGAGAGGGGGATCACACAATACATTCTCTTTTGTGCTTCTGGGTCTACCATCTTTCTCTCAGCATTATGATTTCATAATTCATTCGGGTTGTGGCAAGTGTCAGCGATGCCAATAGTTAGATTTTTTTTTTAAGTAGAGAGATTCCATTGTATGTATATATCAAAACATATTTATTTCATCTGTTGAACATTTGGGTTATTTCCAGTTGTTGGTTAATTGAAATAAACTGTTGTGACTATTTGTCTACATGTCTTCAAGTGGACATCATATATTTTCCTGCCTTTGGGGCAAATATCTGGGAGTAGAATTACTGGATTATGTGATAATCATATGTTTGTTAAAGTAGTTGAACCATTTTACCTGCCCACCAGGAGTATGATGAACATTCTATTTGTACCACATCCTCACCAACACTTGGTGTGATTGGTACTTTTTTTTTAGCAATTCTTAGGGTGTACATTAATGTATTGTTGTGTTTTCAATTTGTACTCCCTTGATGACAAATAATACTGAGTATATTTTGTATGTTTAGTGGACATTTGCATTTCTTTTAGTGTGAAATGTCTGTCCAAACCATTTGTCAGTTTAGTTGGAATTTTAATCTTCTTTTTATTTTTAAAGTTATTTTGTATAATTTCACTACATGGGTCCTTTGTGCCACTTATGTATTATGACTGTTTTCTCCTGTTCTGTGGTGGGCTTTTTCATTTTCTAATGGTATACTTTAAAGAGCAAAGTTTCACTTTTCAATTAAGTCTAATTGATAAAAGTTTTCCTTTATGGTTCATGGTTTTTGTGCCACATTCAAAAATTAGTTGCTAGATGGTCGTGGTGGCAGACACCTGTAATTCCAATGACTAGGGAGGCTGAGTCAGGAAGACTGAGATCAAAGCCAACCTGAGCAACTTAGTGAGACCCTAAACAACTCAGTGAGACCCTGTTTCAAAATAAAATATAAAAAAGAGCTGGGGATGTTCCTCAGTGGTAAAGAGCCGCTAGATTCAATTCCTACTTAAAAAAAAAAAAAAAAATGTTAAGTTCCTAACACCAAAGGTACAAAAATATTATTTTCTAATTTCTTCTAAAACTGGTATAGTTTTAGACTTTACATAAATACATATCTATTTCTGGTCAGCTTCTAATATGAGGTAAGATAATGGTTATTGTTTCTAAAATTTCCTCTTTTCAGCTGACACCACTTCCTCCTACTATTGCTCTTCTATTTTTTAGGCCCTCTAACCCCTCTGACTTGCTGATTCTAGTTCTAGAAAACCAGTCAAGCTCATTGGAAAAGACAACAAGCAAAAGACTTGAGCCAAAACCTGGAGAATACTCTTTCTAAATGAGGATTGACGTGTCTATTTTGGTATCACAGAGGCCTGGCTTTAAGGGTCCTATATATTCAAGATGGCCAGTGATAGGAGCTCTGGAGAAGTGCTGGTGGTGTCCTTGTGCTATATTATTTCATTTTATTTCATTTTATGGCACGTAGTTTATTTAACCATAGGCTTTATATTTCACTCTTAGTAATTCTACATACTATGCCTAGCATAATGCCAATCACATAAAGAGTATTTGATAATGTTGAAGATGTTTAGTATTTGACAGCAATCAATCATTAAAGCATATTTAACATATCAAACACTTTTTATAAGCAAATAGAAATGACAGTTTTTCAGGCAACTGTTTTCCATAGCAGTGGACTTGTTTTGTTTATTTGTTTTGTTTTATTTTCTTGGATTGTTTTTTTTTCTGTTTTTGTACATTTTTGATCATGCATTCTCCAATGAATGTATGTTTGCTTATTTATAGATTATATTCATATAATATCATTATAGTAGCATTTTTCACTTATAATCTTAAAAGTAGAAATTGAAAAGAATGAAATGAAATAAAGCTAAATAAAATTTCCAATATTTTCATCTCACACTCAGTGAATCATATTATGGTCTTGTACTCAGAGACATAACATAGGATTGCTAAATTGTATATTGGATTCCAAAATTAAGCACTAGTGTGTGAATATAATAATGAAATTTCACACATTGGATTGTTGAATAATCAGCAGAGGGACTGTGTTTACTAATAATTAGACTATTATCTTTAGAAAACACATGTCATAATAATAAATAAAATTTTCTGTGGTAATGATATAATGAATTACTAACAGTAAAATGATCCTTTTAAAATGTAAAACATCACATCCTCAGTTTTGGCCAACTGTTATTTGTTGCTTAAAAAAATAAGCATTTCTAAATTGCTCTGCTCAAAACCACCACAGAGTTGTGGAGAGAATTGCTGTGTGTTTCTTAAGAAAACATTTGGAACCACCCCCCCAGTACATCTGTACAATTCTGATATTTATAATCATTCATATTCAGTATGCGCCTTTTAAATATGCCAGTGAAAAAATAAAATGATTACTTTTCCTCAAATGTTCAGCAGGCACTCTAAATTAGCCAGCTGGTCTCTTGTCATGGCTGAAAATATATAAAAAGTGACAGTAAATACATTCGTGGCACCAGTCACTTTATATGCAAGAGGAAATTCCATCAGTGCAATGACTTATGATTGGAGAAAAACAAAAAAGTGTTTGAAAAAGGAGAATCTATGTGAAGAGGGTTTCAGGAGTCTTGCAGTAACTGACAGAGGATCATTTATTTTAAGAAAGTGAAATTACCTTGTTTTATAGCAAGACAGTGATCTCAAGGTCCACATGTTAAGTTTTTATTGTTATTATTGATGATTGTGATATCATTTCAAAACCTCATCTATTTGAACAATTCAATGCACTAAGTCCATTTGCAAAAGCCATGTTGTAAACTGTGATTTGTGATGTGACTGTAATCAGCACACAGGTGGGAAATCCATCTCTTGATGTAGTCCTCTCTACGTGCTTCCCCTGGTATAATGTAATAGTTACCCCATAGTTTTATTTATTTATTTTCTTCTCCTTTTTCCTCCATTTCATTGTTATTTCATTTCGCCTTTCATTCTGTTTTAAACTACCCACCTATCTTTTGAACTCTAACTTGTACCCAGCATTATAGAATGTATGATAGGGACAAAATGCAGCAATAAATAACACCATCTATATTTTCATCAAGACTTTGGGCTTCAAGTTCCTTGCAGATCAGGAAATAGTCAACAAATGTATGACTTGCTATTGGAGTTGGGAAGGATTTTAAAGACTTTTAGGTTCGTTTTCATGTTAACAACTAGAAACTGAACCCCACAGAGGCACCCATTATTCCTCCACAGTGACAAACTCAGACTCGCCCTATTCACAGACTAATACTTCCAGGAGGTGATCATCCTGATGGCCAAATTATGTGTGCAGTTGACACTTCCCTTGAGAATTTTTTCACCTAGTACCTGTGAGTACTGGCTCAGCATTTGCCATGTGCCAGGCACCATGCAGGATACGGCACTGAGCAAAGAACTCAACTCCCTGCTGAACAGCCCAGCCCACAGACAGCACAGGCGAATGCAAAGTATGGTAGATGGCACACGTGCCTGGAAGGAAAACCAGGCAGGAAAAAGAGTGGGGGTTACATTTCAATTTTTGTGTTGGAAAGGAAGGGTGAAAGGATGAGCAAAATTTTAAGTAGGATAGCCATAAGCTGTCATAGAGAAGGTGACATTCAAGAGAAGATTTAAGGAGCTAGAGAACTATGTAATCCATTTCCTTTGTGTCTGTGGGATGTCTTGGCTTCTTCACAGAGAGGAAAGTCAAGATTTTCTAAATATTGCTGCTTTATCTTCCATAAATATTCAGCTCTACCAAGTGAACATCCTGATCTAGCATTCTTTCCTTTACCCTAAATGTTTGCAGCAAAGGGTTTCTTTTCTGTGTCATGCCTATGTGTAAATGATTAAAGCAATTAAAACCCTATTATAACACTGTCCGTGGAAAACGTAAATGCACTTGGCTGGCCTTTGATTGTAGGCAGGTAAAACTGTTTGCTTCGGGTGTGTCCAGGCTGCTTCTCTGTTTATTCCCTGCCCATCAGTTGAGTTAGTTTGTAGGGCTCAATGAATCATAGCCTGAGAGGTCACTGCCATTTGAAAACACTTTATCCTGAAGCCCAGAAAGAAGAGAACAGGAGAAAAGTCATCTGTGAACTTGAAATGAAGCAGTTTCTGACAATGGCCATATTCTTGGATGTCTTTTGAAGAGCAGTGTTCTCAATGTGCTTAGGAGTCTTAGCCATTAACTGACATTTACTCAAGATAGAAGAGGGTTAACTTTGTGATTATGAATTTTCTTACACTTTGTTTGATGTTAAAAAGAAGAAAAGGTTCTTTGATTTAAAAAAAAAATTCAAGTATTTCTGTATCACCATAGAGAATGATAAATGTGAGATTTATGAACCAAAACACTTTCATGTATGGTTTTATCAGCTATATACCAATATATAACTAAATTTCCCTAAGAGGCTTACAGATTGCATTTATATGTCTTAGTTACGAAAATTCTGTTATTTCAGGGGGAAGATATTTTCATCAAATGTCAATGCCATCTTGTTTATTCACTCATTCACTCACAAATATGCACTGAGTGTATATTGCATGGTAGGCACTGTATCTAGCACAAATCTATACATGAGTTCTAGAGCCACCTTTTCTATAGTTTGTGTATTTCCTTATTCCTTAATGTCAAAGTCAGGTGTAATTAGATGCTTATGGTATAAGTGCCTTTATAAATTTATGTATTAATACATTATAAAATATAATGAAATATGAATTGTGTATAGTACCATCAGCTTCTGGGGGGAATGATCAAGTTCAAAATAATTTATATGGTAAGGCATAGAGAATCACAGTATAACATAAGTGTGCCTTACTTTAGGAGAACAGACTTTAGAGAAGCAACAGATCAATTAAAAGGATATTGTTATTAATAAATGATAAAGACAAGTTTCAAACATTTCAGTCTTCTAAATAGACCTTTAATGATGATACAATACCAATGGAGAGATCGAATCTAATTTTAGTCAAGTCATAGATATTTAGAATCTTTACAACTTTAAGTGTCACAAAAACTTCTACTTTTGGAAAGGTAGAGTGGACATACTTCTTTATATTTCTTCCACTAAATACAACTAAAACCTCTGGATTTTATAGGGGAAATAAACATGAGAAGACTTTGAAAAGTGGAGAGAAAAAGACCAACCTGGGCCACTGGGACCCCAGGAATGACACAACTCAGCAGTGAAGTTGGTGACTTTTCTTTTTGGCTTACATATCCCAGATTTACTATTAAAGAAGCCAGTAATCTGGAAATGCCAATGGGTGCAAGTAAAACCAGCCCAACACCTCCCGCTCTCTTAGCCAAAGGATCAAAAAAGGAAAGAAGTCTTCTGACAATAACTGCTACATTCTACACACACACCCATCAGAGAATCCAGCCTTTGCTGTTTTTCTCTCTCTTCAAAGCAAGGGGGAGTTGAGAAATGCATGCAAAAACCAGAGCCTCAAGGGCATAAAGTCACTGTAGGACTGTGAATGGGTCATAACATTTTTAAAGGCTTCTCCTCTTCCTACAAAGGTAAAAATGACAGAATGGAAAAGAGATATGGACAGATCTACTGTTACACTTAGAGACTTCAATGCTGCTTTCTCAATAGTCAGTAGAACAACTAGAAAGAAAGCCAACAAGGATATGCATCAACCAAAAGAATTGAATCAATATTTATAGGCCAGTTCCAATCCAACAATGGCAGAATACCCATTATTTCCAAGTGCCCATAGGACATATATCAAGACAGACCATACCATGGACCATAAAACAAACCTCAACAAACAAAAGAATTTAAGGCTTGTAGAATGTTTTCCTTAACCTCAAAAAATAAAACTAGAAATCTATTACATAAAGAAAACAGGAAAATCTCCAAACACTTGGGACTAAATAATATATTTGTAAATAATCATAGGCCAGAGAAAGTCTAAAAGAAAATTTTTTAAAAAAATACATAGAACTGAATGAATAAGAAAAATATTAAAACTTTTAGAAAATGGCTAAAGCAGTGCTGAGAGACAAATATATAGCACTACACATTACAAAAGAGGAAACATTTCAAAGCCATATTCTAAGACCCCACCCAAGAACCTAGAAAAAGAACAGCAAAATAAACTTAAAGCCAGCAAAAGGAAGGAAATAATAAGACCAGATTTTAACAAAATTGAAAGCAGAAAAATCAGTGAAGAAAACCAAAGAAATAAAGATCTAATTCTTTGGAAATGTAAAATTGGGAGACTAAAAAAAGAAAGGACAAGTGACCCCCATCAGGAATGAAGATGTGGATGTTACTAGGGAAGCTGTGTATTTGCTTTCTAGTACCACACAGTGGTTGGCTTGCACAACAGAAATTTATTTTCTCATAAGACAGACTAGAAGTCCAAGATGAAGATGTTGATAGAATTGGTTCCTACTGAGGGTTGTGAAGGGAAGAACTGTTCCAGGCCTCTTGTTAGCTTACTGATGGCTGCTTTCTTTCCAGATCTCTTTATATTGTCTTCCCTCCATGAATAGCCCTGTATCCAAATTCACCCTTTTTATAGGCACTAGTTATACTGCAATAGGGCTCATCCTGATGATCTCATCTTGATTGTTTCTGTAAGTACCCTTTCTCCAAATAAGTCACATTCTGAGAATTTAGGGGGCAATATTTAAATATATGAATTTTGGTAGAACACCATTCAATACATAAGATCCTGTAAAGAGCAAAAGGATACAAAGAGAAGGCTATAAACAGGAAAACCTCTACACACATAGAATTTGTAACTTAGATGAATTGGGCTAACTGCTTATAAAATACAACCTACTATAATTCACCCAATATGAAATAGTCCATTCAAATAGCCCCATAACTATTAAAGAAATTTAACCCATTAATTAAAAATTCAAAAACAAAACAACAATAACAACAGTAATTTGCAAACTTGGATGATTTTACTGGTGAATTACACCAAACATTTGAAGAATTATAATCAATTCTATACATCTCTTACAGAAAACAGAAGAGGGAATGCTGCCTAAAACTTTTCATAAACCTGGAATTACCTTTATACCAAAACTAAACTAATCATAATTATAATAACTAAAGTTCAATTTCCTCAGCATGGAGATGGAAAAATCCTTAGCAAAATATTAACAAATGGAATGCAGGAATATAAAAATAATATACTCCATTAACAAACTGAGTTTACTCCAGGAATATAAAGCTGATTCAGGCCAAAGAAGAAATATTTCAGAAAAGAAAAACTAATTGATGCAGAAAAAGCATTTGACAAAATTCAATACCCATTCTCGATTTAAAAAAGAAATTCAGGGCTAGGGTCATAGCTCAGCAGTAGAGCGTTTGTCTAGCATACGTGAGGCACTGGGTTCTAGTCTCAGAACAGCAATATAACTGAGCAAAATAAAGGTCTAAAAATTTTTAAAAATTTTTCAGGTAAACTCAAAATAGAGTAGAATTTCCTCAATTTGGTAAGGAACATTTACCAAAAACCTGCCACTAATATCATTCTTAATGTGGAAAGACTAAATATTTCCCCTATAAGATCAGGAAAAATGCAGAGATGTCTACTCAATGGACCAGAACAGAGAACTCAGAAATAGATTCACATGACTATGTTCGTGACTTTGAAAAAGGTGCAGAAACAATTCCATGTAAGAAAGAAACCCTTTCCTGAGATGGTACTGAAGCAAGTGGACATCCAGATACAATAAGAGTGAACCTAAATTCTCACTCTTTATAAAATTTAACTCAAAATGGATCATGAACTTAAACATAAAATATTTAACTAAATTTTTAGGAAAAAAAAAAGAGAAAAATCTTTAGCATCTAGGGCTAGGCAAAGAGTTTCAGCACCAAAAGTACAAGCTTTAAAAGGAAAAAAAAAATAAATTTGATTTCATCAAAATAAAAACCTTGTTAAAAAGAAAAACCAATCTGTGTGGGAGAAAATATTTACAAACCACCTGTCTGTCAAAGGATTAGTACTTGGAAATACAATGAACTCTCAAAAATAAACATTAAAAAAAAAACAAGTTAGAAAATGGACGTGAAGAGACATTTCTCAAAGAGGATATATGGATGGCAAATAAACACATGAAAAGGTGTCTGACATCATTAGGGAAATGCAAATTAGAGTCATATTGAGATACTCTTTCCACACCTATCAGAGCTGCTAAGACAAACAGTGAAAGAAGAAATGTTGTTGAGGATGCGGAGGAACTCGACCACTCAGAAACTGCTGGTGGGGATGTACGGTGGTACAGCCAGTCGGAAAACGGTGCAACAATGTCTTAAAGTTCAACTGTCAAGTACCATTTCACCCAGTCATTGCCCTCCTACACATTTATTTCAGAGAAATGAAAACTTACATTCCAGAGAAATGAAACCCAGACATGATAACTTTATTCATAATAACCAAAAACTCAAAGCAACCCAGATGTCCATCCAGAGATGAGTGGTTAAACAGTGATACAGCCATACAGTAAAATGCTTCTTAGAAATCAAAAAAACACTGAATTATTGATATGAACAATCTAGATCAATTTCCATAGAATTAGGCTGAGTAATAAAAGTCAGTCCTAAAAGATTACATTCTCTACAGTTCTATATAACATTATTGAAATGACAAAATTACAGAAATGGAACTATTAGGAACTTCCAGGGCTTAAGGTGGGGTGGGGGTGAGAGGGAAGTGGGTATGGCTAGGCAGGCAACCTGAGGGATCCTGTGTGAATTTAAGTGTTCTGTACCTGTCAACGTCAATATTCAGATTGTGATACTGTGCTGCATGTGGTTTGGTACAATGTTGCCATTGGGGAAAACTGAGTAGAAGATATGCAAGATTTCTCTGTATGAATTCTTACAACTATGAATTCATAATCATGTGAAAATAAAATTTTAATTAAGTAAATTCTACTTCACTCCGATGAAGTCACCTTTTCTTACATTTACCATTTATGTTTTCAGTATTGAAAAGGGGAATTCTGAGAAAGACTAAGTAGATTTTAAATTCTGTAATTACCTTCTTTAAGAAGAAATTGGTAAATTAGTAAAGAGATGTGTTAATGACTGTAGCGATTTATTTCATAGTATTGATTGGCTTATTAGTAAGCCACAGTGATAACAGATAATCAAAATGAACAGGTCCCAATCTGTTTTCTTTTTATTCCATAGTTGTAGTCTCCTGTAATTGAATCAAACAGAAATTATAAATTGTTCTGTGGTTCTTGCTCCCATAGGGAATCATCTATTTCTTGGTATGAGAACTGTTAAAATACAAGCATGGTTCAGGCATCCCGGGGCGGGATGGAGGAATACCTAGAAACATGGATATGTCCAAAGGAGGTTAGCATGTGAATCTGAGTAGAAGGTAGAGAAGATCCATCCTCAGTGTGAACAGCAGCATCCAATCAGCTGGGTTCTAGGGAGATCAAATACAGAAGGCAAGATGGTATCTCTGTAGAGAGCTGTCCTCTGCCTTGGACATAGAATTCCAGACTTGTCAACCTTTGGACCTGAGAACGTCTCAATAGGCCTGTCCCCAGGTACTCAGGCTTTTGGCCTTGAACTAAGAGGCACACTATCAGCTTTCCTGGTTCTGGGCCTTTGGGCTTGGACTAAGCCATACCACTGGCATCCCAGTCTCTCTAGCTTATAAACAACCTGCCATTGGACTCCTAGGCATGCATACTCATGAACCAATCCCCTATAAATCCTCTCTCATATATCTGTGTACATAGCCTATTTGTTATCTCTCTGAAGGACCCTAATATAAAGTACGAGTCCCATTTGATGTTCAGAGTCTAGACTAAAATCTAAATCTTGGTGACAGATTTCAGATTCTATCAACCTAAATAACATACAGAGAAAGATTCTCCCAAGGTCAATACGTTTACTTGGGAATAGCAGAGCATCACAATGGGAATACACATGCTGAACTCAACTATGAGCACATTCCAGGAGGTTGAAACCAAGGTAAGAATTTGAAAGCAAAATGAAGAGGATTACTTAAGATATCTTGAAGCAATAATCCTCAGCTACAGGGATAGACAACAAGGGTGGTGCCAGTCCAGCGTTCAACCAACAGTCCTTACAGAACTATTTTCTTTATGAGGTTGGATGGTCTTTGTGCAAGGTTGAGGATTCAGCAGTCTTGGGAATAGATCTTGACACCTTGTACACATGTTTGAGATCCCTTTCTTCAAAACATCCCAGTCTGTCTGTCTATCTATCTATCTATCTATCTATCTATCTATCTATCTATCATCTATCTATCTATCTATCTATCATCTATCTATCTATATATATATATTTTTTTGTTAGGGCTCAACAAATGTGACTATATTTTGATTCTGACAACTTTCACAATTCATTCTTGTTCTGCTGGAAAATATGGTGGTCAATTGTTCAGTATACTTTGAATTTCATTTCTATTTATAGCATACTGGGAGCAATCTGATTTTACCAGGAACATGAGGGAAACCTAAAGGACACAAGACAGAAAAGAATTGAGAAGAATCCTGAGTCCCCATCATCTCAGCTGTGATAGTGAAGGCTTGAGCTCTGGATTGGAAAGCTAGATTGGCTGTCTCCTTTTAGAAATATTTTACTTTAAGTTTTTACTAAATGTAAATTCTGCAGATGCTCTGTTCATTAAAGCTGCTTAAGTGACTTTTGTGACCTAGAATTGGATAAGATGTCTGATTATGAATAAGAGTTTGCTGCAGAGTGGTGTAAAAAGGGTAACGAGGTAGACATGGGTCACTGAAATCCATTGACGGGGCTAAGTAAAGAACAGTAGATAGATAAAAGCAGTGTGCCTCAAGGAATTTGATGCCAGACCCAGGGTGTAGCTTTGACAAAAACAGTTTCCTCCTTTGTAGTTAAAGTACACGAGTTGTTCTACAGCCAATGCCCATGGGTGGCTTGGAATCACCAGCAAGGAGAACATGGTGGACCACAGCAGGGCAAAATGGAGCTAGGTCTGATTCTTCTAAAAGTGACTCATAATATCCATCCTTATGCTAGGATCTCTTTAGCTGCATGAAGGCACTAAACAAAACCCTGTCTTGGTGAGAGGTGAGGGGGCAGGGCAAAGTACCCCTCCTCCTTTATTCTCCCTCCAGCCAGGCACAGCTCACTAGGTTCCATCCTTAACCCCAGTACTAATTCTCTAGGTCTTTATCTGAACTACTTTTAAATTAAATTTAAGCAACTATTTGCTCCATTAATCCATGCAGCCCATTAGCACACTCTGTGCATTGACTGTACAATATTTTAAATGAAGTAAAACTTCAAAGCCATTTGATAGGTATGGGAAAAGGGGGGCCTCATATAGCCAGAAGGAAGTACTAATCTCCCAAGGATTTCAGCAGGAGAGCTAAACTTAGCGGCAGACTTCACTTTCCATTTAACTTCAAATGCGTAGCTCCCTGGCTGCTGGGGATGCTGCCTGATGTTGCAGAAAAAGCCTTAGGAATGAGGAGGAGAATGACATACCTGGTCACAATGACGATTTCTGATCATCTGCAATCCTCTTTCCCTACCTGAGTTACCAAGGAAACCAAGTTCTTGATTCTTCACTTGAAACTATATGTTCTTTACCTTGAAACAGGAGCTCTACTGTGAAGGAGCGTTTAGAGTTAGAGGGAGACAGAGGGCTGGCAGGAAAGAAGCAGGGTCAAAGGACAAAAGCTCAGGAGTTAGTTCAGCAACTGGAGTCTGGCTTCTGGGAGATTCTCTGGGTCAGAGTGGGCCAGAACACCTTCTTCCTTGCCCAGTAGGAACTGGGATGCACAAATCATCTGTGCATTTCTTTATTTTGACTTTCACTCTCAGAAGTGAATGAGACCAAACCAGGTCTTTCCAGGCAAACTAAAAGTGGATCCGCATAGTTCCAACTTCTACAGCCTACCTGTGGCACCCAGTCACAGACACACACACCCCATACACACACACACACACACACACACACCGTACACACACACACACACACACACCCCATACACACACACCCCATTTAGCAGTATAGACTCATGCCCTGAATGACACCATTTCAGACAACGGTAGTCCCATAAGATTATAATGGAGGTGAAAATTTTCTTTCATATCATAATGTTGCAGTGCAACGTTACTCTCATGTTTGGGCTGATGCTGATATGCTGTACCACCATTAGCATAAAAGTCTAGCACATGCATTTTCGTGTAGTACCTGATAAAGAATGATGATAACAAGTGGTCATGCCACTGGTTTATGGATATACTATACTATACCTCCTAATGTTATTTTAGAGTATTTTTCTACCTATAAAATAAAAGCTCACTGTAAAACTGTGTCCTGTGTTACACCAGCAGCAACCTTAACTATCTCATGTTACTGCATCTCTTTATTGCATTGAGACCCTATCAAGTGATTGATCACTACCTCATAGGTCTGCCTGAATACATTCTATGATGTTCACACAATGACAGAGTCATCTAATGACACAGTTCTCAGAATGTCTCCTTAAGCAACATGCAACTGTAGTTCAGCTTTCTCCATTTGCAACTCATAAATATGATTATTGACTGTCTCTACAATATGGTGCAGAGGGCATATAGTTAAATCCTATGTTAAGTAAAAGAGAGTTTTGTTCTAATTTCCCTCTCTGCAAACAAATTGCCTCTTGTTTAGGCAATAGAGTCTTTTGGGCTTTAGTCAATAAGCTCTCTTTTTTAAAACTATTAATTCAATAAGAATCTATCATACCAGGGTCTCCCAAGAAAGACTGAAAACACCCTAGAAACAGTTAAAACTGAAAACATAGAGAATAGTACTAGATGATGGATAATGAAGTGCTAAAAGGAATACTCAGATGCAGAAAAAACATTGTTTCAGGGAGTGTGGGCTGGGGCCAGAATTCAGGGGTGTAATTAGGGAGTGATAAATGAGGGTGAGTGGCAGGTTCTCATTGCAAACTCTAAATGGTAAGTGGATGCCTGTTTGAGAGAACTATCTGGGGGCTCTCTTCACTGTAGCCTTATTTCCCCCTGGGTGAATCATCTGGTTGGTTGTTCAGTTTTTAAAGCTGAAAGTCATATTCTTCTGTGGTCACAGTTAGTTGGTGAGGAACAGCACAGTTAGAATATCCCCTTCCCAGCAAGTCACACCAAGGTGCTGAGTAAGAAGTTGCTATTGGTTACCTGTTTGCTTGACCATGCTTTAGGTGTGGGTGTGCATTGTGTTGTAATTGCTCACGGAAATCGCCTTTCTATCTCCAGATCCATATGTAGCCTTGTTGCTGATGTTATAATAGCAGTTTTTCTTTTCATATAAAAAGTGTGTTAGGCACAGATAAAAAGAGAAGCATTTGATTGCCCTCAATCAGGCTCTGGCTTTGGGTTGTCATTAAATCAGAGGCTTATTTGAAATCTGTTATTGGCAGTAACCCTTTCTTAGCCTGCTTACGTGACTACTCCCGAGTTCATGTGTAATTTCATGTTTTATTTGTTCTTCATGCGCTGCTTCTGAGATGTGCTCATTGTTATGCACGGTTTCTGGGGAGTCTCACCTTGGAGCGTGCTTAGAAAGCTGGCAAAAAACAGTATTCAGTCTGAGAGTTAGCCATGTGGAAATGACAGTATAAAACTCAAATTGAATCTAGAAGTCAAGTTCTCCATTCCTTGCTTAAGATTGTGACTGCATTTTGAAATGGCATTATCTTAACATTTTCTGGTTTCTTTACATACGAGGTAAGTAATGCTCATGCTCAGAGTCAGCTAAAATCATTAAACCTTTTCCAATTTCCATCAAAATTCTCTTTGGACTAAAAAAAAAAAAAATGTGACTACCTCAGGCTGAAAGTGAACTGAAATCTACTTGTGAGACTAGAGCTTGGAGGTGTGATTGTTCCACTTCCATACATGTGGTTGGTGATTCTATAAGAAGGTATCTTATAAATGTACGTATTTGTGCCCAAGAATGCAGAGATATTTTCTTATTGAATTATTTCTCCCCTCCTGGCCTTCCGTGCCTGTTAAATCTCTCTCAGGTAGTAATATTCATGTCATGTATTACTGTAAGTAAATAAGTGTGTACGTTAAGATCATTTCTTACCCATATGTCACCTCTAACCTTTGTGTAAAATGTCTTTTACATTAGCATAAATTTTAAGAAGATGCCATTTCTGCTATATATAGGACTGCCTTCAGCTAATCAGTTTTTCATGCATTTAAATAGGAATATTAGAATGATGGTAATTACTTTAGTTTTCCATGAATGATCCATCAAGACATTGCCTTTCACTGGATGGTGTTGCTCAGGGTAAGTAGGACAGAATTGTTAGCTGGGTTGAAATATCTTCAATGTTTTGTTGATGACTTTAAAAAAATTATTCTTAATTCTATTGTCTTTTCTAAGAGTAAATGCACAAAGGAGGCCAATCTGAAGTGCAAGAAGAATAAAATAAATTGTAATTAATTGTAAAATAAGACCTGTTTATTAAATGCAGGGGAAACATCAGATTTTTAAGGCAGATTAAAAAACCTGTCTCCCTCCTTCTCCCTCTCTGTATCTCTCTCACACATACACACACACACACACACACACACACACACACACAAATGCAAGAAAATTCATGTACTGTTTTAAAAAGCATCTTTTATAAAAATAGGACTTCCTTTTCCCAAACCCATTTGTGATTTTACAAATTATTTTCACACATGAAGGAAAACTTTATAAGGTTGAGTTTTAAGCAACATGAGCTTTCATGCAGTCTACACATATCCTTAAATGCTGCTAGAGTTAGATGACACTGATGAACAAATACTTTAAACCATTGCGCATTAGCACTGCCTGGTGGCTGATGGTCCCCTTCCGCCATGTTTCCCTCTTTGTCTGCACAGCAGTATTTGTTTGGACCAAGATATTGAAATAATTGTATGCTTTGCGTCATTGTTTTAAAAAATTAGTAGAAAATTGGAGAAAATTATTGGTTTGAAACTATAAAAAGCTGAGTCTTTCAAATTCACAGTCCAGATAAGGAAAGAAAGCTCAACACATGTTGAAAGTAGTAAATCTTTATTTCAACAGGATAATTGTTGGACTTAACAAGACAAGTATGTATTCAACAAGAGAGAAAAGAACAAAAATTGAACATGATATTTTCATATTATAAAAAGTCTTTGACAAAATTGTTTTTGTACATGTTTATATAAACTGGTATAGAATTATATTCCTATTCTTGTAAATGCATAGAATGGAATGTACCAGACTAATAGCAGTGATTACCTCAAGAGATGGGAGTGGGATTTGTAAAGACAATAAGGAGAGCCTTACTTGAGTACTTCTGTGGTTTTACAATGTATGTTCTTACATTTATATATGTGTATATTTCTTTGTAATTAAAAACAATAACGGGCAGGGGTTGTGGCTCCGTGGTAGAGCACTTGCCTAGCATGTGAGGCACTGGGTTCGACGCTCAGCACCACATATAAATAAATGAATAAAATAAAGGTCTATCAACATCTAAAAAAATTTTTAAATAATAATAACAAACAACTAAAAGCACATGTATAAAGAGGTTGAAATATATTGGTAATGTTTACATTTAAAGGGATATTTGATTAAAGACTTTAGAATATTTTTGTAGTTTAGATAATTTTAAAAGCTCCTTATAACACTCCAATCTCTTTGAGAGGTTAGTCTCTTATATTTTCTTAGGAAAGTATGTTTCATGCACAAAAACTCTGGATTCCTTATGTAGGCATGGTGAAATTGAATTCTGTTCAATTGAATGCTGTCCACACAGCAAGTAGTGATTTCTTTTTTATCAATCAGGTGACAATACTGAGACTCAAGACAGTTTGCATGCAATTTGCCCAGGTTCATACAGTCATGGGTGTTATGAATGTGAAACTGAAAGAACATCTTTGTATAGAGGTCCAATATGTCTCACTGGTGGAAAGGCTCTTGTCTTCCTCAAGGGCAAAGACAGCCCAGCATTTGTTATCCCACAAAACCTTTTTTTACCCCACCAAGGAACAAACTGCATTGTCTGCCTGTTTAAAAATGATCAACCAATATTCACTTGAGTAGAGTGGTCTGAGGCATGTTATTGGAGCAGAGAAAATAACAGTGGGTGCAAAGGCAAGAACTTTTTGCCTGCCTTAGATAAATGCCTTGTCATACCATTAACAAATACCTATCAGCTCTGTGAACTCTGGGAAGGTAACAGTTGGGCTTTTATTTTTGTATTTTTAAATTTTTTTTGGTGAGTCTAGGTCTCAAAAAGTTGCCCGGGCTGTTCTTGAATTTAGAATACTCCTGTCCAGAGTAGCTGGGATTATAGGCATGTGTCATCCCGCTCAAGTACTGTTGGACCTTTTTCTCTATAGCAGCATAGAAATTCCAGCTCAGCCACTTAAAACTGGAACTGAGTCCTTAGATCAAACCTCGGTTCTGCAGAAATTACAGTTGTGCTTTCATTTTGGCTTGTTCCTAACAGAATTGTGGGAATTAAAGGAACAACACACATGGAATAATACCCTCAACTCTGGCACAAGTGAGGTATCCAGGAACGTGTGAAGCTCTGTTCTTTTCCTTTCTTATTTTTTTTTATATACTTTTGCCTCATTGCTTCTTTATTTTGCTTCTTTCCCTGCTGTTTTTTCTTTGCAACAAGTTATTTTTATTTTGCAAGTGTGTTGTATAGAGCTTAAACCTGTAGAGAAACTCTGTAATAGTTTACATGTATGCGATGATTTGATTTTAATAAAATACTTCCATATATACTCCTCTTATTTTCTCTTCTTAAAAAAGGTATTATTAACTATCCTCTCAGCCCTCGTTATTAACTGTCCCCTTGATCAGCCAGTTGCTCCTGTGTCACTGGAATCTAGAATATTAACTCCAGGAGATACAAATTTAGTGTCAACATAAAGCTCAAGAGAGAGCGTTTTATGTGCTCCCATGTCTCATGCCATCAGCATATTATAACAACACTTTGAAAAAAGTTTAAGTAGATATTGGCTTTTGTTGCCGATACCAAGATTTATTGGCTCAAGAGTTATTGATCATGGGCAAATCTCAGCCATTATTATGCCTTCAGGACAAATAAATCTTTATCAGCTGAACATGAATCAATATAATTATGCTTCACTTATGCACATCTTTTTCCTAACCATATTGGGTTTTCAACCAAATCATGAAATATGGGAGAAACTACTTAGGGAGGCAGCTGTGAGGAATGAGGCCAAGAGCGTTCCTGTGTATGCAGCAGTGCCCACACTAGAGAAAGCCCAGCTTCCCAGCTCTCGCTGACAGAATTGAGGTGGTCTTGGCAAAATGTAGAAGTTAAATTTTTGCTAACTCGGATGCATAAAAACATCATGGGATAGAGTCAAAGACTTGTAGAGCAAGGAGAAATTGTAACAATTACATCACATGCTAGAACAGGTATCAGAGAGAGGTCTAGAAAGGGGGACCAGAAAAGCTGTGTAAAGCTTTTCAGTTACTTTTATGTTAATCCTTTCCCAGTGATTCTAATGTACAGCCTTGGAAGATGACTGACCCCTTTATAAGATGCAAAAAGAATCTCTCTTTCTAAATTTCCCTCTATTAGCATAGACTAATTTTATATATTTTTTAGTTAAAACAACCATATCACTTTTGATGACACTGAAACTTTCAGCTCTGTATTATGTGAGCTTTGGCCAAGCTGGGCTGTAGGTCTTTGCTTATGACCTGTTCTGCATCTACCCAAAATGCCAGTTCTATTTCCTGCTAAGTCAGCTTGATTTGGGTCTGGTGTTCAAGCTGCCAAATACTTTTGTGTTTTGATTATCACATGAGTTCATTATCCTGCCAAGTTTTGTTTCAATTGTCCACTTCATCAGTGTCCTTCCCTATTTCAGTCCAGGTACTGATAGAAGTTGGAGAACAGAAGCCAGCCACAGAGTCTTAGAGCACCCCCAAATCCATCCTTTATTAGAGTTGTGTAACAACTGATGGGGCCTCCTGCTAGCCTGTTTCTCATCTTAGGTACATGGTTTTATGTTAAGCTTTCTAAAATGAAATAGTAAAACATTAAAAAAATTTTAACAGAACTGATGATTTCTAGTTAGCACCAAGCTGCCTGCCAAAACACAACCACAACATTAATTGTGTGGGAGTGTGATTAATATCAGACAGAGAACTCTGAACTCTTAGATACAACAAATCTCTCTTTTATTTTCTTTTCTACTGATCCCAATGTCAAGTTCAAACCGACTTTGTTGTTAGTGCCTTTTGATCTCTGGTTGACCCCAAAGCTAAGTCCAAAACCAAAGCTCACTGGGCCAGTATTACAAATGGAGCCGGGAAGAACTGCATGTTGTAGAAGTCTATTCTTTATCATTGTTTCACCCAGGATCCAGGAAGATGTATCAAAGCAAATTGAGCCAATTATGGATGGCCTGGTAAATCTCATGGGTGTAATGTGTAGTTCCAGGAATTTAATTAAAAAAAGGAAATAGGCAAGAGAGGAAAAGAATCATCGTGCTTCCTTAAAATTTCTTAGTGAAAATATTCTTTCTGCCCTATCTATAAATTAAAGCATGTGGATGGTGGTCATTGCAGGGACAGAAGCCTGAGCTAAGTGTTGCAGTTTGATTACTCAAAACAGTACAAACTACATATCACCATTTCTCACATGACTCATCCGGCATTGTTCCCATTGCTTCACAAGCTGGTCACCTACTTGGAGAGCAGATGTAGAAGATTCTGCAGAGTCTAAGCCTTTTTTTAGAAACAGCTTTACTACTGGAATGATTGGTGCCTTCAGGAAAAAAATCCATAGTCCAGTTCTACAGCCATTAAGATTCACTCAGTCCTTCGCTCTTCCGTAGCTGGTGCACCTGCCTGACGATCAGCAGAACACTTGGGGATACTCAAGAGAACTTGCTCCTTCATGTAGCTTTGGGTTGCAAGGCATCGTGTCACTTTTACAGCAGACACCAAGGTTCCTGAGGTCTTTAAACTTGCTACAGTTCTTTAAAATTGCTGACTCTGCACCTTTGATGGAAGTTGTTATCCCTGAAATGAAGCTCCCTGCTTCTCCATGGAGTGTTCTTCTCTTTCTGCATACATGGAAAGCCATTAAGACCTTCTGCATCCCCTCTGTCTACTTTAAGGGTGATGGCTGCCTGGATTCTGGTATTCTCTCAGATATTTGTCCTGTCTTTCTCACCTAATCCAGGTCCTTCCAGAAAAGAATTTTTATTGCAAGTGGGTCACACACAGTAGGCATTGGATACTTCTTCATGATGACAGCATGAAGTCCTTTCAGGAGCTAATACTCTGTTTACAGACTTTATTTCTGAACTTTCTCTTACTTGTTTGGTGGTGTGTTTATCAAGCTTAATGAACTCATACAGGGATATTACTTTGCTTAGAAATGAATGTTTATCTAATGGTTTGGTAAGAAGAACAGATTAGATCTGTTGTGTGAATCTATCTCTACAGTCAATTGTGTGACCATTTGTGCATCCCTCCAGGTGTGACAGAGAGAGACACTAGAGAGACTAGAGAGGTATCCAGGGAGGGGAATCCTGGGACTCCCAGGGTTACAGAGAGAGCACTGGAGTACAAGTCTGAGGACCCAGGACCCAGAGGTGGCTATGCTAACTTGTACTGTGGAACTCAGATTCTGTGAACACAGCCCATGGCATGCTATAGAAATTTAAGATAAAATTGCTGTAGTATGCAAATGTTCTGGAAACCATAAGAAAGTATTTCAGCCAGGCAGGGTGGCACACGCCTGTAATTCCAGCGCTTGGGAGAATGAGGCAGGAGGATCCCAAGTTGAAAGCCAGCCTCAGCAACTTAGCGAGGCCCTAAGCAACTCAGTGAGACCCTGTCTCTAAATAAAATACAAAATAGGGCTGGGGATATGGCTCAGTGGTAGAGTGCCCCTGGGTTCAATCCCCAGTACCAAAAAAAAAAAAAAAAAA
>JAJEJO010000241.1:1085838-1123849 GCA_020662805.1 Glaucomys volans
ACCTCTTAAAATATACACCAGGAAAACATATTTTAGTGCAGACTTAAACCATTCCCCATAACTACTGTTATCACTCTCAAACAGGAAACATGGAAGTACAGCAACACACATAATATTCACAGATCTTGGGTAGACATGACTTAAAGGGATGAGCGCTCTCTGCCCAGCTCCACCTGATTCCTTTCCTCTCTAGCTTACATGAGTAAGTACAGCTTGAGAAAGAATGACATTTCAGCGTAAAGCCAACCAGTGTCTACTAACTCAGGGGTGGGCGCTTCCTTCACTCCTGTTCACAGTCAAGCAGTTGAATACCCCTTTCTTAGAAGATTCAGAGGTGAGTGAATAAAAGAAATTGTTTAAAGAGATTTTTGAGGCAGGAAGTTGAAACACATCTCTGTTATAAAAGCAATCAAGAGCTATCAAACCACTTTAGCAGAGAACAGGAGTCATCCCTCTGAAAAGGCTGCACACGTTGCAGGAAAACAGGACTGGGAAGGGGGACAGGGCAAACCAGCCAGAGTGGACCACGATAAGATCGTGTCACCACTGCTTCATAAACAAAAGCTCTTAGGCAAAAACCAATGTCAGCAGAAGGTGCACTTATTCTTGCTTTACTGAGCATGAAATGGGATTGAAAGATGGTATTAAATGGATTATTAAACTGAAGAAATGATGTCTTGTGATCTTTCACACCAGAGCCCCCACTTGAGATACACATTATCTGTCGGTGAAAAACTCTCCAAAGACTCAGGTCATTTACGTGGAACCTGAGCCTTTTAACTATTAAACCGAAAATTTCTCTTCTCATCTCCATGCTGGGAGTGTGATCCCTGGGGGGAGATCATTGCTGTTCTTGGTTATTTTATTCCTATGTGAACATGTAGGAAAGGAATGTTTGTGAGAATTTGCAAAGTTCAAACACAGAAAACTCTTTTAATTTTTTCTGTTCTAATAACTGAAGAGGAAGTTAGTTTTAAGTACATATGCTGTTTTTAAAAATCTTTAGCATTTTCTTCACCAGTTTAAAACATGAGCAATGTTGGCTGGCTTCAGATTCTGAAAATAAGTTATACAGTGAAGTTTTGATTATTAAAAATTTGAAGAACTAAAAGGATAAAATAATATTAACAGTTTATTTTTGTTATTAATGCACATTGTTCAAATTAACAGAGTTCGCTGTGATATTATCTACATGCATAAATTGGTCACCCTCCTTTCTACCCTCTCTTCCTCTTCTTCCTCCCCTTGTCCCCAGTCCCCTTCCCATTCCCTAATAGTCCCTCTTCTTCTTTCAGGTCATCTTTTTCTTTTTTTAAGTTTCCACATGTGTGAAAGAAAACAGAAAACATGCAATACTTGTCTTTATTTCACTTAGCATGATGTCTTCCTGTTTCATCCATTTTCCTGCAAATGACATGATTGTGTTCTTTGCATGGCTGAATAATAATACTCCACTTTGTATACAAGCCACATTTTCTTTATCCATTCACCTGCTGATGGAACCAAGGTCAACTCCATAGCATGGCTATTGTGAATTGTGCCACAATAAACATGAGCATGCAGGTGTCTCTTTTTATGTTGATTTTGATTCCTTTGGATTTATACCCAAAAATGGTATAGGTAGATCACTTGGCAGTCCTCTTTTTAGATTTTTGAGGACCCTCCATACTGATTTCCATAGTGACTGTACTAATTTACATCCCCACCAGCAGTGTAAAAAGGTTCTTTTCTCTCCACACCTTCATCAGTGTTTGTTATTTTATTTCTTTTTATAATAGCCATTCTGACTGGGGTGTGATGGAATCTAAATGTGGCTTTGATTTTACATTTCCCTGATGGCTAAAGATATTGAGCATTTTTATATACTTATTGGCCATCCATGCTTCTTCTTTTCAGAAGTCTTGTTCAGATCATTTTCACAAGAATAAAATAATTGTAATACTCCATTTTTATGCAGCAAAATTGACATTCTTATGTATCTAAGATCCAAGCCACAAAATGAGGTTAGCAGCAAATATATACTTTACTGTACTGTTTCTGAAAGTTGTGATTATTTTAATATGGCATCTCAGCTAAGCAAAGAAGATCAATCCCAAATATGGTTTTCCCAGGCCTCAAACAAACTGCTAGTTTTGTTTTTGGTGATATCATCGATAATCATAAACTGTACAATTTGAATAGAACCTCCCTCTGAAGAGAGCTGAAAGTATTGGACATTTGGAAAAGCTTCAGATGTTTATGTGAAGTAGTAAGAATGTTAACAATTCACGAAGACCAAACAAATACTAGAAGTGGCAACCAGACATATAAACTGAAAACAACATCTAACTGAAGGGCATTTTCTCTGGTTGATCTTGAGCTTTGTAGTCTCAAGGTGAACTTAAGATACAGCCTAAGGGAATCTCTCCCAGGATGGTGAGTCCAATAGGAATCCCTCCCAGGATAAAGTGTAAAGACAGACCAGAAATAAACCAGCCCTTCAATGTGCATCTCTTTCCTAGAAGAAGCAAAGAAAATTGACTGACTGGGTACAGCCGGAAAATTGGCACTGGGAGGAAAGTATTTCCCCTCAAAGTCTGTAATACCACCAGACATCAGATGGGTTTACAAACCAAATTTGCATTCTGCAATTGCCCAAAAATTTGAGTTGAGAGTGCCTTTTACAGTATTCCTGAACTAAAGATTCCATCCATCATCTCACAGAGGTAAATCAAATCCTCCATAAAAATCCACCTGCAATTTAGACCTCAAATAATTGTCATAGATAGTGTGTAAAGAAATAATGAACTTACAATGGAAAACTAAACACTTAAGCAAACGAGGCTCTATATGTAAGACTTAGGGACTGACATGATAAGAAACAGAATATAAAATGAGTATATTTACTCTATTTAAAGAAATAAAATAGGGGTTTGACAATATATGTCAGAAGCAAGAGACTGCTTTTTTAAAATGACCAAAGAGTTTTGTAAAAAAACTAAGTAAAACCTCTAGAAATATAAACTGTATGAAATTATAGTCAACAGAAGATTAGGCATGGCTGAAGATAAAATTAGAAAACTGAAAAACAGTTGAAAAGAAAATTTTCAGATTACAGCACTGAAAGGTAAAAATAGACATAATATGAAGAATCGTTGCAAAACATGTAGTAAAAGTATAAGGATAGCATTAGTATAATCAGAGTCCAACAAAAAAAATGTAAAGAATGGAAAGCATATTAATCCTTGGAATCCAGGAGCCCTATAAATCCAAATCAAAATAAATGAATACAAAGAAGTCTGTACTGAAAAACACCAAAGACAAAGAGATTACAGACAGGGGGAAAGGGCCAATTATAATAGAGGAACAGCATTATACTGATGGAAATTCAAAAGGATACACTTCAGGGAGAGGACCTGAGATGCAAAAGGGAATGATGAGCAAGGATGGGGTAAACCTTTATTGGATGATTGTGTGAAACAATAACAATAATCTCATATGTGGTAAAGATAGACTAAAGATAGGCGAAGGTACATACTAACATCATACAGGTCAAAGTAGTGTGATTAAAGAAGGAGGAAGGGCCCTGTAGTAACTGAAAGGTAGAAAATATATTCATTATTTTTGAGTATTGATCAATTAAGTATGCATGTAAAAAATGCCTGGGACAATCTCTGAAAGATTAAACAGAGACAAAGAAAGTAGACAATAGAAAAGTTTGCTCAACTTTCAAACTAACTTAAGGATCAAAAGATATGAGAAAAATACTTTAGACAGGCAGGGAAAGAGAGAGAAAACCAGACAAAAATAAAATGATAGAAATAATTAAATCCAAAATACTATAGGCACTCTTTCTCTGTGGGTTCCACATCCATGGATTCAATCAACCACGGGCTGAAAATATTTGAAAAAAAATAGTCTTATATTAGGCATGCATATTTTTTTCCTGTCATTATTCCATAAATAATAAAAGATAGCAGCTATTTACACAGCATTTTCATTGTCTTTGGTATTATATGTAATCTAGAGGTAATGGAGAGAGTATGGGGAATGTAAATAGGTCACATGCCAATATTCCACCATTTCATATAAGGAACTGGGTCATCCATGGCTTTTGGAATTCCCAGGGGGTTCTGGAACCAATCCCGCATACTGAGGAATGATAGCATATCATTGGTTTTAAATACTGTGGATGCATTAAATTCTCAGTTACAAGACAAAGACTGTCAGACTGTCTATAGTACTGTTTAGAAGAACAACTAAAGCACAGGCAATCAGAATAGTTACAAGTCAATGGATGGGAAAATGAGGTAAGAACACACTAATCAAAACAAAGACCGTGCAACTACATTAATATGAAATTAATACAGCTTTTAAGACAAATTACATTGCTAGAGATTGAAATGCTCACTATGAAATATTAGAAGACTCAGTCGACAGACTCTTCATAACTGATAGATCAAAGGAACAAGAAAATTCAAGCTGTGGACTTCTACATAAGTTGGATCTAATTAATTATATAAAATATTCTTTCCCAAAACTTATGAATATGTATGTGTCCCTTTGAAATGCACTCAGATACATTTTCCATAACACAAAACTGAGGGGAAAAAAAAAAGCAGTCTCATGATTGGGACCACGAAGGCCACATTCTCTGACAACATTGCAGGCCAAAAGTAAAGAGAACACCAAAAAATCCTCTGTGTTTAGTCAAAGACTTCCTGATATCTCACTGATGTAAGAATAAACATAGCATATAAATATGTAGATTACTAGATAGGCACAGTGACTCAGAGGACAAAGTCTTGGATAACACTCATCACACCTGTGAGACATGGCTAACATGGACCTTAGCGGGAAAGAACTGTACCCGAAATTCTAATATTAGGAAAGAAAGGCAGAGGGCTGCGGCTGTGGCTAAGTGGCCGAGCGCTGCTCGCCTGGCACAGATGAGTCCCTGGGCTCAGACTCCAGCACCACAAATAAAAAGGCTAAAAATTAATGTGTATCTAATTTTCAAAATTGAAGAAAGAACATCAAAATAAACCATGTTAGGGTACAATAAAGGAAACAATAAAGTCATGAAGTAGAAATAAGATATAATAAAAAGAAACAGCATACTAAAAATCAATTCTTTGAAAAATTAATAATATTGGCAAGCTTATGGCACTTTGATTTTTTAAAATGACACAAGAAGGGAAACACAAGTAAGTTGGAGAATTTAAAGGACATAACACGAAACTATGCCAAAATTTAAAACTAATAATATGGAATATTGAGACTTTCCCACTAATATATTGGACATGTTAAGCAAAGCAAATAATACAATACCTCCTTCCCCAACTAACAAATTTCATCCAAGGAGGTAGGAACCTGAATGTTTCTATAATTAATAAAGAAAGTGAGACTGCAAAAGTCCCCAAGGAAGAAAATTCAGCTCAAATGGTTTCAATAGGAAATTTACCAGATATTCAAGAAATGATTAAAATCATACGCAAATTATTCACAAATAGTTGAACAAAGAAGATGAACTCCCTAGACATTTTATGAAGCTTTGATAGCCTTGTTACCAAAATCCCGTTAAGGATGTTTATGAGAAGGGAATAATTATAGCCTAATCTCTCTCATGCATATAGATGCAAACATCTTACACAAAATAGTAATGATCTTAATCCAGTACTGCACGAAAAGATGATACTTCATGATAAGAATGTTTTATCCCAGGTACACAAGGTTCATTTAACATTATAATATCTACTACCATATTAATGATCTTAAAAAATAGTACAATCAATTCAAAAGATGTAGAAAAAATCGCATACACTTTCTAGGAATCTTAGAGTCTGGCCTACAAATAGTAAAACCCAAAGTTATCCAAGTATAGCCTTTTTAATTTTTTTATACTTTCTCTTATGTAATAAAAGGATGTAGCATCATATAAGGAAAACTTACACAAACAGTGGAACCATGAAGACTAAGATAACAGGCCCTGCATACTTGATGTAGACCGATTTCAGGTAAATTTAGTGACCACTCAAGATCTTATATTTTCCATTGTGTGTAGAAAGGAATTTAAGGAGTTGGAAATGGGAATTTAAAGAAATGGAAATATTCATTTCTAGTCATAAAAATAATATCATTTTCCCCATAGTTGTCTTGAAAATAAATTTTATTTACAAGTTGATGAAAGTCAACAAAGTTTGTCAAAATGTGGGGGTTTTACTCTTATTTTTTAATTGAATTTCAGAGGACCACACATTGCACTGATGATGTCTTTATAAAATGATAGGCTGGAAGCAGAAAAGAGTTTGCAGTGCCTTTAAGGCAGCATTTGATTTAAATAAACAATATTCTATGCTGGGAAATGCATGAGAAAACCCAGCCAGGCAAAGAAGGTACCTGTGAGTGGCAACTCATTGCTTCAAGGTAAAGAAAGGACTTCAGTGATCTTCTTATAGACCACTGATGAGTTCAGATTAGGAAAAGATACTAAATTTCCAAGAAAAAGCAAATAGTTCAAGTCAAACTACAATGGAAATTACTCTCTCAGATAGCAATTTTAAAAAACCTGGAATATGACTATATGCTTTTTCCTCGGATCTCAAATTCACTTGCAATACTGGAGTGAAGACAAGATAATGCTAAGTGGAAGGCAGTATCATCATTTCAGCTTGCATTTTTGCATTTTGGGTAACTATTCCATCAGTCTAAAGCAGAGTGGCAATTTGCTGAGAGAAGACTAGGGATGGAAGTGGGGATGATTTTTAAAGTTAGATTGATGTATTACTTTCCTTGAAAAATCTGTTCTTTTCTTTAATTCATAAAGAATCCTTCCATGGGTGTCCAATTAGGCAGTCAGCCACAGGACCTTTCAGATTCATCAATTGGAGTGAAATTTGGGTTGCCTAAATTTGGCATTCTGAATGTTAATGAACATCTTAAAGTGTAGAAGCAGAAGAAACTAATAAAAGATTTCTTAACAAGAATTTCATCTTAAAAGGAAGAGTTACTTTTTCCCTTTAAAATAAATTTTACCATTCATGTGCAAAAGTATCATTGGGGAAAAAAATATATGTTCCATGGTACTTAGCTTCTGAGAAATAATGAACTGTGACTAAGTGATGTCACCAGATGACTGGATAGGACAGAGTAGAAAAAAGGGATAAGGTGTGAATTCAAAGTGAGTCCAATAAACAAGGTTCTGTTGCTCTGTCCACACACAGGTGTGGAATACATGGGATTTCAAAAGCCTCAGGTTTTGTCCTGCTGGTAAATCAAAATGAGAGAGGATGAGGACATTAAAGGTACATATAAAGGAGGTATTCTTTTTAAAAATATGTTTGTATTTGTTCTTTTTATATATCACAGTATGTATAATATGTCAAAATACATGTATATGGCATGGAGTACTACTTTTGATTCTTGTGGTTGTACATGATGTGGAGTTACACTGGTCATGTATTCAGATATGAACATAGGAATGTTATGACAGATTCATTCTACTGTCTTTCCAGTTCCCATCTCCCCTCCCTTCCCTTCATTCCCCTTTTTCTAATCCAATGAACTTCTATTCTTCCCCCACCACTCCACTACCCTGATTGTATGTTAGCATTTGCATAGGAGACAGAATATTCAGCCTGTGGTTTTGTGGGGATTGGCTTATTTCACTTAGCATGATAGTCTCCAGATCCTGCCATTTATCAGCAAAAGCCATAAAGTCATTCTTCTTTTTGGCTGAGTAATATTCCATTGTGTATATAGACCACATTTTCTTTATCTATTCTTCTGTTGAAGAGCACCTAGGTTGGTTCCATAGCTTAGCTATTGTAAATTGAGTTGCTATAAACATTGATGAGGCTGCATCACATGCTGATTTTAGGTGCTTTGGGTATATGCTGATGAGTGGGATAATTGGGTCAAATGGTGGTTCCATTCCAAGTTTTCTGAGGAATCTCCATACTGCTTTCCACAATGGTTGCACCAGTTTTCAGTTCCACCAGCAACGTATGAGTGTACCTTTTTCCCCATCCTTGCTAACATTTATTGTTACTTGTATTCTTGATTATTGCCATTTTGACTGGAGTGAGATGAAATCTCAGTGTAGTTTTGATTTGCATTTCCCTGATTACTAGAGATGTTGAACATTTTTCATATATTTGTTGACTCATCATATTTCTTCTGTGAAGTGTCTGTTCAGTTCCTTTGGCCATTTATTGAACTTTTTTATTGCAAATTTTTTTAAGATTTCTTTTATATCCTGGAGATTAATGCTGTATCTGAGGTGCAAGTGGCAAAGACTTTCTCCCATTCTCTAAGCATTCTCTTCACATTCTTGGTTGTTTCCTTTGCTGAGAAGAAGCTTTTCAGTTTGATACTATCCCACTTATTGATTCACAATTTTACTTTTTGCACTTTAGGAGTCTTTTTGAGGAATTTGGTTTCTCAGCCAACAAAGTGAAGATTTGGGTCTACTTTTTCTTCTAGTAGGTGCAGGGTCTCTGATATAATGCCTAGTTCCTTGATCCACTGTGAGTTGAGTTTTGTGCAGGGTGAGAGATATGGGTCTCTATTCGTTTTATTATGTATGGATTTCCAGTTTTCTCAGCACCATTTGTTGAAGAGGCTGTCTTTTCTCCATTGTATGTTTTTGGCAAACTTTTCCAGTATACGTGGGTATTTAAGTGTATTTAAGTGGGTATTTCTCTGTGTCTCCTATTCTGTACCATTGGTCTTTATGTCTCTTTTGGTGCCAATACCATGCCTTTTTTGTTATTATAGCTCTGTAGTATAACTTAAGTTCTGGTATTATGATGCCTCTTGCTTCACTTTTCTTGCTGAGGACTGTTGTGGCTGTTCTGGGACTTTTATTTTTCCAAATGAATTTTATGACTGCTTTTTCTATTTCTATGAAGAACATCACTAGAACCATAATAGGAACTGCATTGAATCTGTATAGTGTTTTTGGTAGTATGGTCATTTTGACAATATTAATTCTGCCTATCCAAGAACATGGGAGATCTTTCCATCTTCTAAGGCCCTCTTCAATTTCTTTCTTTAGTTTTCTGTAGTTTTCATTGTAGAGGTCTTTCACCTCTTTGTTAGATTGATTCCCAAATATTTTATTTTCTTTGAGGCTATTGTGAATGGAGTTGCTTTCCTAATTGTCACCCACCACCTGTGTGGGGATGGAATAATTAACCCTTGGAGGTATAGACTGGCTGGAAATAAAAAGTCTGAAAAAGTGATATCAAGAAATAAAGCAATGACTGAGGTTGTGGCTCAGAGGTAGAGCACTTGCCTAGCATGATGTGTGAGGCACTTGGTTCAATTCTCAGCACATATAAATAAAAGAATAAAAATTAAGGTCTATCAACATCATAAAAAAAAAGAAAAAGAAATAAGGCAAAGGGAAAAACCTGAAAATGCTTTATTTATAGTGAAACACACTAAAGGAATTTATGGTGAGGAGAGGTTCTTCAAGGTAAACAAGAATCCAGAGGCTGTGTGGAAGTTGGCCTGACTGGGAGCTTATCACTTGCACAGTAATTCTTCCCCCTCCAGGTAGCTGGCGCCACAGGCTAGTTGGGGCATTGGTATCTCTCTCCACCTTTGAGGAGTTATGTTTGAACCTAGGGCTGTCTGAGCCAATAAAGTCTGCAGTATCAAAATTTCCTCTGAGCAGGACATCTGCCAAAGCAACAGAGCAATCTCAGATTGGTGTAATTGAACCAAGATTTCTCCAAAGGGCCTACCTCTGCTTTAGAGTGGGCTCAGCCATGCCCACAGGTCATTCACAGCTTCCAACACCTAATTTCTTTTTTCAGTTGATTCATCACTGATGTATAGGAATGCAACTGATTTATGGGTATTAATTTTATATCCTACTATTTTGCTGAATTCATTTATGAGTTCAAGAAGTTTTCCTTGGAGTTTTTTTTTTTGGGTCTTCTAAATATAGAATCATGTCATGAGCAAAAAGGAATAGTTTGAGTACTTCTTTTCCTATTTTTATCCCTTGAATTTCTTTCTTCTGTTTAATTGCTCTGGCTAGAGTTTCAAGGACTATGTTGAATAGAAGTGATGAAAGAGGGCATCCTTGTCTTATTCCAGATTTTAGAGGGAATGCTTTCAATTTTTCTCCATTTAGAATGATGTTGGCCTTGGGTTTAGCATATATGGCTTTCACAATGTTGAGGTATGTTCCTCCTATCCCTAGCTTTTCTAGTGTTTTGAACATGAATGGACAATGTACTTTGTTAAATGCTTTTTCTGCATCTTTTGAGATAATCATGTGATCCTTGTCTTTAAGTCCATTGATGTGATGAATTACATTTATTGATTTCTGTATGTTGAAATACTTGCAAATTGCATACAAAAACATATTAAAAAGATAATGCATCATGATCAAGTGGGGTTCATCCCAGGGATGCAAGGTTGTTTCAGTGAACATAAAGGAGTTATTCTGTTGATTGACCATGAGGAAAGGAGGACATGGGGACAGTGAGGACATGAGGAAAGGATGAAAGGAGAGTGAAAAGGGAAGACTGATGAATTATAGAAACTAATGGGGCTTCAGGATTGGAATGGTAATCTTAGGGAATGAGCAAGAAATATGAGAGGTGGTATAATAGATACTGGCAGTAAAGATTATATAGTGGTTACTAGAAATGATAAAGTCTAGGTATGATGACCAGGGATGAGTTGCTGAGGTGGGTGGAAGACAAGATAATTAGAAAGGAGGACATCAAGAAACCAAAGGCCAACATATTGGAAAAATTTCCTACACAAATATAAAAATCTCCAACAATTAAAACAGGAGTCAGTCAAGCACTAAAATCTTCAAGAAGAGCAAGTGCCTGATCTTTGGTAATTGTTATAGTTCAAAGCCATGAAACTCAAAGGTATTTATTTTTTAAGTGAGAAAGGAAGAAAAAATGATCCAGAAGGAGCAATGAAGAGTACAGAAAATTTCTACCTCACCTCTGAGCCCAGTAAAAGGAAAGTTATGGGGGAAAATGGCTACTATTTGGGAGGGCATCAGGAAAAACAGTTTTCTAATGGGAGAGCCATCAGATGACGCAAGATGCAATGGGAGCATTCAGAAAAGAGGTCAAGGGTAGGAGGAGTTTGCCAGTGACTGATCGTGGTTCCAGAAGGCCTCGTGAAGGTCTCCTGATGCATCCTGGGAATCATATGCAGGACAGGAAGTTCAGGGCTTTCTCTGGTGGCTGGCATGATCAGGAGTAGAAGCTAAAGTGACTTTAGTCTAAAGCCTCAGGGAAGAAAGTAATGAGAATACCATGAGTAGCATCAGGCAGCATCAGGTCACTGACCAGTGTGTGCAAGCTTTTGGGGGGTCCCTTTTTTTAATATTTTTTTTTCGACCTTTGTTCATTTATTTATATGCAGTGCTAAGAGTCAAACTCAGTGCCTTACACATGCTCGGCAAGCGCTCTACCCCCAAGCCACAACCCCAGCCCTCTGGAAGTCCCTTTTGACCCTTGATAATGAAAGCAGTATCATGCTGGAGATCTGGATCAGCATTAGACATGGTCAAATTATTATCTAATTTGTGTGTGCTTGACTTCCCAGAGAGACCGCAAGATCTATTGTGGGTATTGCACTGCAACACTCCACTTTCTTTCTATACTTGGCCTATCGTACCTGTTATTGGTTGAACTGAGTGCTCCCTTTCCTCCCAAACTCATATGTTGGAGTCCTAATCCCCGGTACCTCAGAATGCCACCTTATTTGGAGAGAGAGTCTTCGTGGAGGTAATCCCATTAAAGTGAGTCATCAGGATGGGTCCTAATCCATTATGGCTGGGGTGCTTATAAAGATGGGGGATGTGGGCACAGAGACTTGTTACAAGGGGAATGCCACATGATCAGGAAAACAGCCCCCTTACAAGTCTGAGAGGCTTGGCAGGGATCTTTCTGGCCCAGCCCTCAGAAGGACTCGATCCTGCCAACACCTTGGTCTGGGACTTCTATCCGCCAGACCACGAGATGATAGATTCCTGTTGTGTCAGCCACTCAGGTGAGGTCCTTTATTGCAGCAGCACTAAGAAACTGTCACAGTCCTCCTCTCTGATTAGCCTGAGAGCAAGAACTGAATTTCACCTGCATTCCCAAGGCCTAGCAGCCAGCGCACACCTTACCCTCACTCAGATTTAACTGCCACTTATGTCTTGAGTGAGTATAATTTTAAATTTAGTTGTAGAGAAATTAGAGAAAGAGTTACTGGAAACATCTGAGAAATTAGTTTGCAGTGTTAAATGATTATGGGGATCTGAAAAATTCTTTCCAGGAGCCATCTTACGGCTGTGTTGTTACATGCAGCTTGGAGCCAGCACCAGGGAACAAAATGCCATTGACTGGTTCTGGCTTCCCACATCCCCAGGTCCTTGGCGGTCCTTCCCGTGCTCTCCTGTTTGGTTGACTGAACCCAGCTTGCACCAACACAAGTCTTTCCTCTGGTTTACAGGATTTGTGTCAAACCTATGTAGACTTTGCTATGTCTTCATACCAAATAAGTTGAAGTCATTTTTAAAAATCTGCTTCTATTGGGAGGTAGTGAGGACTGGGTCAAGTATACCTTTGATATATTCATTCCTCATTATATTCTGATAATTTATTGAAAGAAGAGAGAATAATTTGGGGAGCTTTGTCAACCTGCATGAATAGAATTGATGATGGAGGAAAACCTTATTATAAATAGCCTTGGGAGTAGAATATATTTGAATGGGATTAAAGATATTTATCAGCAGTCAGGGCGACAGTTCGCAGAGTGATTTGCTTGGCTATTCAGCTACTGAATATGATGGGATCCCTCTAACTCAACTTCCACAGCTACTCTCAAAATTCATAGTTCAAATGCCCACAAGCAGTAAGATCATCATTAAAAACCAACTTCAGCAAAAAAAAAGAAAAGAAAAGAAGCAAGAATGTCAGCAGAAATGCAAAGTTCTAAATTAAGTTTGAGAAATTATGCAAGATTTGGAACTGTCTGAAGTGAACTTTCAGATGTCTCACTCTCTCTCTTCCTTCTTTTTTTTCTCATTATATATATGGGGTGATCCTTCACATCCGTGGGTTCTGCATCTGTCGATTCAATCAACCACTGATCAGAACTGTTTGGGAAAAAGTTGTTGCCGATTTGTATACAGCTAAGCCTACCATGGTTGCTTCTGTACTGAACACATTCCCTAAACACATACAGTGTGACAACTGTCTATATAGCATATACATTGTATTAGCTATTTTAAGTAATCTAGGGATGATTTAAAGTTTGCAGGAGGCTGTGCATAGGTTATATGCAAGTATCATGCCATTTTATATAAAGGACATGAACATCTGCAGATTTTAGTATCCTCCAGGGATTCTGGAATCAATCCACCTCAGATACTGAGGGAAGGATTGCACATATATATGTACATATAAAAATTTTGTCAGAGGAATAAACTTAGAGAACTTAGCAATTTTTAAAGATTTCATACATCTCTGACCTCTTCTTATATATGATATATACCTATGTGTTACACACAGCAAAACCACAATTGATGTCAGGCAATGAAAGTGAACACATTGCAGGTTGTGAGTGAACTAGTTTTTCTAGTTCTCTACTGCCATATAACAGATCATCTCAAAACAAAGTGGCTAAAGTCAATACTACCTCAGGGTTCTGGAGTTGATTGGCTGGCTCTCACTTGGGGACCATCATGCATTTGCAGCCAGTGGCTGGGTGTAGAGTCATTTCAAAGGATTTCCCCTTTACATGTCTGCAATTAATATTGGCTCATTATTGGGATCTTAGCTGAGGTTTTCAGCAGAACCCTTCTAGGTGACCTCTGATTCTTCATAGCATAGCACCTGGTTTCTAAAAGCAAGCAGCCCAAAAGAAACCAGGTTGAAACTCCATCTTCTTGTATGACCTTGCCTTGGAAGAATGACCTGTCCTCTGCAGTCACATGCTTGGCTTCATTCAAAGGCAACATAACAAATTGTAAGAAGCATACATAGAATGGGATACTCTGTTGTGGTCATCTTGAAAGATATGATCTGGCTCTCTGCTCTCTGGCTGCCATGAGCTGAGAGCTTTTTTCTGCCATGCCCTTCCACCATCATGTTCTACCTCACCTCATGCCCACAGGAATGGAATTCACTGACCATGGACTGAAACTCTTCAGCCATGAGCCCAAAACAAACTTGCCCTTCTCTAAAAAAAGAGGAAACAAATGGAAAGATGCCATCTGCTACAGTCTTCGCTCTTCCAAAAGAAATAATACCCTTCTCATATGCAAAATATATTCCTTCCCTCCTCTCAAGAACCCAAGACTCAATGCGTTAAGCCATGGGGCTAGGACTGGTCATCATCTACACCACTAATGAAGCTCCTTGAGTGTAGCTCCTTGGAAACAGCCCCTTAAGTACCATTCCTCCCCATCTGAATACCTGTGAACCCTGCTTTGGCCCCATACAATGACATCTAATGGTGGGAAAGACTGGATCGCCACTACACTCAACCCTCATCCAAAAGGTGAGAAGCCAGAGACACTTCAGAAGTTACTGTTACTATCCTGAAAACTAGCTGAGCACAGACTGCTAGTTCCTCCTTTAGGACTCAGATCCCTGCCTTACTGTTCTTCACTGTAACTCCTGGCTCTACTCTCTACTCTCTTGAGTTCTGCTCTCTAAGCTACACTGTCTTTTCCAAAAGAAAGTTGTAACTGGCTCTCTTTCTCATCCTGCTCCATGGGGTCTACAATACCTGGGGAGTCCCATAGCTCCACTTCATTTGTTTAAGTCTCTGTCCCTTTTGATGCAAGTTAGTGGTGTTTCTGCCAAAATTGTTTTCTTAAAAACCTTGTGGTTTGTGTGTGTGCATATATATTCATTTATGATCTCTTCCAGTAGAAGATGTCACATCTACAAATCTCTTAGAGATGAGCCTTTCTTTACCTTCAGATAGTACAGAGTTCTGTGGAAAAATGCCCTTCTTGTGCTGTCCTCAAGGGATATTTTCCATCTTAGATTTTTTTTCAAGATCTTAGCAAAGTATTTTCATAGTCTCACTGTTGGATTCATCTTTAGAACACTTTTTGCTAAAATTTTGTATCACTTTTTACCCCAAATTCAATCCCTTAGAAGGCATTTTTTGGCTGTAGAATCATTTGCTGCTTAGAGAGGTCAGTGAAAAAGAGTATTATTTCAGATCCAACAAGTCTTGTCTCCTTTAAATAAAACAGTTCTTTCTTCAATGTGTCTCCAGTTTTTTGCATTTTATCCTAGGCCACAAGAAGCCAGGTGGCAATTTCAATAATTTGCCTGGGACTCTTTCTACTCGGGTGTCTAACAGTTGATGCTGGCTGCTTGCTGGAACCTCAGCTGAGGCTGTTGCCTGGAGTCCCCACATGTGGTCTCTCCATGTGGCCTTCTAAGAGCAAGTACCCCAGGAGAGACCAGGTGGAAGCTGTACCAGCTTTGTAGCCCAGTTTTAGAAGTTACATTGCATTTCTACATCTGTAGTTGTAGGCCCACTTAGATTCAAGGGACAGGAACATAGACCTCCACCTTTCATTCAGAGCAGTAGCAATGTGACATTGTTTTTAAAAAAATAAGTAAAAAATTTAAAAAAGCATGTAGGATGGGAACTCTTATTGCTGCCATATTGGCAAATTCAATCAGCCACACCAGTGGTATCCACAAAATGCAGCTATACTAATTGCTGGCTTGAAACCAACAGATCATTCTAAGAAGTTGGCAATAAATGATACATTTTAAGTGATTTTTAATAAATGATAAATTTTAAGTGATTTGTCTGTAATCACTTAAAAATTTGTCAACAGTATACAAAATAAAATTTATATATTTGCTGATTCTCAGCCTGTTGTACCAAACTTTGTATTAAATAGCTTATATTTGCATATCCTAAAGGAATGGATAAAAATGAAGGAATTTATTTTTCTTTTTTGTTCTGTCAGAAAAGCCTATCACAGTAGATAAATTCAAGGAAAATTTATCCCACAGTAATTTGGCAAGGTGGGCGGTGGAGAAACTTCCTTAACACAATTGTGTTCCCCATACCTTCCCCCAAATCACCCATGATGAACTCAACCCATGATAAAGAAAGCACTCAACCTCTTACATTTAAATTCTGATGCAAGTCCTTGAAATGAAAATGTCCATCAAAATAACACAGTCAATAGATAAGCTTTCCATGAGTATAATTTTCAAGTATGAAAATTTTATGTATTGAAGCCCACTCTAGAAGAACCAGTTGTAAGAGGAAAACCGACTACAGGAAGCCACTCTGTGAGTTACTAGGCATCCAGGCACATCCAGAGGCCAATCTGGAGGTACCTCAAGTCTTCAGAGTCTTCAAGTTCATTTTTTAGCAGCCACTGGCAGCATCACTGAAATTATTTCTTCCACTTTGAAGCAAGAAGAGCTCAGCATTTCAAAAATGCTTCATTCATTTGCAGCTTCCCTGAGGGTACATGTGCTAATGAAAACTCTTTGGAATCTTATACTTGTAGCCTGAACCTAAGAAAACTATCTAGTTGAGCAGAGAAGGGAAAATTCAAGGTTCTCTACAGCAATTCTCCCCAAAATAAAGACTGTAACTGTCTTTTTTTAAAAAAAAATTAAGCTGGTTTCTTCATGGACAGGATAATTTCATTTTTGTCAATACCTTTTAAGGGAAAGAATTCTGATTCCAGTGCTAAAACTGTGTATCTAATTCCACCAATGTTCCTTCAATTTCCATTCTACACTAGGACCTTAAATCTGCTTCCCTGTCCCCCAGCTCTACAAGAAGCTCCAGGAGCCTTGAGGGACACAGACTAGCTAGCCCTCAGGGAAGAGTTACAAGGAGGAAAGGGGCTGATATAAGACAAACACATAATTATTAAGAGAGCACTGGACCTGGAATCAGAAGACCTCTGTTTTGTGTAACTTCTGGCAAGTCACTAAACCCCCATTAACCTAAATTGCTTCATAGACAATAAATACTAATAATTAGCACAATAATAATAATAATATCTTTCTCATTTTTTAACTAAAAATACATAATCTGGACTCAGTAAAATGCTTGGCCCAGTACCTGGTACATAGTAAGCACTCAGCAAGTGGGAATTTCATCATGATGTTGTAGCAGAATGCTTTGTAAATGTATGGTCATAGCAACAAGGTATATCCAGTCATAAGAGGCAGAATATTGGTAACATTAGATAGATATAAAGCCTATTATTCTCTGCTCATCTTCCAGTGCTTCCAAATGGGCTGTTTCTGGAAGCCTTGGGAAGCTCTTAAATGTCTGTGCCCACATGTCTTCCTTCCTGTGCCTGGACCTCCCTGCTCCACCTACTAACCTGGCCTTGCCATTCAGAGCTGACTTCGAAGGCCGTCTCAGCTCTAAGTGAGCCCAGTTCCCTGAGTGGAACATGTGCCCTACCCTGCATTCCCTCTGTACTTTCTCCACATCATGTTTCCAGGATGACTTTTGTCTCATTCTTATCTGCATCCGGGTGCCCGAAATAGTCCTTAGCACATGATGGAAGCTCATGTGCATCTGATGTTGATGCAGTAGAAGTCTTAATGAGAATCAAAGGAAGAGATGTGCAGTACAGATGCCTCATGGACAAAACCCTGACCTTGGCCCAGGTTGTAGCTCTGACTTTTCCAGACTTGTTAGATGACTTTGAGCACATGAATTTTAAAATGTGCTGTTGAACTTGTGATTTTTCACATCTGAAAAAAAATAGCTAATGACAACCAAAAATAATTGCAGTGTGCTACAAAAACCCTCATAACTATTATATCTACAAGAAAGATATAGCCCTCAGCCCCTTAGCCATGGTCTTGCTTTCCGTGGTTTCAGTTACCTGTGGTCAACCATAGACTGAAAATATTAAGTGGAAAACTCTAGGGAAAAAATTTGGAAGTTTTAAATAATTTTTATTGTAGTATATTTGTTGTAATTGTCCTATTTTATTGTGAGTTGTTGCTGTTAATCTCTTACTGTGCCTAATTTATAAACTTTATCATAGTTATGTGTAGAAAAAAAACATAGTATATATAAGATTCAATACTACCTGAGGTTTCAGACATCCACTGGGGTCTTGGAATGTATTCCCTGTGGGTAAGGCAAGGAGGATGACATTCAGAGACACACTTATGTGTGCTGCACCCAGATCTATCCATCTGAAGTCTGAGTTCATACTGCACCCCACCTTATCAGAACAATAAGATCTGGGTCTCTTTGGCCCTGAATTCCAAAATGTCATGACCCCACTCCTCTCTACCTCCTGTCCTCCATTTTTCACAAGGAAGCCATTCAAAGCTGGTGCCATGCCATTGTTTAGTGATATCCAAGCGTAGACTGTTAACCCATGTAGGTCAAAGCCATTAGTCTACCTCCTACTTTTCTCCCCAAAAAGCAGTTGCAGCAGCTGGTGGAGCAGCTCAGCAGTGACTCACTGTACTTTAAACAGCTTTCAACCAGATGAGAGGTCACGGGAGTCGGATGAGACCTGTGCAGAGAACACAACCACTCTACTTTTCATTTTTGTTTTGTTTTTCTCTTGGACACTTGTCCAAGGTGGTCCACTAGGCACTTAAGTAGCTTTTTGGTGAGCAATTTTAAATGAATTCCAGATAATTCTGTTTCTCAATCTTGGCATTATTGGCATTTTGGACTGGATAGTTCTTTCTGGTATCAGACTGTCCTGTACACAGTAGGATGACTAGTGATATCCAGGATAATATCCAGGATACCTACCTCGTAGAAACATACAACTAACATCACCACATTTGGTCATGACAGTGCAGAGTGTCTCCAAAGACTGCCAAGTATCTCTTGGAGGGAAAAGTTCCCACCCCTCTGCCTCCCAGTTTCCCCTTCATCATTTGAGAACCACTGAACTAGACTTGACCTTCTAAGTGGGCTGGCCTTCATTATTGTTGCAGACTGAATGCTTATGTGTCTCTCCTTCCAAAAACTCTTATGTTGAAATCACCCCTATGTGATGGTGTTAGGGATCTTTGGGACATAAGTAGGCTACAATGCATGAGATTCATGCTTTATCAGAGGCAGGACAACTTCTCCCTTGGGCATATTCGCATGCACTCTCTGTCTTCTCTCTCCCTCTACTATAGTAGGATACAATCAGTTGTGTGCAAACCAGGAAGCGGGCCCTCACCTGATCTGTTGGCACCTTGCTCTTAAACTGTCCACCTTCCAAAATTTTGAGAAATAAAAGTGTGTGACAGAAGCCACTCAGGTTCAAAACTGACTAAGGCAATTACTTTACAAACCCAGTTTTGAATCAAAGAAATGTGTACCTAATGAAGTTAGAAAGAATGTCAATTGGGGAAGACACTTCTTCTCCCTAAGCAAGAACTCTGCCCCTCTGGTCAAGCTTACCTCTCACTGGAATATGACAATCTAGGACTTCGTTTTAGGACTGTGACACATGATCTTAAAAAGCGGGAACAACAAAAGCAGTGTTGTGGTTCTGTTACACCAACACGTCCCTGAAATTCAAAGCTACACATTTATCAAGATGTATTCCCCTGTCACCCTGGTCACCTCGTGTTGCCTTGGACTGCAGAGAAAAGACAAGGAATGATTGAGTGGGGGTTTTTTCTCTTCGTGTTTTGTACCTGAGTTCTGTCTTAGTCTGCTTCCTAAATAGAATAATCAATGCCATTATCTCTTCCTCCCTCATCTAAATCACATCAGGACTCTACAGTAGATCGATAGTTACAACAAAGAAGGCCGGGACTTTCATTCCAGGGGGACTCATTACTCTGCCGCCCAGGATCGGGGTGTGGGTTCCTCCTAACGTTATCGACTCTTCCACGGGAGTTAACAACAGCTGTCAATTATTAATCCCAAATTGTGACCCACCCACAAGGTTGCGCGTGTGTGTGGAGAACCATCCAGAACCAAGCCTGCTTCCTTCTTCCCCCCTTCTTTTGGTTTCCTCTTTCTCTTCATATTATTTAAAAATTGTCTTGTCTAGCAATCTAAAATGTTTGGGACTTCATTGACATTCTTAGCAAGTACTGGTTGCGTTTAAGCAGACTCACATCTGCTGCAGTATTACAAAGACTAATTAAAATAAATTCAGATCTTAAATTAGTCCTTTCAGTAACATTTATTGCCTAAGCCGCTGGGCAATAAAGTATGTAATTCGGTTAAGCTGAAGAGAAAAGTGGTATTTTGATTATATTTCCTAACCAGTCCCCCAAAAGGAGGGTGAGATAAGAATCTGACTCTGCACCTACTTGGCAATTTTTCCAACCTCAGTGTGTTCTCCTTGGCCTTAGTGCCCTCCACTTTGACTGCCACTCAAGATCAGCCTGTCTGCCTTGTGAGTCAATAAATAAAGCCACAGACAGACTAGAAATAAGCCTCTCCCAGTAGAGAGGCTGGTCACCTGGCTTTGGGTTATCTCACCACCCTGAGATTCTACAATGGCCTCATAGACGGATCTCTGTTAGGAAAGCTCCGTAAATCAGGGAGGACAGAATTTATGTTGACTTGTCCCCAAATATTCAATCCCTTCTCTATATATTTCTTTTTACTGACTGCCAATGTGATATTTTAGTAATTTAACTCGGCAGCTAGAATTCAATATCGCTCTACCTAGCACTGTATGTCTCATTGTGTTAAAGTGAGTTTCCCATGGATTTCAAAGACCTCAACTTTGTTTTTTCAAAGAAGGGATTCATTTTCAAGTTCCAGAAATCTTTATTGGAAGTCTGTGGTCTGTATATTGCTCAGATTCCAGCCTATGTATATTTATTGCTCTTTGGGGCTTGTTTTAAAGAAAATGCAGCAGAATAGAAGTACCATGCATTTTTACACCTCTGGACAACTCTCCAGAGGGTTTCTTTTTAATACTGACCATTCAAATTTCCTTGACATCCTCTGAAATACCCTGGTAACTACAGCCAGTAAGCAGTTTCCTTCAATCTACTGGAAGGCATGTTGCTGTGGCTAGCTGTCACTGGAGCACTGGGATCCTCAGAATCTCCATCTTCTGGCAACTTGGGACGACATGGAGCAGTGAAGGCCTGAGCCAGGCACTGCTTCCAGATACACAGAGGTCCGAGAAGTTGTGCATTCATCTCCCCCAGAACAACTGGAACTACAGAGGCCTCTCTCTCCAGGTCATCAAGCTGATGACTGAGCTGTGGGCAAATGTGCTTAACTGGAATGGAAGCCATTAAGAAAATATCTTAAGTTGTGGAATTTCCTCTGAAAATCTTGCCTCTCACAATTTTTTTTTCAAACAATTCCCTTTTGCTGTAGTGTACCCATATATGTTGAACTTCATGTCATAATATTTTTATTGAAAATAGTTGGCATTGTGCTTATTTAGTCTGCTTACCCTGGGCCTTAATTATTCAACAACAGTTCTTGTGATACGTTTTTCTTATGTCTGTCTCCATTCCTTTGGTATTTCTGCTATTGTTGCTTAACGTTTGTGTACAACTTTGTGCTACAGTGTTTTCCCTTGTGAATCACCCCAGCCTCCTTCCTATCCCCTTAGAAACAAAGGAAGTGCCACTAACCAACTTTTCAGTGCCTTTTTAACTGTGTCTTGGGATGCCTCCCTTAGCCTGACTGTGACTGATGTCTTTGGCTCCTCTCCACCAGCTGCCAACTCTGGGGATGGTGGCATGAATGTGTGCCCCTTGCCTTCATCTCCTTGAAGACAGAATGTTGTTAGACATTTTTTCTGCACATCCCTCTGAGTTCTCTTCTACTTAATCACCTGTCTTGTTATTAAAAGATGTTACCCGCCTTCCTGTGGTGAGAAAGGATTCATGGGGGAAGGCTTGCTTTTCTGGATATTCATTTGATTACTGTTAGCATTTTATTTCTAGAATGATTTATATCCATTTCTAATTTCTCCTGTAGTTTTCTCCTTAGGATTAATTCTTCTTAAATTGCAATTAGAGGAGAGAGTGTGTGTAAATACACATACACACATCAGGCACAGTGCACTTAGAAGCTTTTTGGAATGAGAATATGTTCCCTGTTTTTCTGCTCTCCTGATTTAAGATAATAGCCAAGAGGGGAACTGTTGGGAACATCCTCATGACCCTTTTAGAAATTCTTAGAGTTAATTTTCAAAATTAAAAGCTGTCAACATTATTTACATAGAAAATGTCCAAGAAGCTAGAAGACTGAGAAAAAAAAAATTTGGTTTCAGAAGAAACCATGGTCTGACCTGAACATAAAAGACAGCCCCCCCCCCCAAAACACACACTTGTTCATCCCTCACCCCAGGAGCTTCAAGGTCTCTGGGTGGAATTGGCAGGGTTGGGGGTGGGGGAATCTTCCTTTCTTTTTCTTTTCTTTCTGCTCTGTTACTTTTCTTCCTTTCTTTCTTTTTTATTTCAGAATTCCAGTGTGAAATATTGACTGAATTATGCTTGTGTACATTTTCCCCAGACCAATTCCTAATTAGAAGCCATTTAATAAATTGGAACCATATTGCCTGCAGGTTTTGACCTTTGCTCCCAGATGGTCTCCCATTAGTCCCTGTGCCCTCCAGTGATGGAAACCTCGAAACTTTGGGAATTCACTGATTCTGGTTTCATTGGGGACCTTCTGAGCTTGCTCGACCCTCTAGGAGGTTTCCTTGTGCTAATAACCATCTGTCACGTTCCTGTTTTACGGCAGCAGCTCTTGATGCTGGAGACCCAGCCAGGGCCCTGAGCAAACCGTGTGGATCTTTAAATCAAAGAGTGATCGTTAAGTAACATACCCGCAACATCTTTGCCATATAAAACTGCAAAGTTACATTAGGTGCAGCACTTTAACCTTTGCCATGTTGTAGAGGTAATGGTATCAGAACTTGGCTTCCATCCTCGAGGGCCTATAAACATGCCATGCAGACACCAGTTTATAGATCTCGGACTTACAGTATGTACTTCTGGTTCCTGCGCCTCTGTCACTTTCACAACAAGGCAACTGGTTAATTGCCCAGCATCCCAGATGATCCACCTCTGCCACTCACCTGTTCATGTTCTCCAACAGTGTTTGCTTTTCAAAGGAAAGATAACTGATCACAGGTCCTGCCGGGCAGACTGAACCCTCCTCCACCCTGCAGGGTGGGCTGGGGGCTTTTTTCTGAGTTCTCAGAAAAGACTCAACTGTTTTTCCTTGCCCTACTCTCCTTTCTCAAGGTGTGGGAATGCCAAAAGAAAAAGAAAAAAAAAATCCTATTATGTGCAATGTTTTTAGGAAGATTTAAATAATTCAAGTCTTTTTTCAACTGGACAGGTTGGGCACAAGAATTTGAGAGCACATTAACTACTGAAGGTCATCTGTTCAAAAGCACCAGGACAAGTATCTATGGAAATTTTAGAAACATAAGCAAATAAACAACAAAAAAATCCTGTTATAAATATCACCATATACTATGCATTTCTCTCTTCCTTCTCTCCTTTGTTCTTTCTATTCCTTCCTTCCTTCCTTCCTTCCTTCCTTCCTTCCTTCCTTCCTTCCTTCCTTCCTTTTCCCCCTCCTTTCCCTCTTCCTTCCTATGCCCCCTGTTCTTAAAAATGTCTCTCTTCAGGCCTTAAGCAGTTTCTCTCCTCTTCTCAGAGATAACTTTATGGAAAGAGGAGCCAACACTTGCCATTTCTCCTTCCTCACCTCCTATTTTCCCTTGATCCCAGGAATCTGTTTTGCACTCCTGACAGCTTGCTGAGGCTTCCTTTGCTAAAATCACACATGCCACGGCGTCTCCCTAACTGGGAGATCCAGTAGGCAGTTCTGAGACCCTATCATGACTTCCTTCTCTGCATTGTTTGAACTTTGGATTACTTTCTCTACTGTAAGCCTGTTTCCTCAAAATTTAAAGCATCCATTTCTCCTTAGAACTCACTAATTTCTCTCCTTCTGTTTCCTTCCTGGGCTCTGCCTGTCCCGTACCTGTTAAAGAACCGCTCTGTGGGGCACGAGGGTCTTACAGGGGAGCTCTGCTATCTGGAGCACACAGAGTCACGAGACTGAAGGCTCAAGAGAACAGGCAGCGTGGTGCCTGGTTCAGAGGAAGAGCAGATAGAGAGTCTGGGTGAGGGGAGTTCTGAAAGCCCATGAAGAGAGCCTGGCACTTGGGGCTTTCAGTCTGTGTTTGGAACCAGCACTGACAGCCAAAGGAAACTTGGGCAAGTTCCTTAAGTATAATAAGCACTCTATAAGAATAGTAATACTTCCTCAGAGAATTGTCAGAGTGCTTATCCCCATAGAATACTTCTCTCAGTTGGCAGTGTTTTTATTGCTCCTTGTCTGTGTGTCATGAACATGTGACCATTTCCTTAACTCTTCAGGAAGGGGCTTTTCTCTCTTCTCTTCCCCATTTGAGCCTGATGAGGTGGGAGGAGATCCAGGAGGGGAATGGAGGAGCAGAGAGGAGATGTGATCGTTCCCCTAGGTAACCTGCTCCTGCTGTGGTCTGCCCGGCCACAGTCAGCCTGAGCTGGTAGCTGGCCAGAAGCCCTTTGACTAGTGTCAGAAAGGGGCCTGGAAAAGGGATGGGACCCTGGGACCCTCCCTAAGTCTTCCCTGGGTACACAGAACAGTTCAAAAAACTTGCCAGAGGCATTGGAATGAAAAACGCCCAGTTCTTGTTAATTTCACCTACATCAAGTTTGTCTTGCTCAATACATTTACAAATAATTAACAGGTAGCACTACCTATTATACACTGCAGATGAAGTAATGAAGTAATATTCAATACAGAAATAGGAATGGAGGCATCCAGTAGGTCTCCTGCACACCTCCATGTGGGGAATACTACAAAGGGGGGGTACCCATTGGGGCTGCAAATGCCACTAGAGGACACATGGTCTGTGAACAGTGGAGACAGAGAAATGGGGGTAGGCATGGGGTGGCAGTTTCTTCAATAGACCATGTGTGTGGCGGGGGGGGAAATAGATGCAGAAGAACAAGAATTTAGGCTCTTGAGATTCATGCCATATTGGGGCAAGTATGAATGTTCTCTTAAAACAATCAATTAAAACAGAAGGAACAGAAAATGAAACCCAAGAAGAGAAGGGGAAGCAAAGCCATTTGTGTTCCAGTCCAGAGAGTTGGCCACACTGAACAAGCAGGGAGTAGTTGAGTACCCCAGGAAGTTTACTTGCAGATCAGGTGATGATGGAGTAAGGCTGGAAAGACAAAAAGAAAGAGACTAAGACAATGACAGCCTGGGGAACAGGTGTATGAGACCTAGTAGGACCATGCCTTCTAAAAGGAACTGCTGAAGAATCAGTTGTCTCAGTAAAGCAAGATTGGGAGAGAAGTTAAGAATCCATCAGTCCTGGTTTGGCAGGTGATGGGCAGAATAATCAATCAGGCCTTCTCCTGCTCCATTCCTGGGATGCAGAGATGCTGTGTGGGAGTCTCGTGCAGCACAGCAACGGGATAGTTGGAAGGGACTTGACTTTATGCAAAGCATCTCTTCATAGTGATATTCTTCAGGTTCAGAAAGACTTTAAATTGGAAGCCTTAGTGCTCTTGACATCTTTGAACACATACTGAGTGTAAAGGAGAGCAGCCTATAATAGAAATTTTTGATTTCCCCTTTCTTTGTCATTATTCAAATCTTACAACTCAGCTTTTACAGATGAACTTCCATTTCTTTCCCCAAGTAGCAGATATGTGAGCTAGGCCTCAGGGGGAGTAAAGGACTAAGACTTTCCTTGCTGGAGACAAGCAGAATGGTATGCTAGAACACTCCATTCTGGATCAGTCGCTTCTGACCCCAGGGGTGTCATACAGAGCTGCGACTGAGGAAAAGTGACATAGCAACTTTAAGTTTGGAGTCCCTCTTCGATAATTATGATGCGTGTTGCTGCCTGTTGGTTCGGGACATTTCCTTGCAAGGCCTGTTCCCATAGCACTCTAATTAGGCTGTTTGGGACAACAGAACTGGCATCACTGTTTGGACAGGAAATTTTAAGAATGACAAATTAAAGAAGCCTGGAAAATATATACTGCACTTCTGCCAGGATTTCTATCAATATTAATTCTAGGGTAGTAACAAAAAGAAATCAGTGACTTCTCCTTATATAATCAAGGAAAGAAATCACTGTGTACTCTTGAAGAGTGTGCTCTATCTATGTCTGATTTGATTGTAACCCTCAAAACATCTATGCTGCCACCGTAGTTTTATGTACTCTAATTTTTCTAAATTGCTTTCACCTAGACTTTCTCACCCAGTTCTCACAATGTCCCTGTCCAATTAGGTACACAGGCATTATTTGACTTTCTTTACAGATGAGATTCGGAGAGTCTAAATTGGCCCATTTCACATAGCAGAAAGTGTCAAATGAGAATTAGGAACCCAGGTCCTTCCAGCCCCAGAGCCCATGATCTTTACTGGACAATGTGCTTCCTTAGACATTAGATGAACCTATCTTGCAGGAGCTGTTCATTTTCTAACCAGGAACAGGAGTCCCAGGTAAAGAGGCAAGTGACCTTAAGGAGAGATGTCTGGAAGCACCTGTTTGAAGTCCCAGAGCAGGTTGCTCTGTGCACAGGTTGGGCAGAGGCAATGCAGACATGGAGACCGGGCTGCAGGTTTAGATGCACCAGAGGAGACTGGCTTCTTTGGTCCTTCAGGTGTGCCCTCCACCCTTCACCCAGTTCTGTGCTCCATGACAGGATCAAAGCACCCCGCTCTCTGGGCTGCTGCTGTGTTGCCAAAGGGAAGCTCCCTCGGGAGGTCAGAGTGGAAGGCAGAGTGAGGTTGTCATGAGCTGTGCATGTGGACTGTGATCCCCATGTGCCTTACTTCTGGTGGATGGAATGTGAACCAAAAGAATGTGTGGCTTGACACTTACCTCACCAGGTATCATGCACCTTTTCCAGCTATCATGAAGGGTGACGGGGTCCACAGTGCCATCTATTATTCACTCATTCATTTCTTTCATTCATTCCCTGAAACAAGATCTGAGCCTCTCAAGGAGTCACTCAAATGCCCTTTCATTAAGCTGGTGACCATTGCAACACCCTGTTGAGACACTATAAAATTAGATGCTATTCCCATGGTATTTCAGGTGAAGACCCTGTAATGGCTGAAGCATGAGATTCTGTGCATTAGGCTCCATCTCCATCCTTTTTCCCTTCGAAAATGATAATCATTTTTACTGAGTACCCACTTTGCACCAGGTGTTCTGAAACCTTCTGCTGTGATAAGTATTAAAATCGGGGCTTACATCATGCTGTAACTAATTTCAGCCTCATTCGGCAGTTAGGCATCAAGAATCTTCTTCCTAATACACAGGGAGTGGTTGCTGATAATAGACACATTATCAAGCCCAAAGGCTTCTTGGCAGTGCGTGCTAGGGATGGGGGATATAGGAGGCTTCCAAGGAATCCTCCTAATATCATTGCATCCATATTCCATATATGGCTTTTTTTTCCTAATCAAATGTGTTGTTATTTTGTCATTCTATCACCTATTCTTACCATTTATTGACACATATTCACTCATATCTGTTGATATAAAATAGAAAATTATTACACTTCTTTTGTAGTGCATTTCCTCAGACCTTGTATGGCTTTTTAAAATATTTTCATCCTAAAAAGATCCTTTAAAGCAGACGCAGACGAGCTCTGGGTGTGTGCACCAGGAAATGTTTCCCAGAGACTGTCCTTCTGGCGTCCATTTATCTACATTCTGTTTCTCAGCATGGATCAGTTGCTCAACAGCTCCTTTGATCATCTGCAAGCCCCTTTAAATACAGATTTTGATCTCCCCAGATAATTTATAAAGAAGGAAAAAAAAACCTCATGAGTATTGATATTCATGGGTACTGATTACAAAATGTATTTTTAAAAATGAAATGATTGTTTGAATCAAAGTTAGACAGTGATTAACGTTTATGGGTTGTTTCCTTGAAGTCATCAGTGGGTTTAAATAATTTGGCCCCCGTGAGACCAAACTATCCCTTGGGTCAGAGTCCTAAAATGGGAAACAGTGTGAAACGCTGCTTTTGGTGGGGGCTGAATCTCCGACCCCTCCTCCCTTTTCTGAAGGTGTTGGTCAGAGGTGGATGGTGATTGTGTGGATGGGCGGAGGTGGGTGGTGGGAGCATGAACAGGCTGAGGGTGGATGATGAGGGTGTGGATGGATGGGAGGAGGGGGAGGGTGTGGATGTGCAGAGACAGAAACATCTATGTCCTGATTCCCTTGTACAAGAAATTTCATTTCAGACACTTTTGCCATCAAATGCGTTGTTGGATCGGAGCATCACATGTTACTTCACAGATGTTATTTCAGATTACGCCACAGGCGGCAGGGAGTGGACGTGGCTTGCATTTCCCTCTCCCCTCGCTCCATCCCTTGTCCCCGCAGTCATTTGTAGAGCCACATTACTTGCATAACAATTGAGCTGATCTGATATCTTAGGTAATGATGTCAAGATATATTATACTGCAACCCACTGACTTAAGAAAACAGCCAAAGAAAGAGAGTGATTAGGGCCGAGTTGGGACTGAAAGGGACCTAAGGGAATGTCATCTGTTATGAGAATCTTAAAAGCTTCTAATGACCTGTTATTCCCAAGTGGCTCATGCTCTGTGACTATTGAATTTATTTTTTACTAAACAAGCTTTGCATCTAATGCTATCTTTCTTTACGGGCTAAAGAAGACTCACAAGAATTTATTTTACTTTTTTCCTGGATGAAATACTTAGTTGACAATTTATCATGCCGACATCATCTTTTTTATGTTCCTATATGTATGTTATCTTACAATTTATTGTTTTCTGTTTATGGGTGGTGGAGGCACGCACAGGCTGAGGGTGGATGATGAGGGTGTGGATGGATGGGGGAGGGGGAGGGGGAGGGTGTGGACAGACAGAGGGGAAGTGAGGGTATGGATGTGCAGAGAGGGAACATTTGATGGGCTGAATCTTAAAGGCCAAGTGTCATCTTTACTTTTGTAAATATATTTTGTATTCTTTAACTGAAGTTGTTTTCCCTGAACATTTTTATAGTAGGAAATGTACTCAGCAAAGCTCAAAATTAAAAGCAAACCTATTGAAACTAACAGCTGTGATTACCAATCAGTGTTTTAGGGTAACGCATCATGTGCAGAATCCCATCTCCATCCTACATGGTAAAGTCTATGATTAGAGAGACTTTGTCTATTCCTGGTTGCATGTAAAAGGTATTCATATTGGATGGATGGATGGATGGATGAATGGATGGATGGATGGATGGATGGAGCAAATAAGTATGTGATTTGGGATTGAGGCTGTAATTTTTTCTGCAATCCTGGGCTTCAGTGAGGCTGCTTTGCATCACTGAGCTTCACAAACATTTACGGGAAGTCAATGTCCTGCTGTTCATGTGAAGAAGCCAAAGTGCCAAAGGCTAATGAACTCTTAGGAGGAGTACGCGACTTTCTATTAAGTGAAGGCACTTTATTTGTGGCTTGGAAAATAAGTTCAAATTTGAAACTGCTTTCCCCCAAATGGTTTCAGCCTTTCAATTTAAAGTATCATCCTGGAAATTGGAAAAACATTTTTTAAATGTAGAAAAGTTCACAAATCTGATACACCAGTTGAAAAGGCTCCTTCCTCACTTTGGTGGGCCAGTTCACTAGAATGGGACTGGGCATGAAGGTAAAAGTGGCAGCCACTCTGAAGTGTCTTTGGGTGTGAATTTCTGAGAGGACAAATCACTTCCACATGCCTTAAAAGGACGTGGTTAGCTCAACCCCACGACAGACTGCAAATAGTGCTGGGAAGCAGAAATAATATATTATTCTGTTGAGTTTATTAATATTTGGGCAGAAAAGGATGGATTCTTTTTATAGTTAGGCATCATTTTAACATGCACATTATAGGTGGTGACTTTTTTTTTTAACAGAAATAAATGTAGCTGTCCCTAACGGGAGCAATTTCCCTTCAAATTTCTTACAGCTCTTGTCCCACGAGGCGACAGATGAGGATGTGATAGCAATACTGATTCTAGTGCTAAGATGCCATCTGATCCACCGGCAGAGCTGGTGGATTCAAATCAATGTCAGCTCCTGCCTTCTGGGCAGCAGTCTTTCAGTGCAGGATCTGCTCTATGGATCAGAAAAACAGCTGGTGACTCACAATATGTTATACAAAAGACCTTTAAAATGTTACGTTGTTCCCAGCTATGATGCAGTGTGAGTCACTGCAAATATATATATTTTTATTTGTGCACCTTTCTGATGGAACAAAATCCTGTCGAAGCATCTGGTACATAAATACATAATGAAAGTTTACACTGGTATCTGTAGTATACTGAGGCTTAGAAGTAGCTAGAAATGTTTCTGCCTTAATGTACATTTGAATGTAAAAATGTTACCCACAGAAGTCATTTATTGAAACACCCAGTCCAGATTTGGTCTGAAAACCAGGCTCATACAAAAGCAAACAGTCCTTGTGTGTTATTCAGAATTCTTAGAAAACAGGGACTTTCACCCCATTTTTCTGCTAAGTTACAGAATAGTTATTTGTTTCCAGGGTATGTTGTTTGTGTATGATAGAATTTTGAACTTGCCTCTCTTTGGGGTCAAGGTTTTTTCCCAGGAAAGATGTATATTAATTTCCAGGAACATTAAAATATTTATGTTTCAGGGAGATACTCAGGGCTTGTAACACTAGAGCTAAGCTTCTTCCCCTCACTGAGTTGGTTTTGGTTCTTGTGTCAGTTCCTCATTTTTTTTTTATTGTACTTTTTTTCTCTTTTAAAAAAAATTCATTTCCTGTCTCTGTAGACCAAGTGTCTGGTAACAATTAGTGTCCCTAGTACTGAAATATTATGTATGCCTAGAAAAAGAGACAGGAGACTAACAAGGTATTTGGAAGTTCTGCATTGCCTAAAAGAGAAAGGATTTGAAGTTTTCTGAATGCTTTACTGATTTCAATTCAGTTAACAGTTATTTGGTCTGATGGGTATTCTAAATCAGATGTGTATTAGCCAAATTTCCACACTAAGCATCCAGAGCCAGGAATGATAACCATTGAGTGGTTCTTTATAGGTTACAAATTGCCTTCCATAACTCTCAGTTGTGTACTTTGATGAAATAATTAAATGTATGCCAGCCATCCCATGCCCTCTGTGGATAAAGAACTATGTGAAGTACTAGCATATTCAATATTTGTGGGGTGTGAGTGCTGAGACTGTGGTCCTCTCAAGGATTCTCTTGATACCTTTGACTACAAGCATAATGAGATGGCATTCAGTGTGCAAATAATTTTGATTGATTGATTGGTTGACTGGATAGTGTTTTAAGCTTTGTCAACCTGGGAAAAATAAATCACCAATCATCCATCTTGCATAACTATTTTTGTATCTATTTGAATATTTAGCAATACTAATATCCACAGTGCACAGTGGCCTCTGTTAAGTTGGAGAAGCAATTCTTGAAGGCAGATGATGTTTAAAGGAGAAAAAGGAAATGCCAGATCAAAAGAGCATTTCCTGAATTGTGTCCAGAAGTACTAATTCCTGGAGAAATTAACAAGATTCAGAGGGAAAAGTGGGAACCCCGGTAAAAGAGAAATGCTGAGACATACCAACTCAGCATATTTTCTTGATTTCAAGATTCGTGAGTTTTTAACAGACACGGGTTCCCCAGCTTGTTTGGGGAAGCAACTCCCCTGCATCCCACTCCCTGTCTTTTTTCCTCAAAGAATATTTTGGAAAACAACCTTCTGTGATGTTTGCCTGGTAAATATGAACTTTAAATACTATTAGAGATAATTATATATAAATCCATTTTTTGTCATCTCATTAATTTTTTTAGCCTATCATTTATTAAGGGCTAAGTGCTAAACGCTAAGTCCTTTTACAAAACAGCCTATGAAATAGGTGATTTTCCCCATTTACTGGTAAAGAAATTGAAACTTAGAGGAACTTTGTCACTTTCCCAAGTTTGTAGCTACAAAGTGGTGGAGACAGAATTCAAACTTGGACCAGAACTGGGTCTGTTAATCATGATACTGCAATGAATAATATAGTTTTAATATGATTCTCAAAAGGATCTGTACCTAAATGTTTCAAGAATCACTGAATCCATATCTATGTTTAGAGACCCAGAGTGGGGATGTCCTTTTCTCAATGGTACACCACTAATTTGTGAACTGTAGGAGCTACAACCACACCCTCTGGACTTCCCTGTAATGTTGAGATACTGTATCATCATCTAGAGCATTTAAATTAGTTGATTTCAGAAAATGAAGGAAGACTACATTGCTGTTAAAAGTTCAGAGCCATGTCATTAGAAGATTATGGAAGCTTTCTGTTAAGTTCATTCATTGCTTCATGGTGAAACACTGGAAATGTTTCATATCAGAAAACCAGACTATGCATGCTAAGGATATTTAAATTTTTTAAAAATTATCTGAGTGTTGAAAGTGAGTGATGAAAGATAATACCCATCAAGAATAATATCAAGCAATAATATTTGAATGGTAAATGACTCAACTGAAGTAGAAAGCAGCCTTTTATTTTTAAAGCTCAAAAGCTTAGGCCCAGTTTTATGAATGGGGGTAATAGTCACTTCTGTAGTGTGATTTGAGATGGGCAAGTACCAGCTTGCTGTACTGGCTAAATTTCTACTCTTACATGCATTATATTACATTAAGTCAATGTGTCTTGGTAGCCATCTGCTTCAATGAAAATAACTCTGAAATAGAAATACGTAAAGCAGATTCTCAAATATGAAACTCAGGGTAACCTTGGACTTGGCCTATCTCTTTCTATTGGTGTCAGGAAATATAAAAGATAAATTTTAATGGGAGGAGTTTCATGGAAATGATCAGAGAAATGAAAGAGTGTCTGAGTTCAGGCAGCCTGAGGTTCAGGCAGCAATAATGAACACTAATGGGTAGGAGATGTAAAAAGTGAGATCATCAGAGGAAAGATGATCCCTGATGATCCAAGGAGAAGATGTTGGACAGTACTAAAGATACTACTGAATATTTTACCACCATACAATCCAGTCTTGCAGATCACCTCTTAACCATAGAGCAACATATAGTTACCAGCCTGTCAGCTTTTAAAAATGTTTATGTATTTAAAAATGGTTGGGAAAGGAAGTTTGGAGGAATCTAACACTGGCACTGTCCTTGAGCATCTCTCATCAGGTGTAGCAGCTGCTGTGTATGTAAGAGAAGTGGGGGGGGGGGTGACTGGGAAATAAAATAGGCTATTCCAGTGCGATCTCCTGAAATAGAAGACTTGCAATTTCACACCAAGATCCGCAGCCTGGCCTTGTTTTCTGGTTGCAAATCTGAAATAGCAGCAATCCATCTGTCAGGATGACATCTTTTTATGTTCCCTTTCAATCATTCCCAGAAAAAAAAATTCAGATTGATTCTGATTCAGCAGCTCTCTTATTGCCTATCACGTTACAGATATTAAAAGAGAGTAACAAATTTCATTTTCTCTGATCCTGCACATTTTTAAAGTTGGAATTTTACCCATTCTATTTGGGTCCCAAGAACAATACTATAACTTGCAGAATACTGACTCATAAAATGATCTGGAGAACTATTCTGTTTGCCTTTACATAAATTCTAAAAGATGATAGCAGAGGTTTACTCATTCATTAAAAATCATGAGCCAGGCACATAACAGAAATATGGAAAGCGAGACTCCTAAAAAGGGGATGTCATTCTGAGTTGAGCAAGGCTCTACAAGAAGCAGCAAAGCAGAGACTCAGACCAAGAATGAAGATGAGGACAGGTTCCCTATATGGGTGGCGCTACCAGTGGAAGATAGATTCAACTGGAAACAGTGATGGAGATTTAGGAAATTCAGCTTATGGAGAAGGGCTAGAAGGTCAATTGACACACAGAGACCAAAATCTAGGTGTGCCATCAGTTGCTACATCAGGAAGTACGGTTCATGGTCACAGGTCTTGAAGAATAAGCTCTTTGCTATCTGACTCACCTTATTTTGCTAATGGTTGGGAGTGACTCTGAGTGGTATCTTGTTCATCAAAAGCTCAATAATTGATTGGCACAGGATTCCATGCATTGAGAGGAATCCATTTATATAATGCCAAAGTGCACCTCAGAATATGCAACAGAAAGTACGCAGTAACATCAGCTGGTGAAGAACTAGTCAGTGCTCCTCTGAACATCATGACATACAGCCAGCTTGCTTCTGAGTTCTAAGCAGCTTAGACAGTAGTTCTGTCAAAGTGAACAGGAATCATACAGGAGTCCTGTGCGGATTGGGTGAGAAGCCCAAGCCTTATGAAGTACCTTTTATTTCTTTATTTGGACATAGGGAGTTTTGCGGGGGAAAGACTTTTGTTTTGCTTTTGCTATGAATATTTGATTTTGTGATTCAGAAAGATTGTTTTAAAAGTTGGATTCATTTTTAGTGATTTTTTACATTTTTATTTTTTTTCATTAGAATTCCAATTTATAACCTAATTCTATTAACCTCTATTGATTCCACATGAGCCGGGTGCTGTGGCGCATGCCTGTCATCCCAGCAGCTCAGGAGGCTGAGACAGGAAGATCATGAGTGCAAAGCCAATCTCAGCAAAAGCAAGGTGCTAAGCAACTCACTGAGACCCTGTCTCTAAATAAAATACAAAATAGGGCTGGGGATGTGGCTCAGTGGTCGAGTGCCCCTGAGTTCAACCCCTGGTGTGCCCCCCACAAACAAAACAAATCCTAGATTCCACATGAAAATAAAATTATGTAGTAGCCTCCTTTGTGGAGAGGAGTCAACTAACTGTAAAGTCCCATACTTTACCCTGTGACTTTGGAATTTGATTCGTGATATCTTGAAAGACTTTGACGTCAACTGACAATACAGCAGATTAATAAATATCTGTTTGAATTTGGAGACCTCCCAGTCTCTTCTGGTTGGAATTAATTACCCCCGCCTCCTACACCTGTTGCATTGTTAAATGGCCATGGAGTTGGTTGAATCTATGAATACATATCTATCACTTCATTTAGATTGAAAGCTTCTTCAAGACAGAAATTGGGTCATTCATCTTTGGATCAAATCTGGCACATAATTAATGTTCAGTTTGTTTTTGATAAGTCAAGGTAGATAGAGATGATATCATCATAGTAATAAGCAAGAGTAACTTTTTGAAAGATATGATTTTAACACTTGAGAAATGAATATTACCTTGAAAGGGAGGAGAGTGCCAGAGAGAGAATGAAAGAAAAAGAAAAAGAAGATAATTCAAGATAGTGTAAGAATTATTTGGTTGGAAGAAAAAAAAACATGCTCTCAAAGAACATAAAATAGAGAAAGGGCGGCTTAAATCTCTTCAGTAGGATGAATAAGGAATCTAGTACCATATAGTTTCCATTTGGGGGCAGTCAGACATTTTTGCACTTAAGGACCTGTATGTATGAACAGGGAACAATTAAATATCTGCCTTCTCCACATTTAATCTGAGATGGCATGAAGTACCCTTGTGTACCTCTGACACAGGGCACATGGACAGTAAGGAACATTCATTTTTTTGGTTTCCTAATAGTTTTATTGAGGTATAATCCACGTGCCATAAAATTCCCCCTGTTTAAAGAATACAAGTCAAATGCTTTCTAGCATCTTTGAGAGTTGTACAACCATCACTGTAATCTAATTTTAGGACAATTTCAACTTACTGAAAAGAAATCCACTCCCATTCCTCCCTTAGTCACTCCAAGGTAACCACTAATTTACTTTTCTCTATAGGTTTAGCTGTTTTGGACATGTCATATAAGTGGGATCAACAATATGTAGTCCTTTGTGACCAGCTTCTTTCATTTAACACAATGTCTGTGAGGTTGGTGCATGTTGGAGCATGAATCAGTACCTCATTTATTTTTATTGCTAAATAATATTCCATTGTCTCATTTTGTTTATCATTCATCAGTTGATAAATATTGGGCTGTTTTTAGATTTTGGCCTTCTGTCCACTTTTTGAAAGCAATTGGCCATAAACATATGGGTTTATTTCTGTTCTCATTTTTATTTCACTTATTTAATACAGTATCCTAATGTTAGTGTAATTTTAGGCAACAGAAAGAATAAAAAGCATCCAAATTGGAAAGGACAAAGTAGCAATGTGTCAGCTTGCAAAAGACATGATCTCATAAACACTTAAAGATTCCACCAAGAAAGAACATTGGAAATAGTAAGTGAATTGAGTAAAATTGCAGGATGTAAAATCACCTTACAAAAATCAATTGCATTTACTTACACTAACAACAATCAACCCAAAAAAAATATTAAGAAAAAATTCTATTTACAAAAGTATCTAAAAGAATAAAATACATAGGAATAAACTTAACCAAGGATATGAAGATTTGATACACCAAAAATTACCAAATGTTGATTCAAGAAACTGAAGAAGATTCCGAGCATGGTGGGCATGCGTGTAATCCCATAATGAGAAATTATGCTCCATGTATGATTTATCAAAATGCATTCTACTGTCATGTCCAACTAATTCAAACAATGTAAAAGAAATCTTAAAAGAGAAAAAAAGAAAAGAAAACATACAGGAAAAACTCCCTGACATTGGTCCTGGCATGATTTTGTGCATGACCCCAAAAGTTCAAGTAGCAAATGCAAAATGAACAAATAAGGTTGTATCAAATTAAAATTTTCTGCACAGCAATGGAAATGTTCCCCAAAATGAAATGGAAACAAGCACAAATGGAGAAAATATCTGCAAACCTTATTTCCAATAGGAGTTAATAACCAAAATATAGAAGTAGCTTATAAAACTTAATTACAATAATAATAACCCCAACAGCAAAAACACAAATAATAACAAGAAGTATTGGGGAAAATGTAGAGAAAAAGGAACCTTTGTACACTAGTGGTAGGAATGTAAATGGGTACAATCATTGTGGAAAAAAAATGGAAATTCCTCAGAAAATAATCAATAGAACTACCATATCATCCAGCAATCCACTGTTGTCTATATACCCAAAGGAAATGAAATCACTATCTGCAAGAGATGTCTATACACCCGTGTCCATTGCAGCGTTATTCACAATAGCTAGATGTGGAAACAAGTGTCTATGACAAATAAACAAAGAAAATTACAGACACACACATATACACACTAGAATATTATTCGACCTTTAAAATGAAGAAAATCCTGCTGTTCACAACATGGAAGAACCTGGGGGATACTAAACTAAGTGAATGAAGCCAGACACGGAAAGACAAATATCGCATGTAGATCTAAAAATGTCAAAGACTCACATAAATTCAGGATAGGATGGTGGTCACCAGGAGATGGTGGAGAGGCAGGAGTGAGGACATGTCAAAGAATACGAACTTTCAGTGTGAGATGAACACGTCAGGAACCCTGATGCACAGCCCAGTTAATAGAATTAATAACAATGTTCTGTATACTTGAAATTTGCTGAGAGTAGAGCATAGGTGTTCCCACCAAAAATGAGATGAGCTACTAAGTGAGGTGATGGGCATGCTAATTAGCTTGGTTTGGGTCATCATTTCACATGTGTATGCATTTCAAATCATCACATCATACATCTCAAATATATACCATTTTTATTTATTGATCATCAGTAAAAGCGGGGGGGGGGGTTATAAATGGAGTTAGTGGAAAAAGCACCTGCTTCTTTCTTGTTAAATCCTTACTACTAGGATTGTAGTCAGCTAGTGCATCCATTCATAATTATTCTATGGTTTCTAGTTTGACATTGGTGAATGAGAACATCTTGTTTCAATTCACTGTTAAAAAATGCCTTCCAGTATGAAAAATGGTAGAATGAGACAGACATCATTACCCTATGTACCTGTATGATTACACAAATGGTATGAATCTACATCATGCACAACCATAGAAATGAAAAGTTGTATCCCATTTGTGTACAATGAATCAAAATGAAGTCTGTAAAAATTTTAAAAATTAATTAATTAATTTCTAAAAATGCCTTCCATTAGCTACCCATTATCTATCTTTCTCTTTTTCTTTCTTTCTTTCTTTCTTTCTTTCTTTCTTTCT